>VDFB02058242.1:171302965-171318811 GCA_007258455.2 Sequoia sempervirens | reverse complement strand
TTTGTTTACCAAACACACAATCCTCACAAAAATTATTTTTACCAACAAAATAATCAGAAATACTGTCTACTAGTTTCTTATCAAGTATGGTCCTAAGACCTTTTTCACCAATGTGACCCAATCTATGGTGCCACAACATACATGCATTTTCAGCGCTAGTTACAAAAGAGGAGTTACAAAAAGTAGAGGCATGTAGCGTAAATAAATTCCCTATCCGAGATCCTTTAGCAACCACCAAACTTCCCCTTACCATCCTGCAACTAGACTTGTCAAATGTCACATGCATCCCAGAATCATTCAACTTGGAAACTGAAATTAAACTTTTTGTAAGTCCTGGAATATGTAAAACATCATCAAGGGTTTTAACCTTCCCATCATTGAAACATAATTTTACCTTTCCTTTACCACTAACCTTTTGTGAGCTATTATCACCCATGAAGACCTCTCCTCCATCATATTCTTTGTATGTAGAAAACCACTCCTTATGAGGAGGAGTCATATGGAAGGAAGCACGGATCAATAGCCAAGCATCATTACAGAATTGTGTTGGCCAAATAATCAAAGCATCGAGAATCGCACCATTATCGGAGGACTTTCATGGAGGAATCTGCATTCTTTTTCTTGTTTCTACATTCCTTCTTCACATGTCCCCGTTTACCATAGTTCCAACACTTCACTCTGCTCTTTCCAGGGGTCTTAGATCATCCTTTAGACTTACCCTTCTTCTTATCCCCTTTAGGCTCTTTCTCCTTGGGCCTACCTTGCACATGCAAGGAATCTTGGGAGCCACTGCACATGGTCTTTCTCCTCATCTCCTCTAAAAGAAGTATGGGAATAATAGTATCCAACTTAGGTTCTACACCACCACTTGTTATAGCAATCACTAAATTTTCCCAAGATTCTGGCAAAGAGCAAATCAATAAAATGCATTTATCACTCATCTTCTATTTTAACATCAATAGATGCAAGGCTGACTTATATAATCAAATTAAAAGAAAACGTTTCCAGTATTTGAGTGTAGATTCACCATCTATTCATCTTTGGCAGATACAAACATCTTTTGAGATACAACTTGTTGGAACTGAAGCTCTTAGTTTGGTAGATTTCACCTATCTTCCTCCAAAGCTTGTATGCTATGTCTTCTGAAGAGACATTCAGGAGGATAGAATCTGTGAGACACAACCGAATAGTCCCTCGATCCTTCTTGTCTAACTTATTCCAATCTTCATCTGACAAGGTTGAAGTAGATGGCTTCTCTTCAACTGAAACTGGTAACCACTGATCTCTTTCCTCAAGAAGGTCCTCCACTTTCAACTTCCACATCTCGTAACCAGTTCCATTGAACTTCTCAATATCTAGACAAGAGGTGGAGGCCATGGTATGCAATCTTTCACAAATCTGCAAAACCCACAACACAAAAGCTCCCACTGCAGCAAAAAACCTTCAACACTCTAAAAGGAAAGCGTCCCTTCCTTAACAAAACCGTTAGCTCTGATACCAAATGTTGAAAAACAAGGTGAAGAAAGCTTGCAATATGAACTTAAATGTGTGAATGCAAATCTGAAATATGTAGATTAACCTTAGCCTTAGTGTGAAGAAAGAATGAGAGAGAGAGATAGAACAATATAACACATGCAACAACAGATTTACGTGGAGAAACCCCGAAGGGAAAAAAATCCACCACCGAAAGAGAGGCAAGTATATTATTGATAATATTCAATATTACATGCAGCAATAGACTTCTCTTATCATTCCCTGTAAATCCAGCAGCACCGTGTTACCCTGCAAAACTTAATTCTTAATAACACTAGCTCAAGGCCCCAATTTATAGAGATTTGTGAGGATGAAAACCACCATGGTTTCACCAAACAATAGGCAGCCATACCACCTAGAAAAACCCATGCCTCCCTCCTTGAAAAGGTCAAAAATATCAAAAATAGCCTCTTACAGATGCTCTTACAGCTGTCATAAGGCATCTTTTATGCATGGGCGCCTGGGGTCTAAAAATAGCATATTCTATCATAAGGAATCTATCATACTGTCATAGCATCTTATGACAACTTGCATGCATGTCATAGATGCTCTTACAACACCCTATTTTGACCCACAACCTTACTTTAGAAGATTCCAAGGTGGGACACCTAGCTAATTTTTCCTTTTCTATAAGGATAAACGGTAACGGTAACACTGCATTTACATAGTCTCTTTCACCACTGTTGGTCAAATAGTTTTACCTCTTATGGGTAAATGTACAAAACACTTTAGGAGAATAATAAAATAAAGGATTTACAAGGTTGATGACACCTAAATCCTAACAATTCAAACATGGATGATAGGTTAGTGTGATCGATGTCATCGTATGCAAGTATGATGGATTCCTCCTTGGGTATGTCTTCCAATGAGCCATTGTTCACGGCGACGCTATTGGCGACATTAGACGATGTTGCAGGGCCTTTCTGCTTTTTATCATATCTGATGCCTATGCTCTTTGAAAGCTTTGATGTATCAATGGGTTGCAACCGCCCTTGTTCTTCTTTACCTAGACCCCTACCTTGGTCGTTACACTTTTATGCAAACTTAGCTGACCAAGGATATGCTTCTTGAAAATATTCCTTTAGAGGGGGATCTGGTTGGGGTTGTTCTTAGTATACCCATTGACTTAAATCCTCTTCTGGTGCATCTATCTTGATACTAGGGGATGTGAAAGTGGTGGTAGGGATGTTTTTACCACTGAAGGTGACAGTCTTGTCTTCCTTTGGAGTAGCATGTGAAGGTTGACCATACTCGTGTGGTGACAATGGCATGGTTGCTACATTGAGAGCAGTATGCATTTCGTATTCACCACACCCTTTGTCAATGATCTAGACCTTTGTGACTATAGGACCAGTGGTGGAAGATGGAGTGGTTATCACGGTGGAGGGTGGATTAGTAGATGATGACTGGGATGCCCCCATTTCAACCCTGAGACAGTAATGTAAATGGGGAAAGGATGCTTCTAAAGTGTGGAAATATTCAAATTGTTGGGGGTCAGCGTAGATGGTGACTTCTTGTCCGTTGACTGGAAATTATAGGCACTGATGGTATGTGGAAGGGACGACCTACATAGCATGGAGCCATGGGTGGCCAAGGAGGAGATTATATGGCAAGTCCAGATCAAGGACATGACAGGTAATGTATTGAACCATAGGTCCCACTTGGATAGGAAGACTGATAATTCCCTTTGAATTCCTTTCTACATTATCATAGGCCTTGATGGTGATGATCTAATTACTTAGATCTGCTTGAGTATACCCCACCTATTTTATGAATTTCAGAGTACATGAATTGAGGGTAGAGCCATTATCTACCAAGACCCTTTTTATTTTATGGCGGGCAACAACAAATTCGATATGCAAGGGGAAATTATGATTGACATCGATATTTGGCATGTCATTTTGGTTGAAGTGCAGTTGATAAGATAAAGCCAAGTGTCCAACCAAAGCTTGGAATCATGTAGGATCAATGTCATTAGGTACATGGGTTTCCTGTAGAGCTCTATTAAGAATTTCTTGATGTACAGGAGAAGACTTAAGCAAATACAAAATGGAGATATGAGCAGGGTCTTTCCTAAGTGATCAAGGAGGTTGTATTGAGAGCTTACAAAAGTTGATTGGGTGGGTGCGGAGGTTTTAGGGACAATGATGCGGGCTCGCCGTGTAGTAACAGCACACTGAGGGTTGTTGGCTTTGACATGTATCATAGACACCCGGGGCTCTACCTGCTCAATGTAATGAATAATACCCTCGTAATTGAAGGGTACATTCTTATAGCTCACATTATTTGTGCTACTATCTTGGGGATTAGTGTTGGAGGTGCTTGGGCCTTGATTATGGTTTGGAAAGGCGTTTTGATATATCTGCAATTGAGCATTGGATGATGAAGCTTGAATGGCATCAACCTTGATATCTCCTCGATCAATGAGGTCTTGCATATAGTTTTCTAGACCCTAGTACTTATTCAAAGAGTGTCCTTTGATTTTATGGAACTCACAATATTCATTTTCCCTAAACCATGCAAGCTTGGGTTTGGATTTGTCAGGTAGCTTAGTGACAGGATACATGATTGGATAATTGATCTGTAGCAATTTATTGAAGACAACACTCAAGGGCTTTGCTAGTTGAGCGTACTGACGTTTAGCGTTCCCCTAGTTGTTCTAATTTGACTGTTGAGGAGGACGAGATGCCCCCTACAGTACAGATATGGCGTTAGGTATGGATTGTTGTTGTCTTTGGGATGTGTTAGCCACGTGGACATGTTTAGTATCAGTGATGCCGTCATTTACTGCGTTCTTGTTCTTGTTCCAAAAATGTGGCTTTTTCGTTGAATGACCTTTCTTTATCCTGATTATATATTTTGATGTGCCCTTTGGTGACAAGGGCACGTTCAAGGATAGGTCCCTTTTACACTAGCTCCACGAAAGTGGTGATGCAATGTAATCTAAAGTTATGAGCCATGTTGGGATGAGAGTTCTCCATGAAGAGGGTGACCATTTCCTTCTCTTTCAAAGGGGTTTTCATTCGGCTTGCTAGCACACGCCACCTTTGGAGGTAGTTAGTAAAGGTTTCCCCTTCACGTTGTTTCTCTTTGAGATCTAAGGTGTCAGTGTCCTCCAAATTGAAGGAGAAGTAGGAGACAAACTTTTCTGATAGGTCCACAAAATATTTTATGGATCCTTTTTCGAGGGTCATGAACCACCCTAGGGCATTGCTTTCCAGGCTTCATGGGAACAGATGTAAGAGATAGTTGTCATTGTGGATAACCTCTTGACACTAGGAGTAAAACTCTTGCAAGTGGGCCTTAGGATCTTTGTTCCCTCTATATTTGTCAAACTTTGGCATTTCAAAATGTTTAGGGAAGGGAATCAATGAGATGGAGGGATCGAACGGATATGGGCATATGTCTTCAAACTTGAATGATTGTTTGCTAGTCCCTGCCTAAAGATCTTTCAGAGCGGCTTTAATTTCTAGCAAATTTGAGTTGAGTGGTGTTTGGTTGGGTGGAAACAGATGGTAGGATGACAGAGGATCCTGCTGAGAGAGCAGCAAAGTGTTTAGATATGGGTTTGGATGGTGAAGTGATGACATCCCTTGTTGGTATGTTGAGGGAATTTGTTGATACATGGGTTGTTGTTACGGAGCATAATATGGATTCATTTGATAAGGATGTGAGGTGGGTTGTTGAGGAGCTTGGATGTGATGTTGCGGATTGACCTGTTGATAATGGGGGAATTGGTGTGATTGTTGGGAGGCCGCATAAGGTGGTTGCTGCTGGGACTGTTGTTGGTAATACGGATGTTGTGGGGGTTGTTGATGTGATGTGGGATGTTGCGTGGGCCGAGACAACATGCTATACTATGCTTGAGCTCGCAGTCATAGGATGGATGTGAGGAAAGGAGATATGGTTTGAGTGGGAGGTCGAGATGGATTGCTTTGTGGTTGATATGGTGGTTGTTGCGCGGAAAATAACAATTGTTGTTGTTGGGGTGGCTGAGATAACATAAGGGGATTTTGTAAAGGAGGTTGATGGGCACAGAAGGGGACATTCAGAGGTGGTAGATTAGATTGAGGCGGCTATGGGGATGCATATGAAGGTGACGGTTGGTTTAGGGCCCCAGAAGGTGGAGGCAATGCGGTGAAAGGGCTGCTCCTAGTGTTGACGACAGGTGGATTTGAAGGGGGTGGTGCCAGTAGCATTAGTGGTTGTGGTTGTGGGATATTTTGTGGCATGCCAAAGGCAAAAGGATCATTGGGATCAGTAGTTTTGGGTGCCCGTACGATTGAGCTTGCAGGATGCGGGGGATTGCCAATGGGATACAGAATGGCATTTCCGAATTCTGGTTGATGCCAACCTTCTAGGGAAGGAACATTGGGGACGTATGAACTACTTGGTACATTGTGTGAACCTTGAGGTATATTAGGCATGAAACTGCCATACTTGGATAGGTCGGTACCTGATGGCAGTTTGACACCCTTTTCAATTAAGTGAGCCAAGATTTCCTCAACATGTTTTTCAAGAAGGCAATCTGTCATTTGCACATTGATAGGGTTACTAAAGTGTTCCTCAAATGTAACCTCAGGTTGAATGATCATGTTTTCATCTCTGGGGGGTGATGTGTTTTGACCATCGATATTGGATTGTGTTGATTTTCCATTATGAGGATCCCGAGGGATGTTTGCACTATTATTGGGGTCTTGTGAGGCATTAGTTGTGTTGTCCAAATCTAGAAGGATGTTTGGTTGGGATTGTTGTTCGGCCATTTTCCTTATTTGTGACCAGGTCTAAATGGGCATGCAATATGACAGATTAGGATGACTTTGGTGATGAAAGGATTGATTTTATTTGGTGATTGATTAGCCGAAAAGGATGTGGCTCGATAGGATTGGTTTGATTGGATGATTGACTAGCCGCTAAGGTCAGGGCTTGATGAGATTGACTTGATTTGACAGATGTGGACTAGGTTGATTGGAAGATTATGAGTTGATCTAGATTGGACGATATAAAAATTTGATTTGTTATGATGATTGATTAGGGTGGATGATAGTGAACAAAATCTGAAGCCAAGTTCAAGAGTGCTCCTTGATAATGCCAGGTGTTTGATTGATGATAACGACACCGAATCCAACTTGAGATAGAAATGGATTGATTGGGCCAACAAGGATGACTGACTTAGGATGAATGATGGTCCAAAGTTGGTTTTGATAGATGATGATTAGAGATGAACACCTAGGTTAATTTGGATAACTGCTCTAAAATGTGAACTTTGAATGGATATACAGATGCACGAGCCAAGGGGATGAACGTTTATGATGACAAATGGATTGTCGAGTGGAAAGAAGTCTGAAACAAGAAGATGAGTGATCGAGATGGCAAAATGATGGTTCTGGCTAGTGAAGAGGATAGAAAAGTTGATTGATCAAGGGTCAAGTTCACCCAAGAAGCAAAATTGATCAAAATAGGTCATAACAAGCCCAAAACAGGTTGGTTAAAAGGTTAAGTTTGCCCTTGCAGAAGGGAAAGTCTGTCCAAGGAGCAAAAACTAAAGAAATTGGGTCCAAAACAGGCTCCAAAGAGTCAGTTTCTAGGGGAAGTCTGCCCCTAGATGAGGGAAGGTCTGCCCAAGGTGAAAAAACTAAAGAAATTGGGTCCAAAACAGGCTCCAAAGAGTCAGTTTCTAGGGAAAGTCCACCCCTGGATGAGGGCAAGTCCTCCCAAGGAGAAAAATTTGAAGAAACTAGGTCCAAAACAGGCTCCAAAGAGTCAGTTTCTAGGGAAAGTACGCCCCTAGATGAGGGCATGTCTGCCCAAGGAGCAAAAACTAAAGAAACTAGGTCCAAAATAGGCTCCAAAGAGTCAATTTCTAGGGAAAGTCTGCCCCTGGATGAGGGAAAGTCCGCCCAAGGAGCAAAAACTAAAGAAATTGGGTCCAAAACAGGCTCCAAAGAATCAGTTTCTAGGGCAAGTCCACCCCTGGATGAGGGCAGGTCTGCCCAAGGAGAAAAAGTTGTACAAAATCCACCAAAACAGGCTCCAAAGGACTGGTTTTTAGGGCAAGTCCACCCAAGGAGCAAAAGTTGGTCAAAATCCACCAAAATAGGCTCCAAAGGATTAGGTTTTAGGGAAAGTCTACCCCTAGATGAGGGAAAGTCCATCCAAGGAGCAAAAAATGATGAAATTAGGTCAAAAACAACCTTTAAAAGACCATTTTTTAGGGCAAGTCTACCCAAGGAGCAAAAACTAATGAAACTGGGTCCAAAACAGGCTCGAAAGAGTCAGTTTCTAGGGAAAGTCCACCCCTAGATGAGGGAAAGTCCACCCAAGGAGCAAAAACTAAAGAAACTGGGTCCAAAATAGGCTCCAAAGAGTTAGTTTCTAGGGCAAGTCTGCCCCTGGATGAGGGCAGGTCCGCCCAAGGAGCAAAAGTTGGTCAAAATCCACCAAAACAGGCTCCAAAGGACTGGTTTTTAGGGCAAGTCCACCCAAGGAGGGTATAACTTGACTTTTGACAAAAAAGACCAAGGAAAAGTACTGAAAACAGAATGGTCATCAATCAAAAGGCTATGGAAAAATGAAGGCAATCAAACAATCACTAGTTTCGCATGAAGAAGACAAATCAGAGAATCATAAGCCTAAGTCTAGTAGAGAGGAAATGGTCAACAAAGTCCTCCAATCTAGGATGAACATGGTTACTAGGGAGTCCTTGATATACACCTAGTACATGAGGCCCAAACCGTGAACACCAACCCATTACAAGTGTGAGTCGGGAACCTAAAAGGCTCAGACCAACTCTTCACATCATCCTAATGCTTCGCCAATTACAACATGGTTGGATTGAGGTACAACTTTTGCTCTCCCCCCTTTATATACCCTGTCGGTACGCGTGGTTGGAATCGTTCCTTGGGGTGATGAAATCCCCAAGCAGGTCCCACTAAGAAAAATAAAATGGGTAGACTCAAAGGACGTGGTAAGCTATGATTTCTCATCACCCAGGATCGCCAAATGTTGTAAGGGGATTGGATACGTCAAATAGCTTACCTAAAAATACAACATACAAGGTTGATTGACACCTTTTAATTAAGCTATGTTCCTAATTAGGGGTTAAGAACCCTTAAAATAGCCAAAAAAATGCTATTAAATAACTAAAATTTCACCGTTTCAAAAAAGTTGCCTAGGGCAAATCCGCCTATCTGTGAGGGCAGATCTGGCTGTCTGGGGAAAATCCGGCTGTCTGTTAGGTCGAGTCCGCCTGTCTGTGATTTTTTTTCAAAAAAACCACTTTCTACAATCTAGTGAGGGTAGGTTCGCCCCTGGAGAGGGTTAGGTCCACTTGTGGAGGGCAGGTCCGCCTGTCTGTTAAGTCGGGTCCACCCCTCTGTGACTTGTACCTGCAAAAATTCAAAAAATAGAAAACGTAAAAGCAAGAGACCCATTTGTGGGTCCCATTGGGCGTGCCAGAAATGTGATAGGTCAAAATTAAGTGGTAGAAAATGAGCAGCAAACAAAGTAACACAAATACCACTAAGAACAACCTACACCTCAAGATTAGCCTAGTTGGAATCAACACAAAATAAAAACAACAAATGAAACCTTTTACCTTGTGTCGAATCGATCCTTTGGTTGGCCCTTTGATCTTTGGTGTTGTATGCTCCTTGGATGGCAAGAGGCAAGCTAGATAGTGATATGAAGATGGATGCAAGTGGGTGCAAGCATTAAAATGGCTTAGTATGGATTCTAGGAAAATTTTGCAAGAGTTTGGCTACAATGCATGATCCGCCCTAAATGAGAGAAAAGAGGGGGTATTTATAGAGATTTTGGAAATCTCTAGGGAGATGGACAGTTAAGATTGAGCCACCAAGATCAAGATGTAGGGCTAAGGTGAGTTGAGAACTCACAAGCCTTCACATCTTGACATGTGGCATGTGATATGGCTTAAAAGGGGTGATGTGTACATGAGGTGGAAGGATAGTACATGACATGGAGAGGGTACATAGTACCTTGGGATTGGGACAAGATCTCCTCATAAAAGAGGTACTTGTCCCATGTGGGTGAGAGGACAAGTGGGGAATTAAAAATTTCTCAAATATTCTCATGAGGAAGAGAGAAGGAATTTAAAATTCCCTTAAATGCATTGGGGGATTAAATGTGAATTAAAAATTCACATGGAGAATGGAGATGCCTTGTTCAAAAAGAGAAAGCTTTTAATGAAGTTGACTAAGGACACATTCCATAAATGATATGGGGATTAGGGATGACCTAATTGGATGATTAAGGTTGTGCAAGTACTTGATTAGACTAATTAAGGACTCATTAGAGGCAAGTGGAAAATTATGGAGGATGGGACCCTAATGATGATTAGGGGTGCACACATCTTAATCATAAATTAATTATGACTAAGAAAGAGGGTGAGACTACTAAGAGGGATTAGAGGCCAACTTGCAAAAGTTGGAGGATGTGACAATGAGAGAGAAAATAGAGAATTTTAAAAATAAATTTAAAATTCCAAAAGATAATATGACTAAATCAAATAAAGTGGTAAATTTATTTAATTTAGAGAGGAAATAGGGGAAAAGTATTTATTGAATTAAATACTTTAGAAAAACTTTATGCAAGACACACAATATTAATTAAGTGAATGACTTAATTAATATCGGTCAAAGAGGATAATTTCAATAGAGCAAAGGGATGATTAAGATTATGATTTTGACCATATTGAAGTGGTCAAATTTGTATGTCTACACCTTGCATAACCTCCCCACTTTGATCTGGATCAAAATGGGTCCCCTTTCTTTTTGTCTTTTTCTCTTTTGCCTTTGGTTTTCTGCCTTAGGTGTTTTCCTTTCAAAGTTATGTTGGAGGTGGAACCGAGACCAATACCGGACTTGGAAATTCCTTATATGTTTTGGTCTTCTTTCGTCCCCCAGTTCTGACTGTTCTTTGCCTTCTCCCTTTGTTCTTTGTCTGAGTCAGGTCTGGGACCGACTCAGAATGTTGAACTTTCTCAAAGTGCCTCATTCGGGTCCCATCCCGGGTCTGACCCCGCCTTTTCTTCCCTTTTCATTGGTCTTTGTCGGTGAATGTCCTTCGCCTTAACTTTCTTTTCGGCCTTGGGCATTTTCTTTTTCATTTTGCCGGACCCAGAATCAGAACTGGGTTCGAACTCGAGAACTTCCTCAAAGTTCTTGGTTCGGATTTAGTCCCGATCCTGGTTCCACATTTTTGGTTCTTTCGCTTCTGGTTTCCTCTATTTTGGTCATGGGGTTTTCCTTCCCCTTTCTCTTTCTTTTCCTCTTTTTGGTTGACATCGGAGGTGGGTTCGGAATGGAATCCAAACCTGAAACATGGAGACTTCCTCAAGGTTTTTGGTTTGGATTTGGTTCTGACCGTCGTTTCGCTCTAGCTTCGCCGGTGTTTTGGTTGCCATCCTTTGTGTTTTGGGTTTTCTCACGGACGCGGAACCACGACGGGGTATGAACTTGGGAATGTTGATTATTTCCCTGGCTCATTCCTGCCCCGACCCCAATTCCGGTTTTCTTCTGCCCCCTCCAGTTTTGAAGGCGGGGGATGTCGTTTCTGGGTTATGTTTTGTCCCAATCTTAGTTCCATCGGGATTCATCCAGTTTCACCCTCTCATCTCATTTTTGTTTTGGTCCCACTTCTGCCTCCACCGGAGTTGTGTTTCTTTTTGATAAAATTGGAGGTATGATAAATAATTCAATATATCTTATTTTCCTTTGAGAACTAATGGAGACCTTGTTTTGCAGGATCCAAATGTGCACATAAGGATGTTTCCCAGGTAAAATCCTGCCAAAGGGTGAGGCGGTATCAGCATAGCGGTTTAAGTTCGAAGAGAATTCTTGGCGACCGAGTGAAGTCACGCCGAAAGGAGGATATCAGAGAGACTTGGAATGAACGCAACAAGTTCGGTAGGATGTCTTGCCAACTCGAGAAGGTCTTGGTGATAGCAGAGTTTGGGAAAAGAGGAGGTTCACCACGATGTCTCCCCGACCATTGAAAGTCACCTCGAAACAAAAATAAGCCAGTGACTATGAAGGGTCCCACCGACAAAGATGTCTTCAGGGAGAGTATCGGCATTCGGTGTAAGGTCTCACCGACTCAGTAAAGTCTCCCCAAAGGAAAGTGGGCTTTCGCTAAGGTGGAGTGGCTTCGCCATAGGGTCTGGCCGACCATGGAGGGCTATATCGAAATAGAATGGGCTCGTCACCGGGAAAACAAAGGGTCGCTATAATGTCTCCCCAACCACGGGAGGTCATGCTGACAACAAGGAGCGGCTCGGTAAGAAAAGAGCCATTCGGGGTAAGGTCTCCTCAAAACCACGAAGTCTCCCCGACATGAAAGTGAGATCGCCATGGAATCCTGAGGTTCGCCGAGGGGTCTTGCTGAGGTGCCAAGGTCCTGCTGACAGAAGAGGGGACCTTTACCAAAAGAAGTGATGCTCAGCAAAGGATGATGTCTTCGCTAAGAGATCTTATCGAAGAAAGTAAGTCATAGCGAAGTGGACAATCTGAAGCCTGAGGAAGATAATTGTTGTGATATGAAATCGCATTAGCGAGACACCGATGGTGTCTCACCAACATGCGACGGCCAAGCAAACTGCTTTTGACCACCAAAAGAATCCTACGTGGCCTGTGATCGTCCAGCGAGGGAGCCGAAGGACTGAATCATCGGTCCCTTTGACCAATTGACCACCCCTGTGGAGGAAACTAATAGAGTGCAACTTGATAGATTGTTTCTGAGAACAGGTGGCAATGGTCTGCTCAGTCGAAATGCAAAGATCCATAGGGAGACCCGCTAGTGTTTTTAGAAAATAGTCAACAAACATGCAGAGAGTCCAGAACAAAAAAGAAGTTGAAGGAAAGAAGAAACTATGAGTCATAGGGACAGTTGTGGTGACCACTGGCAAGAGGTAGACTGACATTAATGATAATATTTTGGCATTCAAAGTAGCTCTGCTAGAGTTCAAAAATAGACATGGAGCCAGGAGAGTAAATGCTGCAGATGCAAAATATCTAAGGTGATCCTCAAGACAATCTTCACCGACATGAGCAGTATGGACTCACATT
Source organism: Sequoia sempervirens (assembly GCA_007258455.2). Classification (NCBI taxonomy): domain Eukaryota; kingdom Viridiplantae; phylum Streptophyta; class Pinopsida; order Cupressales; family Cupressaceae; genus Sequoia; species Sequoia sempervirens. The sequence continues at coordinate 171,306,194 of VDFB02058242.1, read as the reverse complement.
TAATGTAAGATCGACTTGCTCCAAAGATCTAGACACCGACCCTCTTGCAACCGACTCTCCTAGGTGCATACAGTTTTGTAAACCCTAGTACGGGGGACAACACATTCAAGTTGGTACATTTTTTTATATAAGGCAATCTTGCCTCTTTGTAAGGGTTTGACAGTAAGGGATTAGAACTTCCATAGACTGAGAACATTGGAGATTAAGAACCTTTCTAGAATTAGAACTATTAGGAGTTAGATAGCAGAAGGAGATCGAGTTGCATCTTGATTCTCAGTAATGAGAGCTTCTCTTGTCTTCTTGGTTAACAGTTAGATTTCAGCATAGACTGTAATGTATTTTCAAAAGTTATTCTAGTGTAGATGGAAACAATCTAGAGCCACAAATTCTCTATACACTGGTGATTGTGCTAGCTTTGTAAACATTGTTTATCTGTTTTAAGAACAATAGAAGCAATTAGAGTTTAATCTACTTCATGTTGTGTTCCTGAATGATATTTGTCTTAAATTGATCATTTGATTTGCGAAGTCTTCATGGAATGAAATATTATTTTGTGTTTTATTTGAATGGTAATTAAAATCTGTCATGCGAATTAGCACTGTGAATGAAAGAGGCTATGGGTTAATCACAAGTTTATCTTGTTCTACAGTTTTGGTCTACAAATTCCTTGAAGTTAATAGGTCTAGTTGATTTAGATGAATTATTTTTCTTTTCTATTTCAAAACCCTGATCTATCTTTTGTTGTTTCTTTAAAACCCCAGATAAAGTAGGTTTCATTTCATGCTTGATCTTAGAAAAATCCAGAAGCTCAACACCAGTAGGCCCCTTGTATATTAATATTGCATTGACCACTGAGTAACATCAGAATAGTTGAGACCCAACTACAAAGACCTTGGGAGCTAAGGCATCCATGTGTTGCCTTTCTCTTTCAGGAGAAACAAAATAGCAATATTTGGTTTGCATTGTTGTGGTGTTGAAATCGCCATCAACATGACTGCAGATCTAGAGTAGAAGGCTTTAGCTCACAAAAAATAACACTTCTGTTGTACAAAACCTTCTCAGTATCAGAATTCCAAAGATTGTATCTTTTTATGCCAACACTATAGCTAATAAAAATACATTTAACAGCCTTGTTTTCCAACTTAGATCTTTTTTCATTCGACACATATGCATATGCCTCATAGCCAAAAACTCGAATGTGTCTCAGAGAGGGCTTCTTTCTAGACCATGCTTCCAAAGGTGTTTTCTCAACAAGAGAGGAATTAAGAGAACGATTTATCAAGTAACATGTTGCAACTGCCTTAGCCCAGAACTTCTCCTCCAAGCCAGCACTGCTTAGCATACTTTGTGCTCTTTCCATCACTGTCCTGTTGAACCTTTTAGCAAGTCCATTTTGCTACAGAGTGTAGGGTGTATTTTTATGTATTTTAATCCCATGATGTTTACAATACCTCTCGAACTCATCATAACAAAACTCACCGCCATTGTCAGTCCTTAAAATTTTTATTTTTCTTCCACTCGAATTTTCCACAAGGTTTTTAAATTCCTTAAAACAACTGAACACTTTTGATTTACTTTTCAAAAAATAAACAAATTCTCTTCTTGAATAATCATCAATGAACGATACATAATATATTGATTTAGACAAAGAAGGAACATTTACAGGGCCAAAAACATCATAATGTATATTATATCAAGTAAACCAAAAGATTTGTGAGGACTGGAGTAAAATGAAATGCAATTTTGTTTACCATATATACAATGTTCACAAAACTCGAATTCAAGATTACAGTCATCAAGCCCCTCAATTGGGTTTTTATTTTTTAAGGTTTTTAAACCTTTTTCACCAATGTGGCCTAGCCTATGATGCCATAGCATAGTCTTTTCTGCTAGAAGTTTAACTTCCATAGAGTTTACACAATCAGGAAATTTTTCCCCTTTTTCTCCATGAGTAGCTTTATGTGACTTTACAGAGACACTATTGCATTGAATAGCATGTGCATCCAGCTTATACAAGGTACCAATTCGAGCACCCCTTGCTACCACCATTGAGCCTCTAGTCATCTTGCAGCCATTTCCAGAGAACATGACCTACACTCCAACATCGTTCAACTTACTAACAGAAAGTAGATTTTGAGTCAGACCTGGTAAATGAATTACATCATTAATTCTGTTTACTCTGCCATTAGGGAACTGAATTCTGACTCTTCCATGACCAGCTATTTTCAGAGATGAATCACTTGCCAAATACACCCTTGCACCATCGTATTTTTCATACTTAGTGAACCAATCTCTATGAGATGTCATGTGAAAGATGCTCCAGAATCAATCAGCTAGACATCATCTGATGCTTGAGTTTCCAAGGCTGCAATGAAAGCATCTCCATCACTATGAGAAGAATCATTGTCGGAATTCTTCTTGTTCTTGTTCTTGTTCTTGTTCTTGTTCTTGTTCTTGTTCTTGTTCTTGTTCTTGTTCTTCTTCTTCTTCTTTTTACAATCCTTTTGGACATGACCAGGTTGCCCACAATTCTAGCACTTCACCTTGGACTTCTTGCTAGGAGACTTTGATCTCCCCTCTGATTTGGATTTGGACTTCTTGTCCTTCTTCTTTCCTTTTTTTTTTGATCTTCCTCTAACAGCAAGAGTCTCCTTCACCATCTCAAAAGATTTTCTTCTCATCTCTTCTGATAACAAAGAAGCAACATCATCGTCCATCTTAAAATTGGATGTCTTACTCCCAATAGCCATCACCAATTGATCCCAAGAATCTACAAAGAACATAACAATAGCATACAACGATCTTCTTCATCAATCTTCACACCCACAGATGCTAACTGAGCAATCAACATGTTGAAAGCATTCAAATGATCAGCAACATACACTCCTTCCTGCATTTTCAAAGAATACAACTTCTTCCTCAAGAAAAACTTATTCACCAAGGACTTGCCCTGATAAATAGCTCCTAGTCTTTTCCACAAAGAAGATGCAATTTTTTCTTCATGAACATTCAGAAGAACAAAGTCTTCTAAACATAGCCTTATCAACCCCTTTGATTTTCAATCTGCAAGGTCCCAATCCTCTTACTTCATGCCTATAGGCTTTGTTCCAGACACAACAAGCCATAGATCATGATCAACCAACAGATCTTCCATTTTGAGTTTCCACAACTCAAAATTACTGTTATTGAATTTCTCAATTTCAATCTTTCCCGACATGCTTGCCATCTT
>VDFB02058242.1:171219621-171302865 GCA_007258455.2 Sequoia sempervirens | reverse complement strand
GGTTGAAAACATACATGATTAGAAAGAATGGCATACCTGCATTTGAAGACTACGAGAAACACAAAACCATTCTCATGTGTTTGCACCTTGTTATAGCAACAAATGTTAAATTGTTGAAGCATCATGCCAGACCAAAGACAAAACAACTATGGACACTTAGTAATGTTGATCATGAAGCAATATTGGATACTCTTAAGCAAAGAGATGACCTTCTAGGCACACTTGAATAGTATTTTCAAGAATGGAAGGTAAAATGCTTATGTTCATTATGTTTAAGTTTATTAGTGTTATTTATTTAATACTAATATTTTGTATACTATTGCAATGCATGTGCCTTTAATAGTAATATTCTGTATGTACTTTTGTGATATTTTTGACAAAATTGATCATGGACCTGCTACAACAGTATCTAGCTCTAATCCTTTCAGAGAGGTATGCAACAAATTACAACAATATATAGATTGGTTATTCTAAGTGTCTTTTATAGTTTGCATTTCCATCTCATCATATTGTGTCATTTAGAATAATATAAATTGGTTATTCTAAGCATCTTTTATAGTTTGCATCACCAATTCATCATCATTCAAGTTGTTTAGATTAATATAAATTTGTTAGTCAAAGCATCTTTTATATTGTGACAATATAGATTTTCATTTTCCCATTTTTATGATATTCCTGGTACGATTGATCATGGACCTGCTGCAACAATAGCAGGCTCTGATCCTTTCAGAGAGGTATGCGATAGATTACAACAATATAGATTGGTTATTCTAAGTGTCTTTTATAGTTTGCATTACCATATCATCATATTTTGTGTCATTTCTAGAATAATATATATTGGTTATTCTAAGCATCTTTTATAGTTTGCATCACCAATTCATCATCATTCAGGTTGTTTAGATTAATATAGATTTGTTAGTCTAAGCATCTTTTGTATTGTGACAATATAGATTTCTCATTTTCCCATTTTTACGATATTTCTGGCATGATTGATCATGGACCTGCTACAACAATAGCCAACAATATTCCTAGCACAATTGATCATGGATGGTGCAATCGAGCTACATTGGACCGATGATTTCCCTTAAGAGTGTAAAGTGCTAAAAGGCCATACCATCTATTGTATGATTTGTAGCTGGATGGTATGGCCATGGTAGATTTTATTAGGTTTGTATAAGGTGACTATGTGGGTTTAGAGAGCTGGAAAGGCTTGTACTTGAGTTGGTGAGTTGCCATGCATGACAAAAATGAGTGAAATTAGGTGAAAAATGGTGGTTACAACTTGCTAATGTTAATGAAACATGGGGACAGCAAGATTTAAGGTTGGACAAGCTTGGGCAGGTCCTAATAGACATTTTTGATGAGTTTATAGGGCGTAGAAAGGTTGGAAACATCGATTTCCTTAAAAACCTCATGAAAGTTGCTAAAAATGAAATTGCACCCAAGTTGGATTTGAGGAGCAAAAGTGGCAAGCCACTGTAATTTATTATATATAAATAGGAAATATTACAAAACTTGGTTCAAATGAGCAAACTAACAGGAAAGAACTACGAAGAAAACTTTCGATTGTAGCTCGATTAAGTACAAAAAGTTATTACAGAATTGTCTCAATAACAGTAACAAAACATACACCTGTATGACTAATTCAACCTATGAGTTTCCAAAATATAGATCCCTTTACATTTTAAACATACCCTTTATACAATGCCAGACATTTGACCCATATTTTGAAAAAATCACTGGATATAGATTATGCCCATACATAGTTATGACCTTTTTACATTGTTTCACTTTTGAAAATTCAAAATTTACAAAATTTTCCTATTGGAGGCATTCAGAGCACAATCTTCCACAATAGTAGTATGTTCATGTTCTGGATTGACAAGAACCTATACAAACCATCAAGGTAGCTTAGAATAACCAATCTATATTATTCTAAATGACAAAAAAATTGATGAGATGGTAATGCAAACTATAAAAGATGCTTAGAATAACCAATCTATATTGTTGTAGTTTGTCACATACCTCTTTGAAATGATCAGAGCTGGCTATTGTTGTAGCAGGCCAATGATCAATCATGCCAGGAATATCACAAAAATAGGAAAATGAGAAATCTATATTGTCACAAGACAAAAGATGTTTAGACTAACAGATCTATATTAATCTAAACAACCTGAATGATGATGAATTGGTGATGCAAACTATAAAATATGCTTAGAATAATCAATCTATATTATTCTAAATGACACAAAATATGATGAGATGGTAATGAAAACTATAAAAGACACTTAGAATAACCAATCTATATTGTTGTAATCTGTCACATATCTCTCTGAAAGGATCAGAGCTAGCTATTGTTGCAGTAGGCCCATGATCAATCGTGCCAAAAATATCGCAAAAGTGCATACAAAATATCACTATTAAAGACACATGCATTGCAATAGTATACCAAATATCTGTATTAAATAAAGAACACTAATGAACTTAAGCATAATGAACGTAAGCATTGTACCTTCCATTATTGAAAATGCTATTCAAGTGTGCTTGAAGGGTCATCTTTTTTTTGAAGAGTATCTAATATTGCTTCATGATCAACATTACTAAGTTTCCATAGTTGTTTTGTCTTTGGTCTGGCATGATGCTTCAACAACTTAACATTTTTTGCTATAACAAGGTGCGAATACATGAGAATGGTTTTTTGTTTCTCATAGTCTTCAAATATAGGTATGCCATTCTTTCTATTAATTGTGATGGATTGATATATTCCAAGAATTTATAAGTGAAGTATATTCATATATATGTATTTGTTTGAGTGTTTAAAATTAGTTAAAAAAATTCTTTGAGAGATTTATGGAAATATGACATCTTAGAAAGATAGTTTCAAGTCATTTTGGTGTAGGTCATAACTTAACTTTTAATTTATCATTTATGGGAATGACATCTTTGAGAAGTGTATAGAAGGCCATAGATGGTCCACTTTTTGAATTAAATTTAGTTATGAATTTGTATTTCTTTGGATGCGCATTTAGATTTAAATTTGGAGAGATATTTTGGTGAGGAAAATATCTAAGAGTTACCACATTTTATAAGTTATAAATTACCTTATTTACTCAAAATTCCTTTGTGGACTCTCTTCTTTTCTTTGAATAAATGGTTCAACATGTTAAAAATCCATTAGTTCAAGCAATATATATTAGATTCAACTTATTTAGCAAAAAATAAAGGTTAAGAAGAGGGGTTTCCTCTTTTGGGATTTGATTATTATATAATTTGAGGATATTGCGAAGAGGGAAGTTTAAAAGGTAGTTGTAAACCCAAATTTTGTGAAATGGGTTTGTTTAAAAGGCTTTAGAAACTTTCAAGATAATGCAATTGGCAACTGTAAATCCAAATTTTGTTGCAAAATGGGTTTGTTTAAAAGGCTTTAGAAACTTTCAGCAAATGCAATTCAAAGTTGTAAAACCAAATTTTGTTGCAAAATGGGTATTGTTTTAAAGGATTTAGAATCTTTTGAGCAAATGCAATTGGTATCTATAAATCCAAATTTTACAAAATGGGTATTGTTTAAAAGGCTTTAGAAACTTTCAAGCAAATGCAATTGGCAGCTGTAAAGCCAAATTTTACAAAATGGGTTTGTTTAAAAGGCTTTAGAAACTTTCAAGAAAATGCAATTGGTAGCTGTAAAGCCAAATTGTAGAGCAATTGGATTTGTTGAAAAGGCTTTAGAAACTTTCAAGCAAATGCAATTCACAGTTGTAAAGCCAAATTCCACATCCTTCACCCTTTGTGAGCCAAAATGGGAGCTTTGAAACAGGGTATATTCAAAATTAAATATCAAATTTGTTTGGAATTTTGGTCTCATGGAATTTTCCTTCATTTTAAATGAAAAATTTGGTCTCATGGAATCCTATGATAAAATGATAGCACATAATGGATTTCTTTTATCACATTTAGGGTTTAGAAATTTTAAAAGAAATGCAATTTTAAATCAAAAAAATCCAACAAAGAATAACAACCTGGTGAGCTATGGAGGTTGAGGTTGATATACTGTGGCTAGGTGGTGCATGTTGATAAACTTCTCAAGGAGTTTTCATTCACCGTTCGGTCGAAGCTTTGTTCACGTTTGCCGCTCTGTTCAAGTGATGTTAGTTTGTTTGATAGTGATGTATGAAGCTTTTTAAAAAGCCATATTTCAAAGGGGTTCGAGCGAATGGGGGTTTGCTCGAACCCCTTAAAATATTACTTTTTCATTGTCTTTTATAGGGTTCGCTTGAATTGGTAGTTCACTTGAACCCTAGGGTTCCACTGCATGCCTTAAAGGGTTCATTCAAACATGCTAGTTCAAGCGAACCCCCTAAGCTAGTGGAATCACACAAAAATGGATTTTCCTTCCTCCATCAAATTGTAAACCACTATTGTGGCTTCACCCCACAAGCACTATAGAAAGGAGAAAATGGTTTGATAGGAGAGATGAAGTCTATGGTACTTTATGTTTATCCATTTATCTAGATCTAAGGTTTCATGTTGAATCTTCGACAACACCAAATGAGATTTGGACTATATTAGAGAGTTGCTTTGGCAAGAAAGATAATCCAAGGTTGTTTAATTTGGAGAATGAACTCATTGGTCTTAATCCATTATATTTTGACAATATCAAAGAATTATTCACCAACCTCAATTCTCTTAGATTATAGTTGGAACAATGTAGATTTGAAAAAGAGGATAATCAACTGATTCTTCCTATGCTTGCTAAACTTGCTCTTGATTATTCTTTTTTTTTCTAAATTTTATGCTACTATGGATGCTCTAGGTAATGTACAAAAAATTCCTAAACATTATGTATTTGATGTTTCACTCACAAGGAAACATGTAAAGTCGATACACATGTGAACATTGAAGTTTTCTAAATCATAGTATCTTATTGTAAAAGATCAAAAGGCTTCAAATAGTAAAGACAAGAAACATAACAAGGACTCCAAGAAAAATGAGAAATCCAAGCAATCACCATCATAGAATAACCATGTTTTTTTCCTCTTCTAAAGGGGAATAATTGAAGGAGTGGGAAAAATGTGCATATTGCAAAACTTTGGGACATGTTGAGCATAAGTTCTATGAAAATAAGATTGGTGAGTTGAAACACATTCTTCAAAAGCACAAGATTTGATTTCCTTCTTCATTTTCCACCTCTTTTTCACCTTCATCACCAACTACATCTAAATAGTTAGGGGAAACAAAAGTTGGAAGTGAGAGAGAAAATGAAATGCAAATCACTCTTAGCATCCACAAGTCTCAATTTAGGGAGATGGCTTCTTGATTTTGGAGAATCTCATCATATGGTATCTTCCATGGGTATGTTCTCTTCTTTTGAACCTTATAATTCACCAAAAGATTATGGGTAAGATCAAATATATGCATGTTTATGGGAAAGGTTCTATTGACATGGGAGAAGGTACTTTTAATGATGTGCTTTGTGTTCCATCCTTGTTAAAAAAAACCTTTGTATCTATCAAATTACAAATAGTGGAGTGAGGACAATAGCTAAATTCACACTTGATTTAGTATTTATTAGGGACTTGGACACTAGAGAGATAATAGCTATTGGTATGGTTTATCATGCATCTCATTTGTATTTTTTTTCTTATTTTTCTCCTAATGATGATACAATTCCATTAACTAATATTCACACTCATGCATCAAGTGTGAATCATGTTTTTGAGGAGAATATTGGTCACTTAAATATTTTTATTCTTGAGAATAGTGTTGAGCTTCCAATCCGTCCACCTCCTTTTTCTTTAGATTTCAGTGTTGCAATGGATTCTAATGCTTATAGTACTTCAATCCAACAAGATTATTATATTTTTAGTTTTATCTTTCTTTGTGGGATAATTATTTGACAAGTATTTCTGTAGCGCACCTCCATATTGATCATTCTGGAAATTTGTGTAAGTATTTATTTGTGATTTTGTGATTCATTGTGTTTCGTTTTATTTTGATGAAGAGTTAATTTGTTTGATTATCAGAAAAATACCATTCGATGTATGTGTTGTTGAATTGATACTCGTTTATATAGGAATATATAAATATAACTATCTATCAATATATTGTTGTACTCTAACCTATTACTTGATAATAGTATTATGTTTAACAAATATATAAATATATATACATATATATATATATATATATATATATATATATATATATATATATATATATATATATATATATATATATGATTAAGTTTTAAAACATATTTACAAATGTAAAAGTAAATAAGCATAAAAGAAGTATATCAAATGCATATAAGAATGTATTTTTATTTTCAATCTTTAAAATATACAAGTCAAAATAATGTTTTAAAGATAGAAGAATCAAATATTATTTAAAATACACTTATTACTTACATTCAACATAAAGCATATATTTGAGAAATAAAATTAAATGTTTATAAAAATAAAATAAAATAAAACCAATTCTATCAAACTCTTCATGTGTCTTGCATGTGCTTTTGCCAAGTTGTCCACGTGCCTTGTCTTTGCATTCTCCTTCTGCATGCGTTATCTATGAAAGGCAGTTGGGCATTCCAGGAGAAGGGAGGCGGGATGAGTCAGGCTATCAAATAGCTCACGTACCTTGTTTAGGTGGGGAGGGCACTAGCAACTACAACATCTTAGAGTGCAGTTCCTAGTTTGGGCAAAGGCAGAGGGGATGCAGGGAAACATTTGCTACAGTATTCGCTCCTCCAAACTCTTCCTCTTTGGTATTAATCTTTCACTTCTCCAATTTGGCGAACTACAGTCTGAAAATAAGGTTTCATCTTACCTTTCTTTGGCATGTTTCAATTGAATGTTTTGGTTTTGTTGATGTTCTAAACACGAAGGAGAGCCACCCTAAAATCTAGCGTGGTGATCACGCCTCTAATGGTTCAATCGTTCTCTCTCTTTTCAACTAACGCTACCTTGCGTGCTTCTTGCTCTGTTATTAGCATATTCTTGATCGATCCTTGCATTTGCTTAGTCAACGCTTTTGTTAATGGTTGAGGAGGCGTTGGTTCTCCTAATTCTTTTGTGTTCTTTGTATTCCCTCTTCAGATATGTCTCTACCTTCTCTCCGGCCATGCGGCCTTTACCAGCTTCCTGTCTTATCATTCTCCTTTCTGATGTCAACTATCTAACATTTATAATTTTGTATTGAATCTATATTGGCATTTTCACTGGTTCGTCCCTTAGGCCTACCAAATTCATTTACGTGATTTCGAAATTAGTTCCCCTAAACTCGGTGTGCATATCCTGTAATCATTTCATTCCTTGACGCCCTTTGTACCTAGCCGCTTCTGCATTGACGTGTAGAACTTAAGGCTGATATTCATATATGATGCATTGACACCATAGTTTTATTTGGCACATTAGCATTAAGATTTAGGGTGACCCCATGGTAGCTAGCATGGGTATGAAGGTTAGCCATGCGCACCTAATAATCAACTTCATATGTAACACAATAAGGATTACTAATGTGAGAAGTGTGCACAACCTTCATTCGCTAAACCTGCATGGCTGCGTGCATCTAGAACACAAGCAAAGCTTGCAATGTTAGGACTGGTTCTTGAGTGCTTCATTAATTTAAAGATTTTGAGAGCTTCCTTGCAAAATCCATTTTGTGCACATTCTGCAATCATCGCTATTCATCCCTTGGGCAACCTATCACTGCTACAGTTTTTAGATGTTGGAGGGTGTATAAATTTAATTAATCTCCTTGAAACCATCGGTAACTATCATTGTTGTAGTGTTTTGACCTTGGGGGGGTGTTTAAATTTTATATAATGTCCCTAATACCTTTTGCAACCTGTCACAACAACAAAACTCAAACAGAGAAGACTGTAGGGGTGTAAATAGCCTTCCTGATTCTGTTGGCAACCTGTCACTTCTACTGTATTAAAAAATAGAATGTTGTAGAGGTTTAAATAATCTCTCTAATTTCATTGTCAACCTGTCTCAGTTGTGGCGCTTGAACATAATAGGAAGTTTGAAGGTTTAAATAATCTGCCCGATTCTACTGGAAATAACCTTCCTTAGTTAATTCGGTTATGCTGGAGTTTCTCCCGAGTCACCAGAGTAGCTCTCTTTTCCTTCTCAGACTCTTTCATTGTTGCAGGTCGTCTGTGGTATTTAATCATTTGTTCCTCATGGTTGATGCGCTTTGAAATCCCTGGATCTAAAGGAAATTTCCTAAACATCAATACTGCTAGTGAATTTCAATGTTGGCAGGTAGTCGGCATTTAAGTCGACGCCTGGAATATTGAAATTTATCCTTGTATAAGAATTTCCCTCCATCTTGTTGGCTTGTAAGACTTTTGTTGGTGGCCGCATGAAATGGAACCATAATGCCATATATCGGTGCCTGAACAACATCTTACTTCGTATCAACCTGAATCTTGAACTCTCTTGAAACTGGGATATCATCCACATTTTTGTAGGAAACCATCTCAGTGAATCGCTAGGATGAGCCATGTCCATCTTAGTGTTTCGATCTTGCATTGTATAGACTCTAAATCCAAGTCAAAATTGAGTCTGATGAGTTTTGCTGAGTTGAGAGTTTTAATATTATGTGTAACTTATCCAAATTTATGGATAAAGTATTAAATTTTAGGTTTTTGTGAATGGAGTGGCTTATTGCGCTCTTGTTTCATTCTGTCCCCTAAACTCTAGATGTTGCAGGCTTACAGCCACATGCATTCATATTTCAAAGGCTAGGCTTTTGGTTTGATTTCTTTCTATATTGTTTTTCTGTGAGGCCATTGGTGCAATCCTGCAGGTTTAAGATTTCTTTTTTTAACAGTAAGGTTATTCTTAACAACCTATCACAATAAAGTACGGTAGGTTAAGAGAAAACACTTAATTTATTATTTATCACTGCCTTCAGCTAGGAAATTTTCCTTGTACCTTATGTTGTGGCTCCTTTACTTGGCTTGGGTCCCATACATAGGCAACAGTTAGGTTACAAGACCCTATAAAATATAAATTTGACTCCCTTTTTCGAAGAGAACAATAGATAAGAAAGTAATTGTGTTAGAAACTTGTTCCTTTATATGAGGAGATTACATGTTTAGGTTGCAAACATTGTATGATAGATACAAATGGCCATAAAATGAAAACAAAACAAAACAAAATATAAATTAAAGAAAACTCAGAATCATCTATAAGTCAATCTAAACCCTCGTGGAATTATGTGAATATGCATACATGTATTGTAATGAAAATATATTTATTAAAAGATTACATAAGATAAATTAGAAAGGGAGAGAATGTATATCATTAATGAATTTTCCTATAATTAAATCTAATACTGGAATCAATGATCTAAATTGCATGTTCTTATATTGATGAAATGCTTTATTGTAAGGTGGTTGGTTTAGGGTTAAATTATAATCAAGTTAGAAATACAATTATCCTTTCTTGGAATATCATTATTGTATTATAATAAGTTGTAATTTTAATAGGGTTTCATTTTACCTTGTTGGTGAATTTAGGAATCAAATAAGTAAATATTGATGATTAAAATATTTAATTAAATTGAGTGAATTAAAGGTTATAGAATAGAATTTTAAATTTATAAATAATCTTTAATTATATTATTATGAAAGAAAGGTTTTTCATAGATTAAAACTAAAGAGTTATATTTTTAGAAAATATGAGTAAATGTAGTCCTTTATATAGTATTAAATATTTAAGTAATTATCATTTAAGAGAATTAGTTAATTAAGTTAAGTTTAAAAGAAAATATAGAATTTATGTTTATATGATGTTGAATGGGAATTTGGAAATTTCATTATTTATTGAATTTTGTACATCTAATAGCGTTACTTTCTATAGAGTATTTTTATTTATTTCGTGTGGCATTATGTAAATATAGTATTGTATCATGAAGATTAGTATTCTTCAAATAGTCTAATTCAAGATAGATATATTCATATAGTGGATTTATTTATTGGAAAGTAGTTTTAGGGTTAAAGATTTAAGAGATAATGCTTTTAGAAAAGACTAGGAGGTTACTTAATAAAATAACTCTTTTATTCAAGTGAGTAATTGGGAAAGAATAAGTAAAAGAAATTTATATAAAAATAATTATATGCATGCATTTGTGTGTTATTAATATTTATGTGATTGCTCAATATTTACAAGTTAATGATGTAAATAGGGTAAGAGGAAATGAATTAATTATACCTAGGGAATGATTAAGAAAAATGTATTCTATTATAATGATTTTCTAATCATAGTATAAGGTTATGTTGGTTTATTTTAATGGGTTGACTATCTATATATGTATATGAAGATATAGGTTGTATTAGGGTTAGAGAGTTAAGAGAATGTTCTTGAAGAGATTATAACTATTGTATTATATAATGATTGGATAGTTTATGATAAATGGTAATATGGGAAATATGTGAAAATAATGTTGTAATAAAAGGAGTATTTCCCTTATGATTAATGAGCTTGTTTTCTTTTAATATCTTATGGGTCGTGAATGTACTCATGATCATGTTTCATTGATTTTTTGTGCCTTGTTATTTCGTTGTAATGCTTGAATAAGTGCTCTCATTGTATAAGTAGTTGATTAGTGAAAGTGTGAAGATTTTGGTTGGGTGTTCATGCTGAATTATTGGATTGGTTTTCAAGTTGAGATGTGCTCGGTTGATTGTTACCGTTGTCATGATTATTACTTTTATCCTACACTTGTCTTTTTGTAGATTTTATATAGTCATTTTGTGGTCCCATGATGTAAGTCTTCATTTTCTGTTAATTCTGATTGAGGAGACTTTATTGCATTATCTTTCTTTTAGTCATATTTTGAGATGATTGGGAACCTGAAGTGTTGAATTACCTTCAGTAGGAGTCTGTGGTTTTTTGGTATTTTAGGCTTCCAGAGAAAATGGAGAAATTTGATTTATAATGATTTTCCATGGTTGGACCGTTGTGATTTATTGATCTTATTTCATATTTTGAGCTTGTGAGTATTACCTTGTACTATGGTGTTGACTTTTAATGTGGTGGGTGGTACCTCCTTTGTTCATGATTCAATGATATGGAATGAGTTTACAAGATGGTTATTACCTCGCTTGTTGTGTGCTATGTACACCTTGAATTTTATGTGAGATGAGGTACACCCCTTGCATGTTTTGGTTTGGTACCCATAGGGAGTGGCTCTTCATGGGGGTCTGACGCACAAAGGGGCTGTTAGGGTAACCCATGGAAGACTTTCCTAAACAAGTGATAATGTAATTAATGAACTATTGGGTTTTGTAAATTAAACACTAAACAAGATTAATTATGAGCCTCACCCTTACCATTAGTGCTTTCACAGGCTAAGGATGGGATGAGAAGACCTATTTGGTAAGATCAATTCCTTGTCCTCACAAAAGGTAAGTGGTCCCACATGAGTCACCCTATGGAGTGTCGCCTTGAGATAGGTAGCCAGGATAACCATAGATGGAGGTGGTACCTTGTGATAGGTTTCCTAGATAATCCATGTAAGGCCATGCGATGACACTCTCCTACAATACCCATATATTTTTCCCTTATTTAGTTGCATCTGGGAGTGTTGTTTGAATTGCTGATGTTGTTGAGGCAATTGGTTCTTGGTGATTGTTGTTGAAGCCTCCAAGTTCTATCTTTTAGTGTTGCATACATGCCCCATGATAACTTTATTGATGTTAATGAAAGGTTCCCTTGATATTTATTGTTGGTTGATATTGTGACTTCTTTTGAAGGATTTGGATCCTATTGTTGTTGGCACCTCTTATGGTTATTTAGTGTTGTTCTATAATATTGGCATTCGGTTTTGTTGAACTCTTCATTATTTTGTTATGGCTATGTGATGGAAATGTTATGGGTTGTTATCTTATGTTGTTGTTATCCTTGTTACAGAGTTTGGTTTGCTTTTGGTTCGTTTGACTATCTTGGTTGAGGAATGGGGATCTTTCTTATCAACTCATAGCATGAGGGGTGGTATTTTGGGTCCACATGGTCAGGTGGAATGTGCTATGCACCCCATTGGGTCCCCAGTCGAGGACCAAGATGTGCATATTTGTGCCACTTGTGGTGACTCCATAATTGTACCCGAGTTGGAGCTAGTCTTGTTACTTGTATTCACCTTTTTAGTTGTATTATTCTATCTTATTGTATTGTTCTTGTTTATGTTGGGGAACACTTATGTATTACTGTAACTCTTGTATGATGTAACTTTTATTATAATTGTAACAAATGTAATCTTTGGCCTTAATTTATGATCTCTGATGGATGCTTGTCATTCATGAAATGTAAATAGATAATTGGTACTATTATGTGTTATCATTTCATAGTATACAATCCTTAATGGTGTTGTATTTGTGGAAATATTTATAATTATGTTCATAGACGTGATAGATGGTTTTATTTATATTATGTTGTGGATGTTTGATCGTTGATTAGTAATTCTATGTAATGGTTAAGTGGAATACTTGTAGTTAGATAATCGGTGTCATGGTATGATTTTACATTTGGTAATGCTGTCATGTGTACCCTAGATGACGTGGTATATGATGTATATGTATAACTGCATTATATGTGATGGTTGTCAATGTTCATTATATGTTATGTTTACTTTCAAAAAAAATAAAATTATTGTGCTTTTATTGTGAGTTCTTGTTGTCCTTTGGGGTTCGTGTGGCAGGGCATTACAATTTTTGACTTATTTGTGAAGGATCTCATATTGTAGATTTAGAGGAAAATTTTGAGAAGGTGCCTCTCTTCTTTGATGATAGTTACATGTTTTCATACCATCATTGTATTTGGAGATTGATGTTCATGAGTTTCTACATAGTCTTGATTTGTCATCTTCACTGATTAGGTTAACACTTGATTTTATTTTGGCATATTCTAGAATGGAGAAACTTAATTATTTTTGAAGACACATATCATGAGGCTTCTCCCCTCATATATCCATCTAAAGATGGAGCTACCTTTAAATCCACCATTGGAATTGTTTCTTTTCAAAGGAAGAGAAGTTTCTTATAGGCATTAGATCAAATTTTATATTTGAGAATTCTTCATTAGCATAAAAGTTGCTTCATTATGGGGGGGATGAATTGTCTCTCATTTTTCCAGTTTTATGGGGGATTGTGCATTTTCGTGATGGATTTACTCCTCGGGGGTCATCATTCCTCCATTAATCACTTATTTCATCACTTGTACATGTTTGTTTTCAAGCATTCTCTCTTTTGTAGAGGTTTTTTATTGATTTTTTTTCTCCTTTACTCTATTTGTGAGAGATAATTTGTACATGGATACCTAACATGCATACTATGTCATGTCCCTTTTTCTAGAGAGGTAGTTGCAAAGTGGAATCCGAGACTCCTATTGCATTCCTCTACAAGAGCTCATCTCGGTCCACAGGTTGGGACACAAAATATACAATAAAGGCCACACAATATCTCTAGAGCTCATGGGAAAATGATCATCTATTGAGAAGGTATAACCATCAAAAGATTGTCAGTTGAGGTTCACTGTGCTACAACAAAATTGATTTCAAAAATCCCTCCACATTCCTTCGCAATAGGATGCTTAGGTGTGAAGTTTGGAACATAGCACCTATGATGGCAGTTGCACACCATATCCAGATCTTAAGGGAGGTTTGATTGGGCAGAAGAAAGTTATTGCTACTAGAAGGCAATTGTGCTAGTTGACTAGTACCCGTTTCTACAAGTTTGAAGGATAAGACATTCTGGGATCATGTGACATGAATGATGAAGTTTTGAGAAACAAGAAAGGGAAACAAAATCATGTGGTTGGGTTCACAGTATGGTGTGCTTATTCCAAATAAATCAACATTGGCCTCAAGGCCAACCTAATGTAGCATGCTAGAATTCAAATTCTAGCTTTAGTGCTAATAGGGCTCAAGACGAACCTTTTCCTTAAAGGGGATCATTAGCATATAAATTTAGGAAATAAATTCATGTAAGGGCATGAAATTATTATGTTATTCTCTTGTAAATTTGGGACAAATGTGTTCTATTTATTTTTGTGAATGGAAACCCATAGGATTTGTGTTCATTTGATGAAACCCCAATGTTCACTAGGATTAGAGGATGAAAATCCTTTGGTTCCTTAGGGAATTCTCATTTAGGGTTTCCATATGAGCTTTAAGGATTTTTAGGGAAGTCAGTACAATTCTTTTATTTGTGGTGATCTGATATATCATTCTTGATCATTGTTCTCAATATATTATTCATACATTTTGGAGTTTTCATCATATTTTGGAATAATTTTTATTGTGCCCTTTTTGTGTTTGAATCCCATTTACAAATTAGTATTTGTTAAAATTGTAGGTTAGGGAAATTACATACTAGTTGGCACCCATCACCACCATATTTTGTATCATTTACATTTGTTTACTTCTCCCTAAGTTGCACTTAAAGGTGGGTGTGAAAAGGGTATTTTACCTAACTAGTTCACCTAGTATGTCCTATTCACATGTGTTCACATGTTAAGTTTACTTAGGGATCTAGAAATATTTCTAGAAGTCTTAGGTGTTATGTGATCTTATCTAATATTATCTTTTAATTTACTTCAATGTCTCATTACATAGGATTAAGATGCTTGTCACAATCTTGTCTTGTCCTATCTCTCAACCTTTCCTATAAAATAAAGGAATCATAGGAAAATTTCATCTATGTAATCATATTGGGGTTTAATCGAATCCATTATTCCCATAAGAAGGATTTTTTTTGTTGTTGTTTCTCTCTTGTGGAAAACTTTGGTTTAACATGTGATCTTGAATCCTTGAGTCCATTGGTGACTCTAGAAAAAAGATTACACATGAAACAAGATATTTAACATATCTTCATAAATCTTTTATGATGCTCTAAATCATTTAGAAAATTAAGAAAATACCATATGATAATTTATAAGTTCTTACAAAATAAAAACTATAATCTCTCAATTATGAACACTAGTCCTTGAAACTTCAAAATATAAGCTCTAATACAATGCAATAATCTAATAAACAAATTATAAACCCAACAAAAAAATTATGATGGAAATAATTTGTAAAACTACAAATGCATAAATAAATTATTAGGCTAGATTTTTTAGGAGATGTGAAAATGTCAAGAAAAAAAAATGTATTAAGAGATCACATAGAGAAGTTTTTGAATCAATTAAGGAAGGAAAGAGAGGTAAAATATAAATATGCTTATAGTTTCTAAATCCAATGAAGGTGAGGATAAGGAATAAAAGAAAAACATAGTGGATTTCTTATCATATTCTCAAATTTATGAGGATAAATAAAAAATAGAATCAAATTAAAGAAAAAGAATGCACAACTCATTGTCATATCCTAGCTAAGTGGACATAATAAAAATGTGCAATATAATACTTAGAATAAACATATCCAAATTAATATAATATTACACTAACACCCCTGTTAAGTACAACTAGATAGATGATAAAACATGAAAAGATGGTTCATGGCTACAAGGCCATGTTAGGTACTCTAGCGTAGAAAATTGTCACCTTTGACAATTTCACACTAGGTTTAGCCCCCCCTATGTGCTTGGACCTTGCATAATTTGCAATAATGTTAAAAAATTTATAAGATGGAATTAAAAATAAGAATTTAATATTTATTACTGATGTTTAAGGCCCCAAAAAGATAGGTTTGGACTAGGGTGCCCAACACCCCTTTCTAGCATATTTTGGATCAATTTAAAATATGTTGGTGTTGTTATTTTAACATTTAAAAATATAATTCCAATTGTGGCATGGTGTGATGGTTGAGTTATTGTGTTGTTACTCTTGCCATTAAGGTTCAAACCCCATTGGGGTGTAATTGTTGAGAATTTATATTGGGGATGAGGTCTCCCATTTGTGACCTCACCAATTCATAGCTCTAATTTAAAAGCATTTACTCCTTTCTTTAAAAAGATATTTAAAAATAAATTTTCATTTGTGAACTATCATTAAAATTAAAGAATTCCCATATAAATCCAAGTATTTTCCATCATTTTAATTTTAGAAATTTTGGAGAAAAAATTGAAGATCCTAAAATTAGTCAAGGAAAATTCAAGGGTAGAATTAGCAAAATTATAGTAGCATTGCTATTGCACTTTCATCAATCACATTCAAGTTTTCAAGTCATCAAGAAGAAGTAAACAATTGTGTGCATGAAGATATTATGATCAATCATGCCAAATTATGAAGATGTATTGACTTACCCTCTACATGGTACTTGTAGCAATCTACTATGTCTTGGGAATTAACCTTTTGTAGGCCTATCAAGCAATCAAGGAATCCATCAATAAAATTTTATGGAAACTTGTGTGACATCACTTCATCAAGGGTTTCACATCAAGGTAACATTTTCATTTATCATGTATCATTTATAATTTTAGTTAATTATTATTTTGGCATCTGCCTGACCTAGGTCGTCACCATTTTTGGTACATGGAAGTAGAGATACCAAAATAGGATTTAACTGAGGAAAGCCCCTATAAAAAAAAACCATTCACCCTCTTTTCATGTGTGCATGTCAGATCTAAGAGTTTTAAAAAATTATAGTTCCAGAAGGCATAGTGCACACTATAACTTGCATCTTAGACTTTACAAATTGGAAAAAGGAGCAAGCTAGTCTAGGGTGCCCCATGCTCTTGACAAATAAAATCAACTCCAAATTGTTATCACATGATCTTCTATTTATCTTAGCCACATATCTAAAGATTTTCTAGTACTTTCTATTTTTATCTATGCAATAAATTATATTTTCAAATTAGGTTGCATAGTCAAATTAAATCAATTTATTGACATTATATTCAATGAATTACCAAATCAATAAAGGGTAGATTGTCTCTCCTTTTAGGTTTTTAGCTAATCTCATACCCTTTCTGATTTGACTTCTAATTTTAATTTTAAAAAGGATTGATCTTTATGATATACACATTAGGTCTAGGATCCCTTTTTTAATTAATTTTTTTGGTGAACTTGACATATCATACACTTACAATTTTCTGATTTTTTATATAAATTCTGAAATTTGATTCAAAACCTAGGTTATTTGAAGACATTGTTGTAGATTTGCATTTGTTTCATTTTCAAATAAATGCATTTGCATTCTTTGATTATTATTCATTAA
The DNA here is from genome assembly GCA_007258455.2 of Sequoia sempervirens. Classification (NCBI taxonomy): domain Eukaryota; kingdom Viridiplantae; phylum Streptophyta; class Pinopsida; order Cupressales; family Cupressaceae; genus Sequoia; species Sequoia sempervirens. Next base: position 171,285,705 of record VDFB02058242.1, on the reverse strand, counting down.
AGGAAAAAACTTCAAATATTTTGAATTAAATTGTAAAACTTTTCCTTATTTAGGGATTATATTTGAGTTATTTTCATTGTGAAATTTGAGTGTAATCCTAGGTTGCTTTCATTTGTCAAAATTACATGTGTTGGCAGTGTATAAGACACAAATTAGAGCCTATCACAATCCATCGCAAACCATGTGTGGAGCATCTAGTTGATAAGGGAGATACAATAAGAGGCACACTATAAGGGCCATGTCTCTATAAGAGGCTAGGCATTGATATATATATATATATATATATATATATATATATATATAATGGACTTATAAGGATTCAATGGATATGTGTTATGAATGATTATTGTTTATGTAATTTAAGTTATATGTATGCTAGGGCTAGATAGAGTCCTTTACTACACTTACTCAATTCTACTATTGTACCCCTTGGGGTATAAATTGACTACATAAGGATACTAGGGTATAGATATTTAGACTATAATTCCCCATTTCCATTTCTAATATTTGTTTTATTGTTAGGAACCTAGAGAGGAAAGTAAAGAAATTTAGAGTAAAAAGAAAAGGACAAACATAGCCCAAGATTTTTTTTTTTTCTCCAAACACTTCCATTAGGCACTATATCTATGAGATGGGGGTAGGAACTTCAAGTATGATAAATGGAAAGGGGGGAGGCATTTGAAAACACCCCTAAAAATGATGTAACTATTCAAATAGTAAACCACCCATGAAATATATAAGGATTAATAGAAGTCTTGATAAGAAATACCCATGGGAATAAGAGATAACAAAAGGAAAAGGGGTTTAATTGAAAGGATTATGTTGGGAATAGAGATAAAAATGGAAGAAATGAGGTTGAAACAAATTCAAGCAAAAAAAGAAAGATACCACATAAAAATTGAAGAAGCATAAAAGAGTAAAATAGAGTGGGAGTTTGAGTTTGCGAAAGAAAATAGAAACAAAGAGGTTGAGCATGCCAATAAGGGCACTGCTCAGAATGCCATTATGGGTGCTACCAAATAATATAGAGAAAGACCTCTACAACTAGGTCCTAGCATAGACCAAATAATTTAAAACTTAGAAGGAAAAATTGAAGAATATGGAAACACTAGAAGAGAAATGGAACAAGCGATAGTCAGAATTATAAAACCTCCCCTAAAAAATGCCAACTACTCATCCGAGATAGACAAATATTTAATTAAGAATAAATTAAGATTAGTTACTAATGGAAACTCCTATACAAAACCTTCCAAACATAACATTTGACATTGACTATTTAGACAAGTTAGTCACCAAAATCATTCTGAAGATAAGAGGAGCTTATGCAGAAGGAAATAAGGAAAAATATAAGATATTAACAATTCCTAACAAAATAACACTATCAAATAACCAAATTAATAAATGGATATCTACAAGAATGGAAAGACACTTTGAAGAGAAACAAACCCCAAACCATGAGTCACCCTTAATACCATTAAAATAAAGGAATATTTCTATAGAAGAATTACAACACGACACAAGGGACTAAAATGTAGGAGAACAACAAGGAAAGGAAAAAATATAAACATACTAAGTGGATATAAATTTAATATAGGATATATAGATAGTGAGTCAGGAGAAGAACCAAACATGAATACTACCACAAAATTTCCTATGTTTGGACAAGACACAAGTGAAGCAATAGAACATGTATTCATCTTAAAGACTATGTGGCAATGACAACGCATAAATAGAGTTGACACAAAGCTATTTGACTATGTTGGATCAATTCATGGAGATACTTTGAAATGGTACTGTTGGAAACTAGGATTTCACCCTCAGTTAAGCTAGGCTTGGCTATCCTATTGTAACATGGAAATGGTCCCTGATTTATGGGTCAATCAATTGGTGGGAGTGAATCTCTAGAGTGGGTTGGTTCCCTCTAGCTAATCACCTAACCTATGAATTTTCTGAGGAAAAGGGAGCATAAAGGAGGAAGAAAACAAAACCTACAGCTAATGATGATCAACTAGATATCTCAGATTTTGGAAAAAACTTAACTCACAACACCTCTTTCAAAGCAATTTTCTCTCACTGTCCACTTTAAAACATTTAGCTCAATAGTGTTTTACATAAAGATTCCTGAACAGTGAATACAATATGCAACTTGAACTAACTACAACTCTTGACTATAACCCACAATAATAAGACAAGGAAGGCTCCTCTACTTTAAATCACAAACAAAATTAGATTATCATTGTGAGCTCATGACAAGAAAATAGAAAGGAAAATCCTAGTGATTTTATCACAAATGAAGGAGCAAGACATCAAAATCTAATTCAAACAAGTTTACAAAAATCTTAGTAAAGCATAAGAGAGCAAGAAACAAAATTCTAAACATTGAGAAATTCAAAATTTCTCCAACTTATAGACATCAAGTGACATCCATGGTGCAAAAATAAAATAATCAGGTCCACTACATCATCAAAAAGAAACTCATTCTGCATTTTTGAGCTCAAGGAAAAAGCCCAAAAAGAAGGGGCTCGAACTGCTCCAAACAACTTCACCAAAATGGAAACTTCTCATCTCCAACAAGTTGATCCGAAAACTCCACAAAATCAGGTCCAAAACTGCCCAGAACTAAAAATAGAAAGTTCTAACTGCCACCTCTTTCCCATTTGCCCAGGAACTGAAACTCAAAATAGAAGGTTTCCAAGAAGACTTGAGTGTATCAACTACATTTTAAACACTAACAAACACCAAGGTAATTTATAGAAACATTACCATTAGTGTTGTTTTACAATAATATGTAGTTTATGAATTACAATATAGAAAGCCTGATTACATTTGATTTTTTAAATTTGCCTCAAGTTACTTTGATTTTTTATTTTCTATCTCCAAATATTTTGATTTTTGCGTCAATATTTGCAAAAAATAAAAATATTATACAAGCTCTCTACACACTTGATTTTTCTACAAAAAATCATAAAAATAATTTAAAACCCCATCACATAAAGTGATTCAAAACCCAAGGGAACTCTAAAATATTCAAGACTTAGGAAAAAATAGAGGGCCTAAAGTCATTGCTCAATTTTTTCTAAGGCAAGGCTCATGGCAACAAATGTCTCTAAGGCATTGCAAGGTAAGATTACCCTAATGTGAGGGGCAATGTGCATGGTTTTTGGATTTGATTTTCTTTTAAAATAAAAGAAAATAAATGACTAAGGCATTCAACCTAGGAAACACATGATGCAAGGTATTAATCAAGGCATTTGTTTTGAAATGAAATGTGATTAAAATCACATTCAAATTGACAATGAAGGGAACCCTAGAACATAAAAACACTCAATGATCCCTAATTTTCCTCATAATTTGCATCAGCCAAGTTAGAGAGAAAAGAGCTCTACTGGGGTTCTGCCATGGGAGGGCTAGGGTTTGAGCCTTGGAACTTGATTCTCCACCATCCTTGATACCACCTTTATCGATTCTCCTTTGCAATATGCTTGGTAAGTCATTTTATTTGCATTCTGGTGCTTTCCTAGCTTCATTCAAAGAGAAAAATGGCCTTTAGGCTACAGCTGTCATTGTGTTTGGTTTTTCCAACCACCCCTTGCCATTCTTCATGGCCACCATGAGAGACTTTCCTTGGGCATTTGTGAAAGCTCGGTCACGGGTTTTGATGTGCTTCTCCATGGAACAATGAAGGTGAGCTTTCCTATTTACATTTCAATGCATTTTCTTCTTAAATAAAGCTTTGTTCAAGCTTTTCTCATAAAAAATGATGAAGTTCTATGTACCCTTTAAGCTCGGCCATTATGTAGGCTACAGGCTTCACTGTGTGTTCTCCTTCTTTACTTTTGAATGAAATATTATGGGGCTTGGCCCGTAATGTGCAAACAAAAACATTTTTAGATAAATTCTTTCCATTTTTTGAGTTTTCAAAACCCCTCAGGGCTACGGTCTATAGCTTGGTTTCTTCATTTTTTGAAAGCTTCTTTGTTGTTAAGGGCCTGAACCCTTGCTGTTTCTTCTTGTATTTTCATTTTGAACACAAACCCTAGAAGTGGGTATCGTGATTTATGGAGAGAAATTTCCTTTACAAGCCGTGGGTATGAGATCATGAACTAGGGTTTCTATGCATTTTTATGAGCTCGAACTATTTCCCTTTATCTCTACATTTGAAAACTCATAATATCATCCATGAAAATTTATGTTGAAACACATGATAAAATTAGTGCTCTCATTTCCAATATATGCAAAATATGTCCTGTTTCCTCTGTTCATGCATATGCATTTTGTGACATGATAAAATTGACATGCTTTGAAACCCTAGGTAACTTGAGCATTGTTCATTGTTTTGGAAAACAATAATGTTTCATTTGTCCACATGCTACTATATCTTTGAATGTTCACATTTAGGTAGTAGCTCTGCTTCACTTAGAAATATTCTTTAACATTGCAAGATGGTATGTTGTTAAAGTAACACTTGTATTTTCTTTTTTCAATGCATAGGTCAACAATTGGGTATGTGCAAGATCATCATGGAAAAAACAGGCTCTTAAGTAGCAAAAAAATTAGAAAAATCAGAGTTAGGCAACTTGACATAAAAATTTGAATAAGTTATCTATATTATTTCAAAAACAAGTAAGAATAGAATATGTAGCAAATTGATTGTAGTTTCTAAACTACTAGGTTTATTTAAAAATAAGAAAATCTATTTGGTGAAAATTTGAAATTTCAATGCAGTAGTACTTAAATTTTAGGGAAAAAATAAGAAGTACGTGTCTGTCTAACCACTCTAACCACAATAAAAAGATAATATTTTTTTATAAGATTTTAGATTTAAGTAGAAGACTCATGTCACAATGTGATGCATATTTTTTGTAATTTTTTTCCAAGTAAATAATTAATTATGAATTTTTTATTACAAATTTAAAAAAATATAAAAACTCGTATGTCTAACCACCTTAACTTGGTCAAAACTTCATGAAATTCAATTTTTTATTGTTTTTAATCCTATAGTATGTGAAGCATATAATGTGACACATGTTTCAAGTTCAAAAAATGTGATACCATTTGAAAGCTATAAATTTTTTTCAATTAGCCTATCAATCAGAACTTTAGTCGTAATTCTAATAGAAAATGAATAATAATTATGTATTAAATTCAAAGTAAAGCATAATTTATATTGGTGGAAAGTTGAGAATCTCCTTTAAAAATACTTTTCATTTCATAAATTTTGGGTTAAAAAAAAGTCATCAGCGATATACCCTACACATACCCATCATATCGCCACTTTTTGGCCCATCATGATCGTGCACATACCTAAATTCCTAAATTTTGTTTGTTTTCTATTTTGCTTGAAATGTATAACACGGTGAAGTTCAACTCCATTTGACACCTTTTCAATAGCTTACCAAGAAAAACATTTCGTCATACCTTCATGCACTTTTGATTGCACCATTTAGATGTGGCTTTAATGCTATTTTCTCTTACTTGCTTGATGAAACATACAAAGATTCACTCTCAAATGCACTTTACATTGACATGTTTTCACTTCTCATCGTGCAACATTTTCTCTCGGCCACTGTAGTGTTTTTGTAGATTACTTTGATGCTCATCATCTATTATTTCATGCATTTGAATGCTTAAAAACAAAATGCACATTTGGCTTCACATTTAATGAAAGAAGGCAATGTGATTTTCCTTTATGTTTGTAGCATAGAAATTCTGAAGAAAAACTTACTCATTCTACAAATTTTCTCCATTGATGATTGTTGATGGTGTTTTTATGCACTTTTCAACACAGGCAGTGAGTAGGTGCACTACCTCTCTTGAAAGACAATATTCCACAATCAAATTGCAGAACATTATCCCAAGGTCTCTAATGTCAGGTCTTGATAGTGCTTGGAATATCTCAGTTGTTTTATGTGATTTTCTAGAATCACAAGGCGGTCTTATGGATGGGTTATAAAGCATGGAAGTTGGATCTTGAAATGGAGTTCTTGAGATGGAAAGTTGTTATGCATTGGTTGTAGGTTCAAACAGTAGACTTGGACTCCATTTTGTTGTTGGATTTGGCTTTACAATGTGCAATGAACCTTAGCATAGGTCAGTCATTAAAAAAAGAAGAAAGTAAGGCAAGGAAGAGGGAAAGTTCCTAAGTCTGCAACTAACTATGAATAGTGACAATAGAGTTCCTGCAATGGACAATTTCTCAAAACAATATCCCACTTAACCAGAGATTTCACAGCATCATGGAAATTGTGCTATCTTCTAAGGTTTGCAAATACTTTGTCCTTCATTCACCATGTACATGCATGAATCGAAGACAAATGTTTTGGAGCAGCTTTGAATTCAGGTCCAAGCTAACTTTGCACAACTATCTACCATCAGCAAACAACAAAAAGTATGGACAAAGAAATCATCAACATGGCAGGAATTTTCATAATCACATAATAGCATTCCTAAAATCTACCCAAAGAAAGAAGATAGTTAACTAAAAAAACAGTAAAACCTAAGTCAAACATCTAACATTGGAGATTGAATCAAGTAACATGAGAGAAACTAAGAAAATAAACCAAATCAATGCCTTTTCTTTATAAATTTCTGTAGCATGTCTTTACAACAACTCAACTCCCTTTGTAAATGAGACGAGAGCCCTATTTATAGTGTCCAAAAGATTCAATGAATGGCCAAGATTAATTCATATTGTGTGGCTAAGATTCATTACAAAATAGGGTTTCACCTACCCCCAATATATCATAATTTAAAATTACATTTTGTCTCTTCCCTAATTCATCTTTTTGCTGACGACACTGTAGCTCTTTTGTCCTTTAGTCAGTTGCTGCTTTTACTGTAGCTACTCTTCAAGAAGTTCTTCATCTTTGGTAGGGATATCCTCTTGTCCCTTGGAAGCTGTGAATTCTATGAACTTGAGGACCACCGCCTAGAGTTTGTCTATTTTGATGATTTTACATCACAATGCCTGGTAGCTCCATTCCTTTGCATTATCCTCCAGCCTTTTCCAATATTCATCATACTTTGAGCCATGGTCTCTAAAAAACTCTGATTGATTGAAGGCACGGGCAGCAAAACTCAGGAATTCCGTTGTGATTTCAGCAGCCATCCCGTCCTTCATCTTCTCCTAGAAGTAGGGTTCTATCTTTTCTCGATCCATTTGCACAGTGGGCATATCATAGCCCGTCATCAGCTTAAGTTACCAAGCACATTCCACCCAGATTTCTTTTATCCATTCAATGTCTAGATCCACCTTGCTCATGATTTGTTCTAGCCTCTCCTTCTGGTTGTCAAAGTCTCGGTGCCACACATCCATCAGCCAGTGATCTTCTTTCTTAAATGCAAGGTTCTTCTCCCACGTGGCTTCAGGCAACTGAAGGATAGCTTCAATCCTTGGAAAGGTGGAGTCATAGGTCGTGGGGAAATCGATGCAGAGCTTTCTTGTGCTCTCCAGAGATGGCATTAGGTCCAAGAACTTGTTGGTTGTTCACACAACCCGACTAATTCCCATGTTTTCGACATATGAGACTCGTCAGAACTAGTCCTCTATGGTCTTCTCCAAGTTCTTTCTTCTTTCCATCTTATCGATCTGCTCTTTGGAAAGCAGCTGAGGTGTGGCCGTGGATGTGGTGGGTAGGTCGTCTACTGAAGACCATTGTTGTATGTAATCTGTTAAGGCTGCAACCTGTGCCTTGAGCTCATCCTTTGAGATTTTATCTTGCTTTATCAGATGCACCACTATAGCCACTGACTCCTCAAGGTGCTCAACTTTTTGTTCTCTGGTGGCAGTCCCCAAGTCGATGGTGGAGATGCTATAACTTACCCCAGCTTGGCCAATCATGGCCATTGCAATTTGTGCCACTCGAGAGCCGGAAGCATCCATTGTTACTCTGGATCAGACCTTGGGATTCTTCTCCTTCTTCATCGTAATTTGGGCTCAAGCCAAGATGGCCTCTAACCTTGCCCTTGGGTCCTTCAGCACAGGGGTTTTTCTTTTGAGCTGCTTCTCCAACCACTCGGGCACAACAGATTTCCCCTTGGGTGAATCATGGTCACCCTTGCCCCTCTCAGTCATGGCTAATATTTTCGCTCCTTTTCCCTCTGCGGATTTTTCTTTCTCTTTGGCAGCATCTTCCTCCTCTTCATCAGAATCATGGATGAACTCGAGGCATTTGATAGGCATCCCAGTGGGTGGTTGCTGAATGGGACTTTCTTTTCCTGTTGTTTCTCCTTCTTTTCCTCAATACACTCAGCCTTGGGGCTTCTGACAACATGGGCTTCACCCTTAGTTAAATCCTTTTGCTGTTGTTCTTCTGGTGGCTGCCCTTCTTCATCATGGGGTGACCCCTCTGCCTCTGCCCCAGTGTCATTTAGATGTTGTGCCATTTCCTCCTCAAGGTCATCATCAAAGGTTTGAATGATTTCCTTAGCACCTGAGCCATCTTTATCGTCCCCACTCTCGGAAGAGCTCGTTTCTTCCTCCTCATAAGCCACCCTGTCAATGGTTTGGTGTTTGTACTCTGGGTGCTCATGGTACTCATCGGCCTCCTCCTCAATAGGCTTCGAGGCCTCCCGCTCTCGTTCCTCCCACTCCTTAGAGATTAGCATCGTGGCCTCCATAGTTGGTGGCCCTGTTGGTGGTTGTGAAGGTTGAGTAGTAGAAAGGACTTGCACAAGTGCTGCCTGGAGAGTCAGCTCCATTAAGATCTAGGAGAGCTCAAGGGGAAGGCTCTGCATGTGCCTTGAAAGAGCCTCGGGCATAGTGGTAGTGGGAATAGGCACTGTTATTGTTTCCAGAGGGAATAATGTGATTGGTGACATGGCAGCAGAGGAAGGGGGAGTAGTCATGGTAGAAGAGGAGTCAATAACTATCACAGACTTGGCTGGAGGTGAAGGGGCAAGATGGACATAAATGTCCACTGCCGGCGGGGATGTAGTGACCATAGCCAAGGAGGTGGGTGGTGCAAGAGGAGGGGCGGAGAGAGCCAAGAGAGGCTACAATTGACCCGTACCCTCTGCTTCTTTCTCTTGGGTTTAAGGCTGTCCCATAGTACTACCTGCCAATTTGAGTCTTTTGGGAGGTGAGCCTCCCGCTTCTTTCTTTGCATAAGCCTTGGGGTCTATAGACTGCTCAGTTTTTGTTCCTTTTCTTTTCCTGTACCTGGTGACTGGAGGAGACTTGGAAGTCCTGCTAGTTGAAGCGGTGGCAGCAACATCCTCTATGGCACTCGGCTCGCTTTTGAGCCCTTCATAACTCAAGATTACTCCCTGTCACTTTAAGTGAGTCACCTTCCCATTGATCCACTCATTGGTATGAGTTAAGATTGGCTGGGTTATGGTGTCTAAGTCATCGACCTCCTGTTCATCCTAGTCAATTGATGGTATTGGTAGATTGGCGACTACGGGGTACCTAGGATGCTTTATGGTGGCCTCGTTCTCCTCGACTTGGTCTGGTATTGGGGAATGGCTACACCCTTCTTAGGAACTGTACATTCATTCACATGTAGTGCCTTGCGTGCACTTCCTTATCATCCTGGCAGTCGGCCTAGAAATCCTCAATGTGGTGGAGATGGGCATATGCTGGCCCTAACGCCTTCCTGACGTGGCCATGTGGGTCCATCCGTGGGTGAGTAGTGTGTAGGTAGAAATGGTAATCCTTTAGTTCTTTCTCAGAGTTACCAACACATTGGGAAGTTTGTAGTTGGTACATGCCCTAGCCAAGGGTCATGGGATAGGAGATCCCCGCTATATGTTTACTGCTGAAGATTGCCTGTAGGTGTTGGAGTTGCCAAGAAAGTTCCAAGAGGATGATTCGGTCGTTGGGGTATTAGGGCAGCCTATTTGGCCTTTCAGTGAAGCCCTGGGCACGGATGTACGTAAACTTTGGGTATTGGATGTAGAGAAAAGCATACTATTTCAAAAGTGCCCTGGCACTGTGGGAGACCCTGCTCTCGAAGTCTCCCGCAATCAACCTGATAATGTGGCCAATGAAGGCGTCGTTTACTCTATTGTAATCCCTTTTGAAGTTTTTGTACTAGAGATGCAAATATTTATTATAGGCTTTGAGTCCTTGCTTCTGCCCCTGATCGGGTGCCACAAACAACCCACTGTACCGTCTCTGATCTGCCAAGCAATAGACTAGGTAGGAAGTCATATAAAATTTGGAGCTCTTCTTTATGTTAACGAATTACTCATGGAAGCAGTCACTTATGATTCCTCCCTAGTAGAACAAAGCCTTTGTTGTGACGTCCTTGTTTCCACACAGGATTTTCTCAATGAAGTATGCCATCCATTCTTGAAAGAAGGCAGTCGTGGGGAGACCTGTTGATGGTGGATTTATGCACTTCTCAACACAGGCAGTGCGTAGGTCCACTACCTCTCTTGAAAGACAATCTCCCACAATCAAATTGCAGAACACTATCCCAAGGTCTCTCGGATGTCAGGTCATGACAGTGCTTGGATACCTTAGTAGTTTGATGTGATTTGCTAGAATCACAAGGCGGTCTTACAGAAAATACAAAGCACAGATACAAAGCATTGAAGTTGGATCTTGAAATGGAGTTCTTGGGATAAAAGCTATTATGCATCGGCTGGAGGTTCAAACAGCAATCTTGGACTCCATTTAATTGTTGGATTTGGCTTTACAATGTGCAATGAACCTTAGCATAGGTCAGTTACTAAAAAAAAGCAAAAAAGTGAAGGAGAGGAAAAGTTCCTAAGTATGAAGCTAACTATGAATAGTGGCAATGGAGTTCTTGCAATGGATAATTTCTTAAAACAATATCCCACTTAACTAGGGATTTCACAGTATCAAGGAAATTGTGCTATCTTCTAAGGTCTGCAAATATTTTATCCTTCATCCACCACGTACATGCATGAATCAAAGATAAATGTTTGGAGCAGCTTTCAAATCAAGTCCAGGCTAACTTTACACAACTATCTACGATTAGCAAACAACAAAAAGTATGGACTAAGGAATCATCAACAAGGAAGGAATTTGCATGATCACCCAACAACATTCCTAAGATTTATCCAAAGAGAGAAAATAGCTAACTAAACAGCAATAAGATCTAAGTCAAGCATCTAACTTTGGAGAATGAATCAAATAACATGAGAGAAACCAAGAAAATACACCAAGTCAATGTCTTTTCTTATAAATTTCAGCAGCACACCTTTACAACAACTCAACTCTCTCTTTGCAAATGAGAGGAGTGCTCTATTTATAGTTTGCCAAAAGTTAAATGAATAGTCAAGATTCATTCTCATTGTGTGGACACGATTCATTACAAAATAGGGTTTCACCTACCCCCAAATAGATCACAATTAAAAATACATTATTGTCTTTTCCTTATTTAATCTTCTTGTGGATGGCACTGTAGCTCTTTCGTCTTTTAGTGGATTGCTATTTTCTTTGCTGTAGCTACTCTTTAGGAAGATCTTTGTCCTTGGCTGGGCTGTCCTTCTGCTCCTCAGAAGCTGCGTGTTCTATGTACTTGAGGATGACTGCCTGGAGCTTGTCTATCTCGAGGATTTCACATCGCAATGCCTGGTAGCTCCATTCCTTAGCATTTTCTTCCAGCCTCTTCCAATCTTCGTCATACTTCGAGCCTTGGTCCCTAAATAGCTCTGATTGGTCGAAGGCGCGGGAAACAAAACTTAGGAACTCCGTTGTGATTTCTCCAACTGTCCCGTCCTTCATCTTCCTCTGGAACTATGGTTTGACCTTTTCTGGATCCATTTGTACCGTGGGCATATCATAGCCCATCATCAGCTTAAGATATCAGGCGCATTCCACCCAGATTTCCTTGATCCACTCAATATTTGGATCCACCCTGCTCAGGATTTGCTCCAACCTCTCCTTCCATTTGTTGAGGTCTCTGCGCCACACATCCACTAGCCAGTGATCTTCTTTTTTCAGCTCTAGCTTCTCCTCCCACATGGCCTCAGGCATCTGAAGGATGGCTTTGATTCTTGGGAAGGTGGAGTCATAGGTGGCGGGGAAATTAGTGCAGAGCCTCTTTGTGCTCTCCAGGGACTGGATCAGGTCCAAGAACTTGTTGGCTATCTGCACAACCCTGCTGATTCCCATGTTTCCGATATATGAGACCTGTTGGAACCAATCCTCGGTGGTTTTCTCCAAGTTCTTCCTCTCCATTTTATCGATCTATTCTTTGGAGAGCAACTGTGGTGCGGCTGCGGAGGTGGTGGGCAGGTCATCCACTGAAGACCATTGATGTATGTAGTCTGTTAATGCTGCAACCTTGGCCTTGAGCTCATCCTTTGAGACCTTGTCCTATTTTATCAGGTGTACCACTGTGGCCACTGACTCCTCAAGGTGCTCGACCTTCTGTTCTCTGGTTGCAGTCTCCAAGTCAATGGTGGAGATATTATAACTCACCCCTACTTGGCCAACAGTAGGCATTGCAATCTGTGTTGCTCGGGAGCTAGAAGCATCCATGGTTACCCTGGATCAGACCTTGGGCTTCTTCTCCTTCTTTGTTGTGATTTGGGCTCAAGCCAAGATGGCCTCCAGCCTCGCCCATAGGTCCTTCAGCATAGGGGTCATCTTCTCAAGTTTTCTCTCCAACCATTAAGGCACAGCAAACTTATCCTTGGGTGAATCACGACCACCCTCGCCTTTCTCAGTCAAAGGCAAGACTTTTGTCTCCTTCGCCTTCTAGGATTCTCCTTTCTTTTGGGCAGCATCCTCCTCCTCTTCATCAGAGTCCTAGACAAACACAAGGTGCTTGATAGGCAGCTTGGTGGATGGTTTCCAGATGGGGCTCTCTTCTTTTTCTGCCTCTTCTTCTTTCTTCTCCTCAGCAGCCTCGACCTCGGGGCGCTTGTCAACATGGGCCTCAACCTCAGATAGATCTTTTATCTATTGTTCTTTTGGTGGCTGCCCTTCTTCACCACATGGTGACTCTTCTGCCTCCATCCCAACATCCTTCAACTGCTGTGCCATTTGCTCCTCAAGGTCCTCATCAAATGTCTGAATGATTTCCTTAGCACCTGAGCCACCCTCTTCGTCTCCACTCTCAGAAGAGCCCGTCTCCTCCTCCTCATAGACCACCCTGTCGATGGTTTGGTGCTCATACTTAGGGTGCTCATAATACTCATCGGCCTCCTCCTCAATAGACTTCGAGGCTTTCTGCTCTCGCTCCTCAAACTCTTTTGAAATTTGCATTGTTGCTTCGATAGCTGGCGGCCCGATCGGCGGTTGTGAAGGTTGAGCCGTTGCAAGGACTTGGGCGAGGGCTACTTGGAGAGTTGGGTCCATTAAGATATGTGAGAGCTCAGGGGGGAGGTTTTGCATGTGTCTTGTAAGAGCCTCAGGCATAGTGGCAACAGGAATAGGAGATGTTATTGTTGCCAGAGGGAGCGATGTAATTGGTGACATGGCAGCAGAAGAAGAAGTTAGAGTGGTCATGCTAGAGGAGGAGTCAATGATTATTACTGATTCGGACAGAGGTGAAGGGGAAAGATGGACAAAAATGTCCACTTCCGGTGGGGAAGCGGTGACCACAGCCAGGGAAGTGGGTGGTGCAACGGGATGAGCAGGAAGAGCCAAGGGAGGCTGGGATTCTTCTGCACCCACCGCTTGCTTTAGCCTTTTGGGATATGAGCCTCCCATTTCTTTCTTCGCTTATTCCCTGGGATCTGGAGACTATGCGGTCTTCGTTTCCTTTCCTCTTCTGGGACTTGGTTACTGGAGGAGACTTGGAGTTCTCACCAGTCGATGTTGTGGCAGTGACGTCCTCCATGGCACTTGGCTCACTTTTGAGCGCTTCATAGGTTAGGACTACCCCTTGTCGCTTCAAATGTGCCACCTACCCATCGATCCACTCCCTGGTATGAGTTAGAATCGGCTGGGTTATGGTGTCTAGGTGATCAACCTCTTGTTCATCCTAGTGGATTGACGGTATTGGCAGGTTAGCAACTACAGGATACCTTGAGTGCATGATATTGGACTCATCCTCCTCGACTTGGTCCGGTACTAGGAATGGTTGCACTCTTATTAGAAATAGTACCGTCATGTGCATATAGTGCCTTGTGCGCACCTCTTTGTCATCCTGACAGTCGGCCCAAAAATCTTCAATGTGGTATTGGTTCCTAATGTGGCCATGTGGATCCATCCGCGGGCGAGCTGTGTACTAGTCGAAATGGTATTCCTTCAGCACCTTCTCAGAGTTACTGGCGCATTATGATGTTTGCAATCGATACATGCCCTGGCCAAGAGTCATGGGGTAGGAGATCCCTGCGATATTCTTATTGCTGAAGATTGCCTAGATGTGTTGGAGCTGCCAAGAAAGTTCTAGGAGTATGATCCTGTCATTTGGGTACCGAGGCAATCTATTTGGCCTCTTAGAGAAACCTTGGGCCTAGATGTACATAAACTTGGGAAACTAGATGAGGAGGAAGGCGTATTGCTTTAGAAGCGCCCTGGCACTGTGGGAGACCATCCTCTCGAAGTCTTCAGTGATCAACTTGATGATGTGGCCTATGAAGGCGTCATTGACTCTGCAGTACTCCTTCTTGAAATTGCAGTATTGGAGCTGTGGGTATTTGTCATAGGCCTTAAGTCCTCACTTCTGCCCCTGATCAGGTGCTAGAAACATCCTGCTGTATTATCTTTGATCTGCTAGGGAGTAGACAAGGTAGGAGGTCATGTAGAATTTAGAACTCTTCTTCACATTGACAAACTACTCGTGGAAGTAGTTGCTTATGATGCCTCCCCAGTAGAATGAGACCTTGGTTGTAACGTCCTCATTTCCTCGTAGGATCTGCTCAATATAATATGCCATCCACTCCTAGAAGTAGGCGGCCATTGGGAGACTCGTGACCCTGCTCAACAAGGTTACCAAGTCATGGTAATCCTCGTGGAAATCGCTACAAAAGAGTTCTTGGGGAACCTTCACAGCGCTACCCTGTTTTTCTTTAAGCCAATGGAGGTTGATTGACTTCTTGCACCTTGATGGATTAGCATCCCACGCTGCCTGACATTCCTCTAATGTGGAGACCTCCATCTATTGGAACGTGCGAATGTGGAATGTCTTGGTGATTCCTTCTGGTGACATGTCTGCAAGGATGTTCCCCTCCTTATCCACAATCGTTCTGGTATTGGTCTGATAGGCTTCTCGGCAAGCCATTACTAATTCAGGCACCATGAGAGATGGAGGGAAACCGACGGCCTTAGCTATTCCACTATGTCGTATTAATCTGGCGTTCTTTGTTGTCGGGTTGACCCTGACCCTCTGAGTGAATTCAACAATGTTCACTTGGCCAATATTAGTATCTGAAATCTCCTTCCAATCCATTGTGACCTTAGAGTGGAGCGGCTCACCCTGGAATTGATACTTCATTTGATCCTTGTCTTCCTTTCCCCGAGGGGTCCTTCCTGATTTCTTACCTTTATCCTTCTCGGTGGATGCCCTTGAAGTTCGTGCTCCTGATTCCATATATTTTGAAGGCAAGGGCAGAGTCAGTGCAATAGATTATCAAAAGTATTCTTGTTAGTCGATATATTGAAAATAACATCTATTTTAAATAATCAATCAAGTATATCATAAATTTTATGTGTAGACGTTATCGATCTTCATTTCAGGGCATTTGGACAATCTGGGCCCGAAGGGCCGCACTTCCCTAGCAGGAATGCTGTCTGGAAGGGAAAACAGAACGAAAAGCTCCTAGAAACCCTCCTTGGCCAAATTTTAATGTTTTAGGAGGTTCATGATGAAGAAGAGCAAAATTTGGGACGTGGTTCAAAGTTTAATTCCAAATTTGGGTTTGTTAAGACCGATTCAAAGGGCCTCAGAGGTTCACGGCCGGAAAGCCGCCAGGAGATAGCATTTGGTGACGGCGGACAGCAGACAAAAACTTGGAGGTGGAAGCCCGGGTTCTGGGGCCCGGACGGCCAAAGGACGACTAGCATTAAGTCAATTCACTTCGGAGGCTCAGGCCGGTGAGGTCGGGAAGGCATTTGAATTTAGCCGTGCAAGATGGAAAACATCGGACAGAAGTCCGGAAGGGGAAGTCTGGCAGTAGATTTTTCATTTGAGTTTGGTGGCAATTGGCAAGGCGGAGCCCGGAGGCCGGGATGTTGAGTGGAGATTTCCGTTAGGAACAGCAAGCGAGAATGGGAATCGCGGGATGCGGGGCCAGGCGAGCAGACGACCGTTCAAATTTCGGAAAGGACACACGGAAAATGGAAGCCCGGGGTCTGGCGACCAGGCGAACGGGGCGAAGTTACCGACAGCAGGTGAGAGACGGACTGATGAGAATGAAAGTCTGGGGGCAGGGGCTCGGGGACGCAAAAGTCACCATCGTGAAAAAACAAGCCCACGGTGGAGAGGAAGGCGGGGACGGGGGGTCGGGCGGCATCGGGGACTTCACCAAAAGATTGCGCAGTGGGACCAATGGAAAATTGGGCGGGGAAACCCGTCGTCCGGGGCCCGAAGGCAAAAATGATGGATTGATTTGAAATTGCTAGATTTTTAATAAGCTGAAGCATCAGCGGAGCCTGGAGGGCGGGACGCAGGGCAACATTCACCATTTAAAGAAGGCGAACCGCCAGCGGAACTCTAAAGATAGAACTTCGGGGTTCTGGGCTTGGGACGACCGAAGGACGCACGCTTAAGTTTCAAATTTACGGCGGAGCAGAGATCAGGATCTGGCAGCCGGAGAGGCAGGGTGGTTTGGTAGTTTGAGCGCGACAGAAGACAAACGGAAGCCCGGGCAGGGAAACCCGACGAACCCGGCCCGAAGAGGGGGATTACCGTTAGCGAATGTTTGAAGTTTTCAGAATTTTGACGACGAAGACAGGTTTCGGGCCTGGGGTGGACGTCTTCCTTGCGTGAAGAACAGCTGCGCGAGGGAAGACCCCCGAATCGGCGGCGAGGTCATTTCTAAGGGTTTTGCCGATTTTCCAAGATGTGGGTTTGGTGCACCATTTGGTGTTCTATCAATCTATGCTCTCCTAGGGATTGTTCATTTATTTAAATGTTTCAAAATCATGAAAACGATCGTCGGGAGGGTGAGTGGATGGCCTACCTCGAAACACGCTAGGCGGGGGACGTGGGATCCACACATGGTCGACGGACTGATGCCGAGGGCGATGATCATGACGTAGTCAAAGGCGGTGGGCTCTAGACGATAGCTTCTCAAATTTTCTCCACTCTTGTTTGTGAAAATGACTTGGGCGGATTGGGCATTTTATACTCCAACTGCCATGAATGCCCGCATTAAATGCTTGTACGACCACAGAAAAAGTTAGTGAATTCAAATAATAGGTCGGCGACGGTGGCGAGTACGCCGGGACCCGGCATCCTGGAAGACATGTCGCGACGGCCGTCTTGAAATTTTGCATTTGTTTGATTGGTGGTGGTGAGCAGCTCAGGGCCTGAAGGGCAGGGAGATGCCAGGGATCCACCGTCGGGACAGCGGAACCGTCACGAAATTCTAGAAATGGAAGTCCGGATGGCCGGGCCTGGAAGCCCCCTCGGCAGATAGGAAGACACAGCGAGGGCCTCCGGCGAATATAAGGCTGGCAGTGCCCGAGGAGTAGGACGCCATGGGAGGTTCGCCGTCACGAATGGCGAGACCAAGACAGAACCCCAGAAGTAGACTTCCGGGGTCCGGGGCCTAGAGCGGCAGGTGTCACCTCAAAAATTTTTAACAAGTTTTCGATGGAGGGTGGTAGGGCGAACCTCGAGGTCCGGAAAGACGCCAGGCGAACGGCGCAAGAGACAGAATATTCAGAGGGGAAACCCAAAGATGGAACCCCGGACACCCAGGCTCGGAAGGGCCTGGGGCTGTTTTCAGGGCTAATAGCCAAAGGGACTCCGCGAGGCACCGAAACGTAAAAAAACAAAAAGGGGAGGGCATGGTCGATCTATGATAGAACTTTGGAGCAACACCGACCATCTGAAACATTAAAAAAAGAAGGGCACGCAAAACGAGGTGGTGCCCAAAATGACCTGACAAGGTGAAAGAAAAGAGGGTCCCCGTTCCGAACAGGGCGTGTGTGCGAAGGGCACAACAAATGGCGACTCCACTAGAGAATGCTCCCGAGTGTTCTAGGGATAAATATTCATTTAGGACCTAGAATCTTTGGTTTCACAAACCAGGAGTGGCTTCCAAAGGCAAATCTGGGAGAACGAGATCTTAAACTAGGTCAACTTACATGACATCTTAGAAGTGTGTGTGTAGTGAGTTCATTCCTTTTCTAGGGATAGTGACGAGGGTTACCAATTCAACCGAGTGAGCTACATAAATCGTCTAACACCAAAAGTAACTTGGACATTGCCTCGCTGCAAGTTAGGTGTCCATATCCCCGACGAAGTTGTCGCTACAATCTCATGGGTATTGCTCTACTGCCCGCCAAGCATCCATAGCCCCAGTAGAGTTATCCGAACACCCATACGGTCATCTGTTTCCCTTTTTTAGAATTCTTTTTTCTCTTTTGCTTTGATATTTCACTTCTCTTTTACTATTTAGTTCGACTGGGTAAGCATTGAAGCTTACAATGGGTTTAAGACTGTAGTGGTCATTGGAGCAGACTTGAGATTTTTCACTCACTAAGGTGTCATAACAACCATAGTACAGTTCTTTAAAAATTATTATGATATGCTTTGTGCGAGATCCGAGATGTGTGTAAGAAGACCCAACCAAGGGTCAAGTGCCGAGTAGAGTTCAAACAATGAAATCATTCACGGACAGCTTTCAAAGACCGATAATCTAGAGTGAACGTTTAGCCAAAGAACACAAAGAATGGACAACAAAGTGAACCGCTTTCCGGGCAAGCACAGCCACCGCAAAGGAGCGGGGAACAACTTTCAAAACAAAACTGCCAGGTGGGAGAAAACAAAAGTGACGCAAACAAAACACAAGCAAGCCAGAAAGCAAACTACCCTAACCTATGTATAGGTATATACAACGAAGAGCTCGAAAGAGCTCAAGCTTGGAAGTAATGCTTCAGGTGCTGCCCATTCACTAGCAACGGGACATTCTCACCAGTTAAGGTCTTTAAGCGGAAGGCATTATCTCCCAAAATCTCAGCTATTTGAAAGGGGCCAAGCCAAAGCTTGTCAAACTTGTTGTGTCCCCCTTTTTTCTCATGGGCCTTGTCCCAATATAGGACCAGATCTGCAATTCTAAAGGCCTTGATTTTGGCTCAACGGTCGAACCATCTCTTAACTATGCCCTGGTGTTTGGTAAAAAAATTGATTGCGCAGTTTCAGACTTCCTCTAAATGTAAGAGCTCAGCTAACCGAGCTTCCCTACGATCTCCTCCCCCATAAAAGTTATTGATGAACTGGAGGGTAGGAATCTTCAGATGGATGGGGAATATAGGTTCCAGGCCATAGACGAGGTGGAACGGGGAATCGCCCAGGGCAGGCTTGTGATGGGTGCGATCAACTTAAAGGGCGAAGCGGAGCTGGGTATGCCAGTCCTTGGGATTCCTATCTAGGAGCTTCTTGATCATAGTAATCAGGTTTTTGTTTATGGACTCGGCAAGGCCATGGCCCTGAGGGTAGTAATTGGATAAGAATTTAAGGGCAATCCCATAATTGAATGCCCAACTAGCAAATTTTAATGAAGCAAATGCAGGTCCATTATCACATACTAAAGCATACGGACAACCGAAGCGATTTAAAATGAAACTTTCTAGGAAATTAGTAACTACTTCAGTTGTGCATTGCTTACATACTATTGCTTTTGTCCATCTAGTACAATAATCAGTAGTGATAAGAATGTACCTGTGTCCCGCAGATGATGGAGGGCTTACCAGACCGATGAAGTTGAGACCCCATTGCGCAAAAGGCCTTACCTCTAGAACAGGCTGCAGTGGGACAACATCATTCTTCTCCTTGGTGGCAGCGGTCTAGTATGTGTGACATGAATGAACATGGAAATGGGTGTCCTTGAAGAGGGTTGGCCAATAATACCCTGCTCTCAATATTTGATGTGCTGTGGAAGAACCCGTACCATGGCCTGTGCCAAATTTGTTGTGAAACTCTTTCAAGACCCGATCTGCTTCTTCCTTGCCAAGGCATCTCAAATAAATTCCTTCATGATTCGTCTTGTAAAGAATGGAACCCTGTTACATGTAGCCACTACTTCTCAATCTTAGGGCCCGCTTTTGAACCCCTTGCAGGTGCGGCGGGCACTAATGGTTCAGTAGATAGTAGACGACATTCCGGTACCACTCTCCCAGGGAGACATCTTCAAGCTGGTACTACTACACAGTGAGTTCAGGTCTAGCTTCTGTTGCTATTTCAACAATTGTGCGGGTGAGTGCCTACCCTCTTACCAGTTTCATCGGTTGGATCTCCATATCATATTCTTGGAGGAGGGTGACCCACTTAGCTCTTTGTTCACCCAATTTATTTTGCATGAGCAATGTTTTTACTGCTGGGTCGGAGACAATGGTAAACACCTTGTTGCGTAGGATGTAGTGTCTAAATTTTTTCACTTCTCTGATGAGAGCATACACCTGCTTCTCAATGTTGTGATAACGCAATTCAACATCCTTGAGGGGAGCACTCATGAAGGTGATCGGATGCTCGTTTCCCTCATCGTCCTTTTGGGTCGACATGCTAGCACAGGAATGCTTTGAAGCAAATGAGTAGATGTAGAATGGCTTCAGATAATCTGGGCTGACTAACTTAGGTGCCTCAGCGATATCCCGTTTGATTTCTTTGAAGGATTGTTTGGCATCAGGTGTCCATTCAACTTTGGTGTCTTGTTTGACATGGTGTTGAGAGGTTTGACAATCTCTACGAAACTCGTGATGAATTTCTGGACAAAGTTGATCTTTCCAAAGAAAGATTTTAATTCCTTCTTGCTGCTCAGAGGCTGAATTTTGAGTAAGGATTCGATGCGTTCAGGATCAATGGAGATTCCTTGCTCCGAAATGATGTGCCCAAGCAGCCTGCCTTCAGTCACTCCGAAGATGCACTTCTTGGGGTTGAGGGAAACCCCGAACTCTTTGTATCTCTGAAATACCTTACATAAGTCAGAGACATGATCGCCTCGCTTTTTAGAAAATATGGTCAAATCATCCATATAAATGATTATGCACTTGCCAATTAGGTCCTTGAAGGCGATATCCATGGTGCGTTGGAAAGTGGCGCCAGTGTTGATGAGTCCAAAAGGCATTCTTCTATATGTGAACATCTCCCACTTAGTGGTGAACGTTGTTTTGTGATGATCCTCATACTACACCATTACCTGGTTATACCTGGAGTGCCCATCGAGGAAATACATCATCTGGGAGCCGTTGATGATCTGCAGCACCTCATCCAATGAAGGTACTGGAATGTTATCTTTCTTCGAGGCACAGTTTAGATTGCGAAAATCTACACAATCTAATTTCCCCATTCTTTTTCCTGACCAGGACCAAGTTGGCCACCCACGTGGAATGCCTGACGGGAAAAATGATTCTTCTTGAGAGCAATTTCTGCACCTCCTTGTAAACAACAGGTTCCAGTAAGGCATTGATAGGGCATTGCCGCTGGCGGAATGGCCTCACTTCGGTCTTGAGAGGAATGGTGTGGGTAATGACAGAGGTGTCATACATTTTTAAATCTTCGTAGCTCCATGCCACCACATCATGGTACCTTCGCAATGTGTCCATGATTCCCTTCTTTTCTTCCAGTGTACACACTTTGCCGATAAAAACATTCTTGGTCTCCTCGGCTGTCCCAAGGTTGTGTGAATTGCACTGGTTGCTGATGGCCTCCTTTTTCGTTTGCTGATCCTAATCTCTAATCTGATCCAAGTCAACTATGCATTCCAGCTGAACCATGCCTCTAGGGATTGTGTTAGTCTTGAGGTTGATAACCCCCTCTATATCTAGTTCGGCCTCCTGTGGATCAGTTTCATCAATTATTTGAGCTGCGACGATGTCAGAACTTGTGATGAACTGAAGGATATGCTTGTCGTCATTGAAGACTTGCATGTGGGTAACATTATCTGGGATTTATGGCGTGGATGTTAGCTCAACGGTGAATTTCTTGAGCCCAGACAAAGAGAGGGGTTGTAGAGTGCTGGCCGCTTGAGCCAAGGCATCAGCTATGCGATTTCTAAGCCCTCCAAGAGGTCCCAGACCCTATGTCTATAGTTTGTGAGTCTTCAATCATGATAGGAATACAACTTCCTAACCTGTTTAACTACAAGTGCAGAATCCTCGAAAACTTGCAGTATCTTTACATTTTTCTTCAAGGCCATAAGAAGGCCAAGGACTAAGGCCTCGTATTCTGCTATGTTATTGGTGCAATAAAACTATAATCGGTGGGCAACGAGAAATGTCTTACCCATTGGGATGATGAGTTCAAACTCAGCTCTAGCTCCTTGCCTGGAATTTGATCCATCAAATTGGAGCATCTAGCACATGGAGGATTCTTTTTCTTCAGGTCTGATTAAGCTTCCATTCCCTTCCAGCTGGGTGGCTGGTCTTGTGATCTTAGGGGAGTTTTCTGGTTTGATGCATTGATCAACGAGTGGTTCTACTAGTGTCTCCTTTAGCATTTCTATCTGGGGGACAATTGATTTTTAAACATGCGCCACTGCTTGTTGACATAAGCAACAATCAAATTCAGAGTGTGTAGCATTGTGAACCCTGCACCAGTTTAAAAAATAAGAGATCCTGTAGATTCATTCGTTCCCCTAGGCTGAGTTGATCCCTTGCGCATTTTTCCATAAATTCCTGGAAGCTATTGAGTAATCCTTAGTTGTCATCCCCATCAGGTTCATCATCAGTTTCCATCAACACTTCTGTGTCTGAAGGAATTTGTGTAAAATCGGTCAAAGGACTACACAACACATACAACACTTCATCTGCATGTTCTTCCTAAAGTCCGACCTCATTTTGGTAGGCAAAAGGGCAGTAATCCCCTAAATCAGTCTCGGCGAACAACACCTCGCTAAGATTATTGTATTCCGTGATCATATACTTCATACGGGGTTCACAGTCGATACAGATTTGATTTGGCAGCCCCTTTCGTGGCAGCCACATGTGAGAAAGGTCTGTGGTAGTGTATCCATTCAACGCCTTAGTGAATTCCCTTCCCAAAATGATTCCATATGCATTGGGAATGTCAGCCACTTGAATATCAATGACCTGTTGTATCCGTGGGTCTACGGCAATCTACATTAGGATACGATTTATTTCACCCACGATGTTGATATCTGTTTTGTCTAGCTGGGTGACCTTTCTCTTTGAGGGCGTGGGGGTAATTTCGAGAGCTTTGCATACTGCTAAGGAAATGACATTGGCCGAAGCCCCCGAATCGAGCAAGTAGTAATGCAAGTTCTTCCCAAAGATCCTGATGGTGGTCAGGAAAGGGGGAGTTTCTGGTCTCCCTTGGAGGATGCCCATAGGTGTGTCCATGTGAGCTATCTGACCTTTGTTCCTATCATTGTCCATATCCTTGGTTTGCTTAAATTGTTGGTTCTTAGAAAACTGCCTATTAGCCCTTTCCGACTCCTTTTCAATTTGCTTACTTACTGACTGATTTACGGGAACATCCTTCATTTTCTAGGCATTATCTTGTATCTCTGGTTCTTTCCTAGGCTCTTCAAAGGTTACCCTCTTAGCTGGGGTTTCTTGTGTTGTACTAGAAGATGGAGTCCCATTGAAAACCCTAAAAAAAGTATGCCTCATGGCAGGAACTTTGAGCAATTCGAAGGCTGACAAATTGATTTTTACCTTTCTGAACTCTTCTGCTACATATTCACCCATTTGCTTGATTTCTGTGCTAAAAGCCTGGCCTATAGCAGAACTAGGAAGTTGAGCCTTCGTTTGACTAGACGAATTTTGAGATTGGCCTTGAGGCTGATTTTGTAACGGGTTTTGAGATCCGTTCTTGTTGAGGTATTGGGCAGGTATGTGAGGAAGCCCAGGGTTATTACAAGCATTTGGATCGGGCGGGGTGGCGAAATTGTTTGGTGGGGTAGAAGTTGTAAAGGGTCCACCTGTTTGTCTATTCCTAAGTAAGGACTCGACCGTTAGTGGAACATATGGACCTCATCCACAAATGGTTCTTCTTCATCTACTAGACCATTATCTACTGAATCAAAGAGCTGAGCCAAGGTTTTTTCATTACTTACCTCTTGCGCTTCTTCATCCTCAATGGGAGTAGGCTCAACTTCAGGCTCGTTGCGGTCACATCGCAGAAATGATGCTTGATTAACCATGAGACATGAGGAATCATATGGTTTGGATGGAACGATGTCCCTGCAACCGACATTGTCGACTGCATTCTGCACCTCCACCTGGAAGATTTCAGCAGCTGTCTGGAACTCGGGACAATCCAACTCAGAATGTCTACTAGTTTTGTGAAGTCGACACCATCCGGACAAGACTGCTTTGGCTAGGTATACACCGCTAGATATTTTTTCATTACTTGCCGGTTGATCGAAAGGCGTAGGGACACCACCATTATTGGGCCTAGTGTTCCATACATGATTTTGCCTCTGAGAAGGTCTCCTTTCTACATTCTAATTGGAGTTTTTCCCCCTCTCATAATTTTTCCTAAAGGAAGTGCCTACTTCTCGATTATCCCTGCTGTCCCTATTGTCCCAGCTATTCCTATTGAGATTGGCTTGGAAACTACGCTGGGAGGCCTACAACTGGTTATTCTGGTTCTTTACGTGTGTCATTTCTATGGACATTTTTTTTATCATCTCCGTGAGTTCCTCCAACTTGTCTTTCTCAGTTCCACCCACAAGCAATGGCGCCGGATTTTGGAGAAAAGCAGGCAAGGCTGTCAGCTGATTCTGATAGGTTGGAGAAATTCTAGTCCCGATAGGTATAATGGCCCTTGGGGCTATTGGGAATACGCCCGCTGTTGCGGGGTAGTGTGAGAATAATTATACTACTGCTGGGGCTGCAAATAGGAAGGCACGAGAGGCACATAATTCAATGGCTGCCCTGGATGTGGCACCATAGGCAATTGGGGTACTTAGTTCATAAGAGAGGTTTGGTGAGCAAACGCCTGATTAAGCCCCTGAATCTGCATTGGGTGGGCTACCGGCCCCAAAGAAGGCAGTGGGCCGGAGATATTCTGCCCCAAGTCTGCACTAGTGACAACGACTTCTATATAGGCAGTCACCAGGGTAGCAGGCGATGGGCACATCCGTTTCACCAAGGCCGACGTGAGGTTGTCCAGCGCCACATAGTAGACCGGAAGAGCCGCTGCATCATTATGGAGGTATGGGTCTTGAAGCCTTGTGTAGGCCCTGATGGAAGCGATCATTGAAGGAGCCAATAGGTTCGTTGACCTCCCTTCTGACAGATATGAACTGTTGGTAAATCTCCAAGGGGCTGATGGGGATCTTGTATTTCTGCAGGAAGGCATTCTTCATCAGGTTCCATGAGGTGATGGATCCCCTTGGTAGATTAATGTACCAATAGAAGGCCTCTTCCGCCAATGAATGCTGAAAAAGGCGGCAAGCAACGTCTTCATGGTCAACTTGCATTTTGGTGATCACTGTCTCGAATATTTTGATATGCTCCTCAGCTGTTCTTTCCATATCGCGCAGATGGAACTTCGAACAAAAGCCCTCTAGATTCTTGGGCATATCATTGTAGACAGAAAAATGTATTGGTGAAGGGTTATGTGCTAATCAGGCCATGGAGGGTGGTGGAGGTGGTGCTTACTGTTGGAAAATGGGAATTTGGGGCTATATTTGCAATACAATAGCAATATGGGGCTGTGCTTGAGCTATGGCTGCTGGACAGTGCCTTGGGCTGGAAGGGCTGGAAGAAGAGTGTGCCCCTGGCTGAGGTAGGATGTGCAAATGCTGTTTGAGATGGTTGGGTGGAAGATGAAGGCTAGCCAAATGAAGGTGAGGGTGAGATGGAGGCAGATGGAATGGAGGAAGAGGAAGAGGCAACGTTACTTCCTTGAGCCTGCTTTGCCCTTGTAGGGGGCTGTAATTCTTCAAATTCTCCCTTGTTTGGTGTTGACTGTAGAATCTGTTGACATCTCTCTGGGCAGAATGATCTGATTTGATCCAGCTTCACTTTATCCCCTAACTTGATATTTTCACTGTGGCCCTCCTTCTAGCACCAGTTCTGTTGATGGTGGTTTTATGCACTTCTCAACATAGGTAGTGCATAGGTGCACTAACTCTCTTGAAAGACAATCTCCCACAATCAAATTGCAGAACACTATCCCAAGGTATCTCGGATGTCAGGTCATGACAGTGCTTGGATACCTCAGTAGTTTGATGTGATTTGCTGGAATCACAAGACGGTCTTACAGAAAATACAAAGCATGAATACAAAGAATGGAAGTTGGATCTTGAAATGGAGTTCTTGGGATTAAAGTTATTATGCATCGCCTGTAGGTTCAAAAAATAATCTTGGACTCCATTTAATTGTTAGATTTGGCTTTACAATGTGCAATGAACCTTAGCATAGGTCAGTTACTAAAAAAAAAGAAAAAAGTGAAGGAGAGGAAAAGTTCCTAAGTCTGAAGCTAGCTATGAATAGTGACAATGGAGTTCCTGCAATGGACAATTTCTTAAAACAATATCCCACTTAACCAGGGATTTCACAGTATCATGAAAATTGTGCTATCTTCTAAGGTCTACAAATATTTATCCTTCATCCACCACGTACATGCATGAATCAAAGATAAATGTTTGGAGTAGCTTTCAAATCAGGTTCAGGCTAACTTTGCACAGCTATCTACCATCAGCAAACAACAAAAAGTATGGACTAAGGAATCATCAATAAGGCAGGAATGTGCATGATCACCCAACAACATTCCTAAGATTTATCCAAAGAGAGAAAACAACTAACTAAACAATAATAAGATCTAAGTCAAGTATCTAACTTTGGAGAATGAATCAAATAACATACGAGAAACAAAAAAAATATACCAAGTCAATGTCTTTTCTTATAAATTTCAGCAGCATGCCTTTACAACAACTCAACTCTCTCTTTGCAAATGAGAGGAGTGCTCTATTTATAGTTTGCCAAAATTTAAATGAATGGTCAAGATTCATTCTCATTGTGTGGCCACGATTCATTACAAAATAGGGTTTCACCTACCCCCAAATAGATCACAATTAAAAATACATTCTTGTCTTTTCCTTATTTCTACTTCTTGTGGATGGCACTGTAGCTCTTTCGTCCTTTAGTGGATTGTTGTTTTTTTGTTGTAGCTACTCTTCAGGAAGATCTTTGTCCTTGGCTGGGCTGTCCTTTTGCTCCTCGGAAGTTGCATATTCTATGTACTTGAGGATGACCGCCTGGAGCTTGTCTATCTCAAGGATCTCACATCGCAATTCTTGGTAGCTCCATTCCTTAGCATTTTCTTCCAGCTTCTTCCAATCTTCGTCATACTTCGAGCCTTGGTTCCTAAATAGTTTCGATTGGTCGAAGGCGTGGGTAGCAAAACTTAGGAACTCCGTTGTGATTTCTCCAGCTATCCCATCCTTCATCTTCTTCTAGAAGTATGGTTTGACCCTTTTTAGATCCATTTGCACCGTGGGCATATCATGGCCTGTCATCAGCTTAAGATATCGGGCGCATTCCACCCGGATTTCTTTGATCCACTCAATATCTGGATCTACCCTGCTCAGGATTTGCTCCAACCTCTCCTTCCGGTTGTCGAGGTCTCTGTGCCACACATCCACTGGCCAGTGATCTTTTTTTAGCTCTAGCTTCTCCTCCCACATGGCCTCAGGCATCTGAAGGATGGCTTTGATTCTTGGGAAGGTGGAGTCATAGGTGGTGGGAAAATTGGTGCAGACCCTCTTTGTGCTCTTCAGGGACTGGATCAGGTCCAAGAACTTGTTGGTTGTCCGCACAGCCCTACTGATTCTCATGTTTCTGACGTATGCGTCCTGTTGGAACCAATCCTCGATGGTTTTCTCCAAGTTCTTCCTTCTCTCCATTTTATCAATCTATTCTTTGGAGAGCAATTGTGGTGCAGCCACGGAGGTGGTGGGAAAGTTGTCCACTGAGGACCATTACTGTATGTAGTCTGTTAACGTTGCAACCTGCGCCTTGAGCTCATCCTTTGAGACCTTGTTCTGCTTTATCAGGTGTACCACTGTGGCCATCGACTCCTCAAGGTGCTCGACCTTCTGTTCTTTGGTTGCAGTCCCCAAGTCAATGGTGGAGATATTATAACTCACCCCTACCTGGCCAATAGTAGGCATTGCAATTTGTGCTGCTCGGGAGCCAGAAGCATCCATGGTTACCCTGGATTGGACCTTGGGCTTCTTATCCTTCTTCATTGTGATTTGGGCTCGAGCCAAGATGGCCTCCAGCTTCGCCCTTGGGTCCTTCAGCACAGGGGTCATCTTCTCAAGTTGCCTCTCCAACCATTCGGACACAGTAGACTTATCCTTGGGTGAATCATGGCCACCCTCGCCTTTCTTAGTCAAAGGCAAGACTTTTGTCTCCTTCATCTTCTAGGATTCTCCTTTCTTTTTGGAACCATCATCCTCCTCTTCGTTGGAGTGGTGGACAAACACGAGGTGCTTGATAGGCAGCCCGGTGGATGGTTGCCGGATGGGGCTCTCTTCTTTTTCTGCCTCTTCTTCTTTCTTCTCCTTAACAGCCTTGGCCTCGGGGCTCTTGTCAACATGGGCCTCAACCTCGGATAGATCTTTTATCTGTTGTTCTTTTGGTGGCTGCCCTTCTTCACCATGTGGTGACTCCTCTACCTCTGTCCCAACGTCCTTCAACTACTGTGCCATTTCCTCCTCAAGGTCCTCATCGAATGTCTGAATGATTTCCTTAGCACCTAAGCCACCCTCTTCATCTCCACTCTCGGAAGATCCTGTCTCCTCCTCCTCATAGACCGCCCTGTCGATGGTTCGGTGCTCGTACTCAAGGTGCTCATAATAATCATTGGCCTCCTCCTCGATAGACTTCGAGGCTTCCTACTCTCGCTCCTCCAACTCTTTTGAAATTTGCATTGTGGCTTCCATAGCTGGTGGCCCGGTCGGCGGTTGTGAAGGTTGAGCCATTGCAAGGACTTGGGCGAGGGCTGCTTGGAGAGTTGGGTCCATTAGGATCTGTGAGAGCTCAGGGGGGAGGTTTTTCATGTGTCTTGTAAGAGCCTCAGGCATAGTTGCAATAGGAATAGGAGATGTTATTGTTACCAGAGGGAGCAATGTAATTGGCCACATGGTAGCAGAAGAAGGTGGAGTGGTTGTGCCATAGGAGGAGTTAATGATTATTACTAATTTGACCAGAGGTGAAGGGGCAAGATGGACATAAATGTCCACCGCCGGCGGGGAAGCAGCGACGACAGCCAGGGAAGTGGGTGGTGCAACGGGAGGAGCAGGAAGATCCAAGGGAGGCCAGAATTCTTCTGCACCCACCGCTTGCTTAAGCCTTTTAGGAGATGAGCCTCCTGTTTCTTTCTTTGCTAGTTCCTTGGGATCCGGAGACTGCACGGTCTCTATTCCTTTCCTCTTCTAGGACGTGGTGACTGGAGGAGACTTGGAGGTCTAACCAGTCGACGTGGTGGTAGCGACGTCCTCCATGGCACTTGGCTCACTTTTGAGCCCTTCATAGGTTAGGACTAACCCTTGTCACTTCAAATGTGCCACTTGCCCATCGATCCACTCTCTGGTATGAGTTAGAATTGGCTGGGTTATGGTGTCTAGGTCATCGACCTCTTATTCATCCTAGTTGATTGACGGTATAGGCAGGTTAGCAACCGCAGGATACCTTGAGTGCATGATAGTGGACTCGTCTTCCTCAACTTGGTCCGATACAGGGAATGGTTGCTCTCTTCTTAGAAATAGTACCATCATGCACATATAGTGCCTTGAGCGCACCTCTTTGTCATCCTGATAGTCAGCCCAGAAATATTCAATATGGTATTGGTGGGCATATGCTGGCCCCAACGCCTTCCTGATGTGGCTGTGTGGATCCATCCACGGGTGAGCTGTGTACCAGTCGAAATGGTATTCCTTCAGCTCCTTCTCAGAGTTATTGGTGCACTGTGATGTTTGCAATTGATACATGCCCTAGCCAAGGGTCATGTGGTAGGAGATCCCCGCGATATGCTTATTGCTAAAGATTGCCTAGATGTGTTGGAGCTGCCGAGAAAGCTCCACGAGGATGATCCTGTCATTTGGGTACCGAGATAATCTATTTGGCCTCTCAGAGAAACCATGGGCTCGGATGTATGTAAACTTGGGAAACTGGATGAAAAGGAAGGCGTATTGCTTTAGAAGTGCTCTGCCACTGTGGGAGACCCTCCTCTCGATGTCTCTGACGATCAACCTGATGATGTGGCCTTTGAAGGCATCATTGACTCTGCAGTACTCCTTGAAATTTTGGTATTGGAGCTGTGGGTATTTGTCTTAGGCCTTAAGTCCTCGCTTCTACCCCTGATCAGGTGCTACAAATAGCTCGCTATATTGTCTTTGATCTGTTAGGGAGTAGACAAGGTAGGAGGTCATGTAGAATTTAGAACTCTTCTTCATGTTGACAAACTTCTTGTGGAAGCAGTCGCTTATAATGCCTCCCTAGTAGAATGAGACCTTGGTTGTAACATCCTCATTTCCTTGCATGATCTGCTCAATAGAGTATGCCATCCACTCCTAGAAGTAGGCGGCCGTTGGGAGACCCATGACCCTACTCAACAAGGTTACCAAGTCATGTTAATCCTCGTGGAAATCGCTACAGAAGAGTTCCTGGGGAACCTTCGCAGCGCTACCCCATTTTTCTTTAAGCCAATGGAGGTTGATTGACTTCTTGCACCTTGATGGATTACCATCCCACGCTACCTAACATTCCTCTAATGTGGGGAACTCCATCTGTTGGAATGTGGAAATGTGGAATGTCTTGGTGATTCCTTCTAGTGACATATCCGCAAGGATGTTCACCTCCTTATCCACAATCATTCTGGTATCGGTCTAATAGGCTTCTTGGCAAGCCATTACTAATTCGGGCACCACGAGAGATGGAGGGAAATCGACGGCCTTAACTATTCCACTCTGCCGTATTAATCTGGCGTTCTTTGTTGTCGGGTTGACCCCGACCCTCTGAGTGAATTCATCAATGTTCACCTGGCTAATATAAGTATCTGAAATCTCCTTCTAGTTCGTTGTGACCTTGGAGAGTAGTGGCTCGCCCTAGAATTTATACTTCATTTGATCCTTGTTTTCCTTTCCCTAAGGGGTCCTTCCTGATTTCTTGCCTTTATCCTTCTCGGCGGATGCCCCTAAAGTTCCTGCTCCTGATTCCATATATTCTAAAGCCAAGGGCAGAGTCAGTGCAATAGATTATCAAAAGCTTTCATGTTAGTCCATATATCGAAAATATCTAATTTAAATAATCAATCAAGTATATCATAAATTTTATCGATCTCCGTTTCAGGGCATTTGGACAATCCGGGCCCGGAGCGCCGGACTTCCCTAGCAGGAATGCTGTCTAGAAGGGAAAACACAACGGAAAGCTCTCAAAAACCCTCCTTGGCCAAATTTTAATGTTTTAGGAGGCTCATGATGAAGAAGAGCAAAATTTGGGATGTGGGTCAAAGTTAAATTCCAAATTTGGGTTCGTTAGGATCGATTCAAAGGGCCTCGGAGGTTCACAGCCGGAAAGCCACCAGGAGATACCATTCGATGACGGCGGATAGCAGACGGAAACCCAGAGGTGGAAGCCCAGGGTCTGGGGCCTAGATGGCCAAAGGATAGCCGACATTAAGTCAATTCACTTTGGAGGCTCAGGCCGGTGAGGTCGTGAAGGCGTTTGAATTTCACTGCGCAGGACGGAAAACATCAGATGGAAGTCTGGGAGGGGAAGTCTGGAAGTAGATTTTTTGTTTGAGTTTGGCGGCAATTGGCAGGGTGGAGCCCAGAGGCTGGGATGCTGAGCGGATATTTTTGTTAGAAACAGTAGGTGAGGATGGGAATTGCGGGATGTGGGGCCCGGTGAGTAGACGACCATTCAAATTTCTGCAAGGACACATGGCAGATGGAAGCCCGGGGTCTAGCGACCGGGTAGACGGGGCGAAGTTACCGATGGCAGGTGAGAGATGGACTTCTGAGAATGGAAGTCTGGGGGCAGGGGCCCAGGGACGCGAAAGTCACCGTCGCGAAAAAACAAGCCCACGGTGAAGAGGAAGGCGGGGTCAGGGGGTCGGGTGGCATCGGGGACTTCACCGAAAGATTGCGCAGTGGGACCAATGAAAAATTGAGAGGGGAAACCCACCGTTCGGGGCCCGAAGGAAAAAATGATGGATTGATTTGAAATTGCTAGATGTTTAATAAGCTGAAGCATTGGTAGAGCCCGGAGGGTGGGACACCGGGCGACGTTTGCCGTTGGAAGAAGGCGATCCTCCGACGGAACTCTAGAGATGGAACTCCAGGGTTCCAGGCCTGGGACGACCAAAGGATGCATGGCTGAGTTTCAAATGTATGGTAGAGCATAGATCGGGATCCGGCAGCTAGAGAGGCAGGGTGGTTTGGCAGTTCAAGCGCGGCGGAAGACAAACGGAAGCCCAGGCAGGGAAACCCGACGAACGGGGCCCGAAGAGGGGGATTTCTGTCAGCGAATGTTTAAAGTTTTTAGAATTTTGATGGCGAAGACGGGTTTCGGGCCTGGGGTGGACGTCTTCCCTGCGCAAAGAATAGCTGCGTAAGGGAAGACCCCCAAATCGGCAGCGAGGTCATTTCTAGGGGTTTTGCCGATTTTCCAAAATGTGGGTTTGGTGCGCCATTTGGTGTTCTATCAATCTATGCTCTCCTAGGGATTGTTCATTTATTTAAATGTTTCAAAATCATGAAAATGATGCTCGGGAGGGCGAGTGGATGACCTACCTCAAAACACGCTAGGCGGGCGACGTGGGATCCACACACGGTCGACATACTAATGCCAAGGGTGATGATCATGACATAGTTGAAGGCAGTGGGCTCCAGACGATAGCTTCTCGAATTCACTCCACTCCTCTTTGTGAAAATGACTTGGGCGGATTAGACATTTTATACCCCAACTGCCATGAATGCACGCATTAAATGCTCGTACGACCACGAGAAAATTTGGTGAATTCGAATAATAGGTCAGTGATGGCCGCGGGAACGCTGGGACTCGGCGTCCAGGGAGACATGTCGCGACAGCCGTCTTGAAATTTCAAGTTTGTTTGATTGGTGAAGGTGAGCAGGTCGGGGCCTAGAGGGTGGGGAAACGCCAGGGATCCGTCGTCGGGACGGCAGAACCGTCACGGAATTCTAGAAACGGAACTCCGGACGGCCGGGCCAAGAAGCCCTCTCGGTAGACAGGAACACACAGCGAGGGCCTCCAGCAGAGATAAGTTTGGCGGGGCCCGAGAAGTGGGACGCCGCGGGAGGTTTGCTGTCGCGGACGGCGAGACTAAGACGGAACCCCGGAAGTAGACTTCTGGGGTCCGGGGTCTGGAGGGGCAGGCACCGCCCTGAAAATTTTTAACAAGTTTTCGACAGAGGGCAGCGGGGCGGACCCCGAGGTTCGGAAAGACGCCCAGCGAACGCCGCAAGGGACGAAATTTCTAGAGGGGAAACCCGAAGAGGGAACCCTAGACACACGGGCCCGGAAGGGCCCAGGGCCGTTTTCAGGGCTAAATAGCCAAAGGGACTCCGCGAGGCGCCAGAACTTAACCAAAAAAAGGGGAGGGCATGGTCGATCTATGATGGAACTTTGGAGCAACACCGAACATCTGAAACATCAAAAAAAGAGGGGCACAAAAAATGAGGTGGTGTCCAAAATGACTGGACAAGGCGAAAGAAAAGAGGGTCCCCGTTCTGAACGGGGCATGTGTTCTAAGCACACAACAAGACCCATAATCCTGCTCAACATGGTCACTAGGTTGTGGTAATCTTTGTGGAAATCACTACAAAAGAGTTCCTAAGGAACCTTCCCAGCGCTGCCCAGTCTTTCCTTGAGCCAATGTAGATTTATTGACTTCTTACAGTCACCCAGATTATCATCCCATGCTGCTTGGCATTCTTCTAAGGTGGGGACCTCCATCTGTTGGAATGTAGGAATATGGAAGGTCTTTGGAATCCGTTCAGGCGACATGTCAGCGAGAATGTTGCCCTCTTTTTCAATGATTGTTCTTGTGTCGGTTTGATATGCTTCTCGACAAGCCATGACCAACTCGAGGGCCACGAGGGATGGAGGGAATCCGACAGCTTTAGCTATTCCACTCTGTCTTATCAATCTTGTATTCTTTGTTGTCGGATTGACCCTGACCCTTTGTGTGAATTCATCGATGTCAACTTGGCCTATGTTGGTGTCTATGATATCCTTCCAATCTGTTGTGACTTTTGAGTGGAGAGGCTTGCCCTGGAATTAGTACTTTATCTGGTCCTTATCTTCCTTCCCTTGAGGGATCCTTCCCAACTTCTTCCCCTTGTCCTTTTTGGCAGATGCCCCTGAAGGTCCTACACCCAATTCCATATATTCTGCAAGTAAGGGAAAAGTCAGCACAATGGATCACAAAAGCATTCATGTTTTCCAATACCCTGAAAATAATATTTATCTCAAACAATCAATTAAGCATATCATGACCTTTTATCCGTAGATGTTATTAATCTTTTGATTAAGGGCGTTTGGACAATTCGGGCCTAGAGGGCTGGACTTCCTTGGAAGGAATGCTATTTGGAAGGGAAAACATGGAAAAAGGTTCTCAGAGACTCCCTTTGGTCAAATTTTAGTATTTCAAGAGGTTGGCAATGAAGAGGACCAAAATTCAGCATGTGGGTTGAAGTTAGATTGCAGATTTGGGATTGTTTGGATCGATTTATGAGAGTTCAAAAGTCACAGGCCAGAAAGTTGTTGGGCGATAGCAGTTTGGAATGATAAACAACAAATGAAAATGCAGAGACGGAACTCTGAGGTCTGGGGTCCGACAGTGCAAAGGGCGGTCAATGGTTTGTCATTTTACTTCGAAGGGTTCAGACCGGTGACACCAGGAAGGCATTCACCCTTTGTCGTTAAGGACGGAAAATATCGGACGGAAGTCTGGGGGGAAGTCTGGCAACAAGGGCCTGGCATTATGTGTTTTCGCTTTGAGTTCAGCGGCGATCGGCAGGACGAAGCCCGGAGCTCAGAGGGGCGGGGTGAGAATTCTGCTTGGAACGACAGGCGAGGGAAGGAGTCCCAATCACCAGAGCCTGGCAAAGAGGAGGGCATCGGTCGTTCATGGGGCATCCAACGGCGGATGGGAGTTCGGAGCCCGAAAATTAAAATGACCGGGCTAAATTGCCAGGGAAAAGTTGTCGTGTGAGGTTCTAGTGGTGGGCGAATATCTCCTGGACGGAGGAAGAAAGGTGGAATCCTGGGGATGGACATCTGGACATCGAGGCCCGATAAATTAGAGGGATGCCGGTGCAAATAGAAAAGCTGACATCAGGGAGAAGGGCAGGGTCCGAAGCACGGAGGGGCCGAACGAGTTCGCAGTGGGGATGGTGGATAATGAGGCACAGAAACCCGGTGAACAGAGCTCGAATCCGATAAGGATGCCATGAGTTAAATTTCCCGAAGCAGCAAATAGGAAGGCAGAGTCCTTAGGGCAGGACGTCGTGCAAGATTCGCTATGGAGGATGGCAAAACACCCATGAAACCCCAGAGGCGGAACCCCGGGGTCCCAGGCCCGAGAAGCCCAAAGGACATTAGTTCAGTTTGAAACTCCCACTGGGAGGAGAAGGTCGGGCTCCGTCGGTCGAGAAGCGGGGGTTAGATTGTAGTTTCAAACAACGACATCAAGGGTGACTTCTGAATGGGGAAGTCTGATGGGCCGGGCCTGAAAGGTGATACTGCCATTAGCAGGTTTGTTCAACATTTTAACATGGACGGTGAAGGAAGACTCTGGGGCTGAAGAGGACGTTTTCCCTATGCAAAGAAGAACCGCGGCAAGAAGAAACTCCGGATCAGCAAGGAGGGCATCGTAGAGGGTTTCACAAATTTTCAACAGGTGGGTTTTGTGCTCGATTTCACATTGTATCATTTTCACACCTTCTTAACGATTGC
Organism: Sequoia sempervirens; assembly: GCA_007258455.2. NCBI lineage: Eukaryota > Viridiplantae > Streptophyta > Pinopsida > Cupressales > Cupressaceae > Sequoia > Sequoia sempervirens. The sequence continues at coordinate 171,249,710 of VDFB02058242.1, read as the reverse complement.
TATTCATTTAAATGCTTAGAAATCATCAAAACAACTCTCGGGAGGGTGAACGGATGGCCTACCTTTAACACACGATGCGGGGAGATGTGGGATTCACCTACGGTCGACGAAATGATGCTGAGGGTGACGAGCGTGACAATGTCGAGGACGGTGGGCTCCTCAATGAAGTTATCTAATTTCCCTGCAATCCTGTGAAATGATAATGACAGGTTGGAGTGGGTATTTTATACCCTTAATTTCCATTAATGCTCATATTTAATGCAGGTACGGTGGTGAAAAAGGTTGGTGAGTTTGAAAATTGACAACAGTGGCGGGAGACTCGGGGCTCGAAGGCCGGGGAGACGTAGGACAGCGGCCGCTATGAAAATTTTGAGTCGGTCAGGTCGGCGGTGGCGAAGAGCAAGCCAGGGCCTGGAGGGTGGAGTTCCTCCAAAGATCTGCTGTCATGGACAGCGGAACAATCATGGAATTCTAGGCCTAAAATTTTGGATGATTGGGCCCGAAAGGCCTGACGGCAGTCAAGGATTCCCACAGATGTCGGTCGATGAAAATGGTGGCAGGAGAACCGGGAGGCAGGGCACAGCCGAAGGTTTCGGCGTCAGGCGATGGCGAAGCATGGTTGGAACCCCGGAGATGGACCTCCAGGGTTCAGGGTTCGGAGGGCAGGACGCCATTTGAACATTTCTACAAGCTTTGATCAGACAACAAGAGGGGGTTTGGACCCCGAGGTCCGGTAGGACGTGCAGTGGACGCTACCGGGAATGACAGTTCCAGCGGGGAAACTCGACGAGGGAATTCCGAACGGCCGGGCCCGGAAGGGCCCATAACCGTTGGCAGGGTCAAACTACCAGAGGGACTCGGCGAGATGCCTGAACGCAGCAAAAACCAAATGGGGAACGCATGGTCAACTTATGGTGGGTCCTTAAAGCAGCATTGACCATCTGAAACATCAAAAGGGAGGCATGCAAAATGAGGCGATGATAAAAATGACTTGACAAGGTGAAAGAAAAGAGGGTCCCCGTTCCAAACAGGGCATGTGTGCTAAGGGCACAACAATGATGTTGTCCACACGATACATTCAGCTCAAACACTTAATGCGTTGCACCCACAGTCAACCATGCCTCTTTTCATTCATTCTCTGCTTTCAGCAGCTCACTTGCAGCCATTGATAACTCTATGTTCTTGATGGGAGAAACCTCCTTTTGGCACTCTTCATGCATTTTTTATCTCCTAGACAACAACATGATGATGTGAAAACAATCATTGCATGGAATATTTTGAAATAAGAATAGTTGTTTTTTATGCTTAGAAGTTTCTCCATTTGCTTCAGTTGTTATTGTTTAATTTGTAAACAAGGCATTATGTATGCATGTTCACTATCACATTATGTGATGATGCACTTGATGTCAATTAACTTGAGCAATTGATCACCTATGATTTTCAATGCATTGCATTATCAGACTTGATTGTCCTAGATGATCACTTGCTTGAGCTTTCATGGAACTTGGATGCAGTCCTTTAGATGCATATGTCTTTGAGAAATATTGAGTTGTCTCTTTATGAAAACCCCTTTGTGGAATGTTGAGGGAAAGCATGCCAGGTCTCAACCCTTGTGGGATCCCATTTTACACCACATGCTTTATGATATTCAAAACAAAACAACACCATTGATTTTCTTATACCTACACAAGAAACAAACAATGTCAGCTTAAAACAATAAGTTCAAAAGTCTCTCATGATGCTTTCTCCTTGGTATTCTCTTGTACTCCTCTTGTTCTTGCTCAGTTGATTCAATGCGTCATAGACAATACTCTCCATTACTATTGATGGACCATGTAGGAATGTTCATAGTCTGAGCTCTAACAAAACTTTCATCCACTTGAAAGTTCACTTGGAGCTTGGAAGCAGAAAGGAGAGCTCAACTTTGGAGGTAGCTCAAGGACACCATTAGGCAATGACGATTATATTTTTTCTTACATTTTCTTTCCTCTTTTCAATCTTCAGTAGCTTAGGATATTATTTATATTTCATTGTTCTAGCTAATCCCACAAATTGTGTGGGATACTTGATTATCCCTTTTACTCCAATGAATACAAAAAATAACATTTGTGAAATATGTTGACATGTTTTGACTTCTCATCATGCAACATTTTCTCTCGACCACTGTAATGTTTTTGTAGATTACTTTGATGCTCATCATCTATTATTTCATGCATTTGAATGCTTAAAAAAAATGCACATTTGGCTTCACATTTAATGAAACAAGGCAATGTGATTTTCCTTTATGTTTGTAGCATAGACAATCAAAAGAAAAAATTACTCATTCTACAAATTTTCTCCATTGATGATTGTTGATGGTGTTTTTATACACTTTTCAACACAGGTAGTGTGTAGGTGCACTACCTCTCTTGAAAGACAATATTCCACAATTAAATTGTAGAACACTATCCCAAGGTCTCTAATGTTAGGTCTTGACAGTGCTTGGAATATCTCAGTTATTTTATGTGATTTGCTGGAATCACAAGGCGGTCTTACGGATGGGTTATAAAGCATGGAATTTGGATTTTGAAATGGAGTTCTTGAGATGGAAAGTTGTTATGCATTGGCTGTAGGTTCAAACAATAGACTTGGACTCCATTTTGTTGTTGGATTTGGCTTTACAATGTGCAATGAACCTTAGCATAGGTCAGTCATTAAAAAAAAAAAAAAAGGCAAGGAAGAGGGAAAGTTCTTAAGTCTGCAACTAACTATGAATAGTGACAATGGAGTTCCTGCAATGGACAATTTCTTAAAACAATATCCCACTTAACAAGAGATTTAACAGTATCATGGAAATTGTGCTATCTTCTAAGGTCTGTAGATACTTTGTCCTTCATTCACCATGTACATGCATGAATCGAAGACAAATGTTTTAGAGTAGCTTTGAATTCAGGTCCAGGCTGACTTTGCACAGTTATCTACCATAAGCAAACAACAAAAAGTATGGACAAAGAAATCATCAACATGGCAGGAATTTTCATAATCACAGAATAGCATTCCTAAAATCTTCCCAAAGAAAGAAGATAGTTAACTACAACATCAGTAAAACCTAAGTCAAACATCTAACATTGAAGATTGAATCAAGTAACATGAGAGAAATTAAGAAAATACACCAAATCAATGCCTTTTCTTTATAAATTTCTATAGCATGTGTTTACAACTCAACTCCCTTTGCAAATGAGATGAGAGCCCTATTTATAGTGTCCAAAAGATTCAATGAATGGCCAAGATTAATTCATATTGTGTGGCCAAGATTCATTACAAAATAGGGTTTCACCTACCCCCAATATATCACAATTTAAAATGAAATTTTGTCTCTTCCATATTTCGTCCTTTTGCTGACGGCACTGTAGCTCTTTTCTCCTTTAGTCAATTGCTACTTTTACTGTAGATACTCTTCAAGAAGTTCTTCATCTTTGGTAGGGCTATCCTCCTGTCCCTTGGAAGCTGTGTATTCTACGAACTTGAGGACGATTGCCTGGAGTTTGTCTATTTCGATGATTTCACATCGTAGCCTGGTAGCTCCATTCCTTTGCATTATCCTCCAGACTTTTCCAATCTTCATGATAATTTGAGCCTTGGTCTTTGAATAGCTCCTATTGATCGAAGGCGTAGACAACAAAACTCAAGAATTCCATTATGATTTCAGCAGCCATCTCGTCCTTCATCTTTTCCTGGAAGTAGGGTTTTATCTTTTCTAGATCCATTTGCACAGTGGGCATATCATAGCCCATCATCAGCTTAAGGTACCGAGCACATTCTACCCGGATTTCTTTGATCCATTCAATGTTCGGATCCACCTTGCTCATGATTTGTTCTAGCCTCTCCTTCTGGTTGTCAAAGTCTCGGCATCACACATCCATCAGCTAGTGATCTTCTTTCTTAAATGCAAGCTTCTTCTCCCACGTGTCTTCAGGCAACTAAAGGATAGCTTCAATCCTTGGAAAGGTGGAGTCATAGGTCACGAGGAAATTGATGCAGAGCTTCCTTGTGCTCTCCAGAGACCGCTTTAGGTACAAGAACTTGTTGGCTGTTCGCACAGCCCGGCTAATTCCCATGCTTCTAACGTATGAGACTTGTCAGAATCTGTCCTCTATGGTCTTCTCCAAGTTCTTTCTTCTTTCCATCTTATCAATTTTCTCTTTGGAAAGCAGCTGAGGTGTGGCCGTGCATGTGGTGGGCAGGTTGTCTACTGAAGACCATTGTTGTATATAATCTGTTAAGGCTACAACCTATGCCTTGAGCTCATCCTTTGAGATTTTATCTTGCTTTATCAGATGCACCACTATAGCCACTTACTCCTCAAGGTGGTCAACTTTCTTCTCTTTGGTGGTGGTCCCCAAGTCAATGGTGGAGATGCTATAACTTACCCCGGCTTGGCCAATCGTGGGTGTTGTAATTTGTGCCGCTCGAGAGCCGAAAGCATCCATTGTTATTCTGGATCAGACCTTGGGCTTCTTCTCCTTCTTCATTGTAATTTGGGCTCGAGCCAAGATGGCCTCTAACATTTCCCTTGGGTCCTTCAGTATAGGGGTTTTTCTTTCGAGCGGCTTCTCCAACCACTCAGGCACAACATATTTCCGCTTGGGTGAATCATGGTCACCCTCACCCATCTCAGTCATGGCCAAGATTTTTGGTCCTTTTCCCTCTAGGGATTTTTCTTCCTCTTTGGCAGCATCTTCCTACTCTTCATCAGAGTCATGGACGAACTCGAGTCGTTTGATAGGCAGCCCAGTGGGTGGTTACTGAATGGGACTTTCTTTTCCTGTTGTTTCTCCTTCCTTCTTTTTCTCAATACACTCAACCTCGGGGCTTCTGACAACATGGGCTTCACCCTTAGTTAAATCCTTTTGCTGATGTTCTTCTGGTGGCTGACCTTCTTCATCATGGGGTGACCCCTCTACCTCTGCCCTAGTGTGTTTTAGCTGTTGTGCCATTTCCTCCTTAAGGTCATCATCAAAGGTTTGAATGACTTCCTTAGCACCCAAAACATCTTCGTCATCCCCACTCTCGGAAGAGCCCATTTCTTCCTCCTCATAAGCCACCCTATCAATGGTTCAGTGTTCGTACTCTGGGTGCTCATGGTGCTCATCGGCCTCCTCCTCAACAGGCTTCGAGGCCTCCCGCTCTCGTTCCTCCCACTCCTCAGAGATTAGCATGGTGGCCTCCATAGTTGGTGGCCCTGTCAGTGGTTGTGAAGGTTGAGTAGTAGAAAGGACTTGCGCAAGGATGCCTAGAGAGTCTGATCCATTAAGATCTAGGAGAGCTCAGGGGGAAGGTTCTGCATGTGCCTTGAAAGAGCCTCGGGCATAGTGGCAGTGTTAATAGGTACTGTTATTGTTTCCAGAGGGAATGATCTTATTGGTAACATGGCAGCAAAGGAAGGGGGAGTAGTCATGGCAGAAGAGGAGTTAATAACTATCACAGACTTGGCTAGAGGTGAAGGGGCAAGATGGAAAAAAATGTCCACTACCGGCGGGGATGCAACGACCATAGCGAGGGAGGTGGGTGGTGCAAGAGGAGGGGCAGAGAGAGCCAAGGGAGGCTACAATTGACCCATACCCTCTACTTCTTTCTCTTGGGTTGAAGGTTGTCCTGCAATACTCCCTGCCAGTTTGAGTCTTTCGGGAGGTGAGCCTCCCGCTTCTTTCTTTAAATAAGCCTTGGGATCTGGAGACTGCTCGATTTTTGTTCCTTTTCTTTTCATGTACCTAGTGATTGGAGGAGACTTGGAAGTCCCCCCAGTTGAAGCAGTGGCAGCAACATCCTCTATGGCACTCGGCTCGCTTTTGAGCCCTTCATAAGTCAAGATTACTCCCTCTCGCTTTAAATGAGCCACCTGCCCATCGATCCAAGACATCAAAAGGGAGGCACACAAAACAAGGCGGTGCCAAAAATGATCCGACAAGGCGAAAGAAAAGAGGGTCCCCATTTCGAATGGGTCGTGTGCTAAGGGCACAACAAATGGTGACTCCACTGGAGAATGCTCCCAAGCGTTCCAAGGATAAATATTCATTCAGGACCCAGAATCTCTGGTTTCGTAGACCAGGAGTGGCTTCCAAAGACGAATCTAGGAGGACAAGATCCTTAATTGGGTCAGCTTACAAGACATCTCAGAAGTGTGCGTAGTGAATTCATTCCTTTCGTTGGGAAAGTGATTAGGGCTACCAAGTTAACCGAGCAAGCTACAGAAATCGTCTGACACCAAAACTAACATGGACATTGCTCCGCTGCCAGTCAGACATCCATAGCCCTGACGGAGTTGTCACTGCAATCTCATGGATATTGCTCTACTACCAGTCGGGCGTCCATAGCCCCGATAGAGTTACCTGAACACCCATACAGTCATTTATTTTCAGGATTCCTTTACTTTTTGCTTTCATATTTCCTTCAATGTTCATTTCCCTTTTATCATTTAGTTCGACTGGGTAAGCATTGAAGCCTACGATGGGTTTGAAACTACAGTGGTCACTAGAGCAGACTTAAGATTTTTCACTCGCTAGGGTGTCATAACAACCATGGCATGGTCATTTAGAAATGATTATTATGTGTTTTGTGTGAGATCGGAGATGTGTGTAAGAACATCTAGCTAAGGGTCAAGTTCTGAGCAGAGTTCAAGCAAGGAAATCGTTCACGGGAAGCTTTCAAAGACGGATACTCGAGAGTGAATGTTTAGCCGAAGAACATAAAGAACAGACAATAAAGTAAATCACTTGTCGAGTAAGCACGGCCACCGCAAAGGGGTGGGAAACAACTTTTTGAAACAAAACTGTCGGGAGGGAGAAAAGAAAAGAGCGACACAAGGAAAACGCAAGCAAGTCAGAAAGCAAACTACCCTAACCTATGTACAAATATTTACAACGAAGAGCTCAAATGAGCTCAAGCCTGGAAGTAATGCTTCAGGTGTTGCCCGTTGACCGACAACGAGACATTCTCACTAGTTAAGGTCTTTAAGCGGAAGGCATTATCTCTCAAAATCTCAGCTATTTGAAAGGGGCCAAGCCAGATTTTGTCAAATTTGTTGTGTCCCCCTTTCTTTTCATGGGCCTTGTCCCAACACAGGACCAAATCTGCAATTCTAAAGGCCTTGATCTTAGCTTGGCAGTCGAATCATCTCTTAACTACGCCCTGATGTTTGGAAAATTTTTCTATTGCACAGTCTCGGACTTGCTCTAAATGAAAGAGTTCAGCTAACCGAGCTTCCCTACGATCTCCTCCCTCATAAAAAATATTGATGAATTGAAAAGTAGGAATCTTCAAATGGATGGGGAATATAGATTCTAGGCCATAAACAAGGTGGAACGAGGAATCGCCGAGGGCAGCCTTGTGGTGAGTGCGATCAGCCCAAAGGGCGAAATGGAGCTGGATATGCCAGTCCTTGAGATTCCTATCTAGTAGCTTTTTTATTATGGTAATTAGGTTTTTATTTGTAGATTTAGCGAGGCCATTGCCTTGGGGGTAGTAATTAGATGAGAATTTAAGGGAAATTCCATAGTCAAATTCCCAACTAGCAAATTTTAATGAAGCAAACGCAGGTCCATTATCACATACCAAAGCATAATGACAACCAAAGTGATTCAAAATGAAACTTTTTAGAAAATTAATAACTACTTCAGTTGTGCATTACTTACATACTATTGCTTCCGTCCACCTAGTGCAGTAATCAGTAGCGGTAAGAATGTACCTATGTCCCGCAGATGATGGAGGGCTTACCGGACTGATGAAGTCGAGACCCCATTGCGCAAATGGCCTTACCTCCAGCATAGGCTGCAGTGAGACAGCAACATTCTTTTCCTTGGTGGTAGCAGTCTGACATGTGTGACATGAACGAACATGGCAATGGGCATCCTTGAAGACGGTCGGCCAATAATACCTTGCTCTCAATATCTGATGTGCTGTGGAAGAACTAGAACCATGGCTCATGCCAAATTTGTTATGGAACTCTCTTAAGACTTGATCTGCTTCTTCCTTGCCAAGGCATCTTAAATAAATACCTTCATGATTCTTCTTGTAGAGAATGGAACCTTGAACCATGTAGCCATTGCTTTTCAATCTCAGGGCCTACTTTTGGACTCCTTGCAGGTGTGGCAGACACTTATGGTTCAACAAATAATAGATGACATTCTGGTACCACTCTCTGGGGGAGACATCCTCAAGCTGGTACTACTGCACGGTGAGTTTGGGTCCAACTTCTGCTACTATTTTAGCAATTGTGCAGGTGAGTGCTTGTCCTCTCACCAGTTTTATTGGTTGGATCTTCATGTCATATTCTTGGAGTAGGGTAACCCATTTGGCTCTTCGTTCACCCAATTTATTTTTCATGAGTAGCATTTTTACTGTTGGGTCGAGGATGATGCCAAACACCTTATTGTGTAGGATGTGGTGTCTGAATTTCTTCACCCCTCTGACGAGAGCATATGCCTACTTTTCAATGTTGTGATATCGCAATTCAACATCCTTGAGGGGAGCACTCATAAAGGTGATCGGATGCTCATTTTCTTCATCATCCTTCTGGGTCAACATGCTAGCACAAGAATGCTTTGAAGCAAATGAGTAGATGTAGAAAGGCTTCATATAATCTGGATTGACTAACACAGGCACCTCAGTGATGGCCTGTTTGATTTCTTCGAAGGATTGTTTCGTATCGGGCGTCCATTCAACTTTGGTATCTTGTTTCAGCATAGCATTGAAAGGTTTAACAATTTCCACAAAACTTGTGATGAATTTTCAGACGAAGTTGATCTTTCCAAAGGAAGATTTAAATTCTTTCTTGCTTCCTTGGGGTGGGATTTTGAGTAAGGACTCGATACGTTTAGGGTCTATGGAGATTCCCTATTCTGAAATGATATGCCCGAGCAACCTACCTTCAGTCACTCCGAAAATGCACTTCTTGGGGTTAAGGGAAACCTCAAACTCCCTGCATCTCTAAAATACCTTGCATAAATCAGAGACGTAATCGCATCGCTTTTTAGAAAACACGGTCAAATCATCCATGTAGATGATTATGCACTTACTAATTAAGTCCTTGAAGGCAATATACATGGTGCGTTGGAAGGTGGCACCAGCATTGATAAGCCCAAAAGGCATCCTTCTGTACACAAACGTCCCCCACTTAGTGGTGAACATCGTTTTGTGATGGTCCTCATACTGTATCATTACTTGGTTATACCTGGAGTATCCATCGAGGAAAGACATAATTTGGGAGCCATTGATGATCTGCAGCACCTCATCCAACGAAGGTACTGGATAGTTGTTTTTCTCTGAGGTGCGGTTCAGATTGCGAAAATCTACACACAATCTAATCTCCCCATTCTTTTTTCTGACCGGGACCAAGTTGGGCACCCATGTGGAATGCCTAACCAGAAAAATTTTCCTTGCTGAGAGCAACTTTTGCACTTCTTTGTAAATGACAGTTTCCAACAAGGCATTGATAGGGCATTGCCGCTGGTGGAATGGCTTCACCTCCATCTTAAGAGGGATAGTCTGTGTAATGACAGAAGTGTCATATGTTTTTAAATCTTTGTAACTCCATGCCACCACATCATGGTACCTTCGCAACGCATCTGTGATTCCATTCTTTTCCTCTGGAATGCACAGCTTGCCGATAAAAACATTCCTGATCTCCTTGGTTGTCCCAAGGTTGTGAGCATTGCACTGGTTGCTTATAGCCTCCTTTTTCATTTGTTGATTCTGATATCTGATCTGGTCCAAGTCAAATATGTGTTCCAACTGAACCATACCCTTGGGGATTATATTAGTTTTGAGGTTAATAATCCCCTCTATGTCTAGTTCAGCTTCTTGTGGATCAACTTCATCAATTATTTGAGCTGCGAAGATATTGAAACTTGTGATGAATTGAAGGATATGTTTGTCATCATTGAAGACTTGCAAGTGGGTAACATTATCTGGGACCGATGGCGTGGATGCCAGCTCAACTGTGAATTTCTTGAGCCTAGACAGAGAGGGGTTGTAAAGTGCTAGCGACTTGAGCCAAGGCATCAGCTATATGATTCTAAGTACTAGGGATCAATTGTATATTGAATGCATCTAAGCCCTCCAAGAGATCCCAAACCCTATGCCTACAGTTTGTAAGTCTTCGGTCATGACAGGAATACAACTTCTTGACCTGTTTAACCACGAGCTCAGAATCTCTGAAAACTTGCAGCATTTTTACATTTTTCTTCAAGGCCATGAGAAGGCCAAGGACTAAGGCCTCATATTCTGTTATGTTATTGGTGCAATAGAACTACAATCTATGGGCAGCTAGAAATGTCTTACCCATTGGGCTAATGAGTTTGAACCGATTAAGCTTTTGTTCCCTTTCAGCTGGGTGGCTGGCCCTGTGACCTTAGGGGAATTTTCTGGTTCGATGCATTGATCAACAGGTGGTTCTGTTGGTGCCTCCTTTGGCATCTCTATCTGAGGAGCAATTGATTTCTTAACATGTACAACTACCGCTTGACACAAGCAACAATCAAACTCGAAGTGGGCAACATTGTGAACCCTGCACCAATTTGGTAACAAGAGATCCTGTAAATTCATTCGGGCCCCTAGGCTGAGCTGATCCCTTGCACACTTTTCAATGAACTCCTAGAAACCACTGAGTAGTCCCTAGTTGTCATCTTTATCAAACTTGTCATCAATTACTATCAACATTTATGTGTCCGAGGGCATTCATGTAGAATTAGTCGAAGGACTACACAACACCAGTAACACTTTGTCTATGCCTTCTTCCTGAAGCTTGACCTCATTTTGGTAGGAAAAAGGGTAGTAATTCCCCAGGTCAGTCTCAACGAACAACACCTCATTGATATTATTGTACTCCGTGATCATGTATTTCATACGGGGTTCACGGTCGATACGGATTTGATTTGGCAGCCCCTTCCATGGTAGCCACATGTGAAAAAGGTCTGTGGTGGTGTATCCATTCAGTGCCTTGGTAAATTCCCTTCCCAAGATATTTCCATATACATTGGGAATGTCAGCCACTTAAATATCGATGACCTATTGTATCTGCGGGTCTATAGCAATCTGCATCAAGATACAGTTTATTTCACCCACAATGTTGATCTCTGTTTTATCCAGCTAGGTCACCTTCCTCCTTGAAGGTGTGGGGGTGATGCCAAGAGCCTTGCAAATAGCCAAGGGCATGACATTGGTAGACGCTCCTGAATCGAGCAGGCAGTTATGCAAATTCTTCTCAAAGATCCTAATGTTGGTTAGGAAATGGGGAGTTTCCGGTCTCCCCTGGAAGATGCCCGTAGGAATGTCCATGTGAGCTACTTGACCTTTTTTCTTATCATTGCCCATGTCCCTAGTCTGCCTAAACAACTGGTCCTTGGACATCTGCCTATTAGCCTGCTCTGGTTCCTTTTCAATTTGTTTACTCGCAAGTTGATTTTCAAGGATATCCTTCCTTTCCCCAGTATTATCCTGTATCTTCGGTTCCTTCCTAGGCTCTTCAAAGGTAACTCTTTTGGCTAATGTTTCTGGAGTCATACTGGAGGATGAAGTCTCATTAAGAACCCTAAAGAAGGCATGCCTTATAGTAGGGACTTTGAGCAATTCAAAGGCTGATAAGCTAATTTTTACCTTCTTGAACTCTTCTGCTACATGTTCACCCATTTGCTCAATTTCTAAACTAAAAGCTTGGCCTATGGCAGAACTAGGAGGTTGGACATTCATTTGACCAAACGGATTTTGGGATTGGTCTTGAGGCTGATTCTGTGACTGGTTTTGAGATCCGTTCTTGTTGAGGTATTGGGTAGGTATATGAGGAAGTTCAGGGTTATTACTGGCATTAGGATCAGGCGGAGTGGCAAAATTGTTTGGCAGGGTAGAGGTTGTAAAGGGTCCACCCGCCTGTCTATTCCTAAGGAAGTAAGGAGTCGACCTTTGATGGAACATGTGGACCTCATCTACAAATGACTCTTCTTCATCTACCAGACCATTATCTACTGAATCAAAGAGCTGAGCCAAAACTTGTTCATTACTTACCTCTTGTGCTTCTTCACCCTCAACAGGAGTAGGCTCGACTTCAGGCTTGTTGTGGTCACCTCATGGAAACGGTGCTTGATTAACCATGAGACATGAGGAATCATATGGCTCGCATGGGACGATGTCCATACAACTAACATTGTCGACTGCGTTTTGTACCTCCACTTGAAATATTTCAGCAGCTGTCTGGAACTCAGGACAATCCAACTCGGAATGTCTGCTGGTTTTATGAATTTGACACCATTCAGACAAGGCTGCCTCGGCAAGGTATACTCTGCTAGTAGTTTTGTCATTATTTACCGGTTGGTCGAAAGGCATAGAGAATCCTCCATTATTGGGTCTAGTGTTCCACATGTGATTCTGCCTCTGAGAAGGTCTCCTTTCTACATTCTGATTGACATTTTGTCCCCTATCATAGTTCTGCCTGAAGGAAGTGCGTACTTCTCGATTATCCCTACTGTCCCTATTGTCTCAGCTGTCCTGGTTAAGATTAGCCTAGAAATTATGCTGGGAGGCCAATAACTCATTATTCTGATTCTTTAGGTGCGTCATTTCTATGGACATTTTCTTTATCATTTCAGTCAGTTCCTCTAGCTTGTCTTTCTCGGTCTTGTTCCCAGGCGATGACGTCGAATTTTGGAGAAAATCGGGCGGGGCTGCTGGCTGATTCTGATAAGCTGGAGGAAACTCTGGTCTTGATAGGTACAATGGTGCCTGGGGCTATTGGGAATACAACTGCTATTGTGGAGCCACCTGAGAATAGTTATACTGCTGCTGGGGCTACAAATAGGAAGGTACAGGAGGCGCATAATTCAGTGGCTGCCCTGGATGTGGTACCATAGGCAGCTGAAGTACTTGGTTCATAAGAGGGGTTTGATGAGCAAATGCTTGATTAAGCACCTGAATCTGCATTGGGTGAGCTACTGGCCCTAGAGAAGGCAGCGGGCCGAAGATATTCTGCCCCAAGTCTGCACTGGTAACAACGACCTCTTTATAGGCCACCACCAATGAGGCGGGCAACGGTTGCATCCTTTTCACCAAAGCCAAAGTGAGGTTGTCTAATGCTGCATAGTAGACTAGTAGAGCCGCGACATCATTATGAAGGTACGGGTCCTGAAGCCTTGTGTAGGCCCGATGAAAGCGGTCGTTAAAGGAGCCAATAAGTTTGTTGACTTCCCTTCTGACAGACATGAATTGCTGATAAAGTTTCGAAGGGCTGATGGAGATCTTGCATTTCCGCAGGAAGGCATTCTTCATTAGATTCCACGAGGTAATGGATCCCCTCGGCAGATTGATGTACCAATAGAAAGCTTCTTCCACCAATGAATGCAGAAAGAGGTGGCATGCAACGTCCTTGTGGTCAACTTGCATTTCGGTAATCATCGTCTCGAATATTTTGATATGCTCCTCAGTTGTTCTTTGTAAGTCGCGTGGATGGAACTTTGAACAAAAGCCTTCCGAATTCTTGGGCATATCATTGTAGGTAGCGAAATGTATCAGCGAAGGGTTATGTGCTAACCAAGCCATGGAGGGTCGCAGTGGTGGTATTTGCTGTTGGAGAATGGCAATTTGGGGCTATATCTACAATACAACAGCAATCTGGGACTGTACTTGAGCTGCGGTTGACTGGACTATGCCCTAGGCTGGAAAGGCCAAGAGAGGAGTAATCCCCTAGCTGCCAGAGACAGGAGGTGCAAATGAAGTTTGGGATGGTTGGGTGGAAGATGAAGGCCAACCAAATGAACGTGAGGGTGGAATAGAGGTGGATGAAATGGAGGAAGAAGAAGAGGCAATGCTACTTCCTTTAACTCGCTTTGCCCTTGTAGGAGATTACAATTCTTCAAATTCTCCCTTCTTTGGTGTTGACTGTAGAACTCTTTGAAATCTTTCTAGGGAGAATGATCCTATTCAATCCAGCTTCACCTTTGACCCTTAACTTCGTATTTCCACTGTCAGCCCTCCTTCTAGCGCCAGTTCTGTTGATGGTGTTTTTATGCATTTTTCAACATAGGCAGTGCGTAGGTGCACTATCTCTCTTGAAAGACAATATTCCACAATCAAATTGCAGAACACTATCCCAAGGTCTCTAATGTTAGGTCTCAACAGTGCTTGGAATATCTCAGTTGTTTTATGTGATTTGCTGGAATCAAAAGGCGGTCTTATGGATGGGTTATAAAGCATGGAAGTTGGATCTTGAAATGGAGTTCTTGAGATAGAAAGTTGTTATGCATTGGTTGTAGGTTCAAACAGCAGACTTGGACTCCATTTTGTTGTTGGATTTGGCTTTACAATGTGCAATGAACCTTAGCATAGGCCAGTCATTAAAAAAAAAAAAAAAGAAGGCAAGGAAGAGGGAAAGTTCCTAAGTCTGCAACTAACTATGAATAGTGACAATGGAGTTCCTTTAATGGACAATTTCTGAAAACAATATCCCACTTAACAAGAGATTTAACAGTATCATGAAAATTGTGCTATCTTCTAAGGTTTGTAGATACTTTGTCCCTCATTCACCATGTACATGCATGAATCGAAGACAAATTTTTTGGAGCAGCTTTGAATTCAGGTCCAGGCTAACTTTGCACAACTATCTACCATCAGCAAACAACAAAAAGTATGGACAAAAAAATCATCAACATGGCAGGAATTTTCATAATCACATAATAGCATTCCTAAAATCTACCCAAAGAAAGAAGATAGTTAGCTAAAACAACAGTAAAACCTAAGTCAAACATCTAACATTAGAGATTGAATCAAGTAACATGAGAGAAACTAAGAAAATACACCAAATCAATGCCTTTTCTTTATAAATTTTTGCAGCATGTCTTTACAACAACTCAACTCCCTTTGCAAATGAGACGAGAGCCCTATTTATAGTGTCCAAAAGATTCAATGAATGGCCAAGATTAATTCATATTGTGTGGCCAAGATTCATTACAAAATAGGGTTTCACCTACCCCCTAATATATCACAATTTAAAATTACATTTTGTCTCTTCCCTATTTCGTCCTTTTGCTGACGGCATTGTAGCTCTTTTGTCCTTTAGTCAATTGTTGCTTTTACTATAGCTACTCTTCAAGAAGTTCTTCATCTTTGGTAGGGTTGTCCTCCTGACCCTTGGAAACTGTGTATTCTATGAACTTGAGGATGACCACCTGGAGTTTTTCTATTTCGATGATTTCACATCGTAGCGCCTGGTAGCTCCATTCCTTTGCATTATCCTCCAGCCTTTTCCAATCTTCATCATACTTTGAGCCTTGGTCTCTGAATAGCTCTGATTGATTGAAGGCACGGGTAGAAAAACTCAAGAATTCTGTTGTGATTTTAGTAGCCATCCCATCCTTCATCTTCTCCTAGAAGTAGGGTTTTATCTTTTTCGGATCCATTTGCACAGTGGGAATATCATAGCCCATCATCAGTTTAAGGTACCGAGCACATTCTGCCCAGATTTCTTTCATCCATTCAATGTTTGGATCCACCTTCCTCATGATTTGTTCTAGCCTCTCCTTTTAGTTGTCAAATTCTTGGCACCACACATCCATCAGCTAGTGATCTTCTTTCTTAAATGTAAGCTTTTTCTCCCACGTGGCTTAAGGCAACTAAAGGATAGCTTCAATCCTTGGAAAGGTGGAGTCGTAGGTTGTGGGGAAATCGATGTAGAGCTTCCTTGTGCTCTCCAGAGACCGCATTAGGTCCAAGAACTTGTTGGCTATTCGCACAGCCTGGCTAAGTCCCATATTTTCGACATATGAGACTTATCAGAGCCAGTCCTCTATGGTCTTCTCCAAGTTCTTTCTTCTTTCCATCTTATCGATCTGCTCTTTGGAAAGTAGCTGAGGTGCGGCTGTGGATGTCGTGGGTAGGTTGTCTACTAAAGAACATTGCTGTATGTAATCTGTTAAGGCTGCAACCTGTGCCTTGAGCTCATCCTTTGAGATTTTATCTTGCTTTATCAGATGCACCACTATAGCCACTGACTTCTCAAGGTGCTCGACTTTCTGCTCTCTGGTGGCGGTCCCCAAGTTGATGGTGGAGATGCTATAACTTACCCTGGCTTGGCCAATCGTGGGCATTACAATTTGTACCGCTCAAGAGCTAGAAGCATCCATTGTTACTCTGGATCGGACCTTGGGCTTCTTCTCCTTCTTCATCATAATTTGGGCTCAAGCCAAGATGGCCTCTCACCTTGCCCTTGGGTCCTTCAGCACAAGGGTTTTTCTTTCATGCTATTTCTCCAACCACTCAGGCACAACAGATTTCCCCTTGGGTGAATCATGGTCACCCTCACCCCTCTCAGTCATGGCCAAGATTTTTGGTCCTTTTCCCTCTAGGGATTTGTCTTCCTCTTTGGTAGCATCTTCCTCGTCTTCATCGGAGTCATGGAGGAACTCGAGGCATTTGATAGGCAGCCCGGTGGGTGGTTGTTGAATGGGACTTTCTTTTCCTGTTGTTTCTCCTTCCTTCTTTTCCTTAGTACACTCAGACTCGAGGCTTCTGACAACATTGGCTTCACCCTTAGTTATATCCTTTTGCTAGTATTTTTCTGGTGGTTGCCCTTCTTCATCATGGGGTGACCCCTCTGCCTCTGCCCCAGTGTCTTTTAGCTGTTGTGCCATTTCCTCCTCAAGGTTATCATCAAAGGTTTGAATGATTTCCTTAGCACCCAAACCATCTTTGTCATCCCCACTCTCAGAAGAGCCTGTTTCTTCCTCCTCATAAGCCACCCTATCGATGGTTTGGTGTTCATACTCAGGGTGCTCATGGTATTCATCAGCCTCCTCCTCAACAAGCTTCAAGGTCTCCCGCTCTCTTTCCTCCCACTCCTTAGAGATTAGCATGGTGGCCTCCATAGTTGGTGGCCTTGTCAGTGGTTATGAAGGTTGAGTAGTAGAAAGGACTTGCGCAAGGGCTACTTGGAGAGTCAGATCCATTAAGATCTGGGAGAGCTCAGGGGGAAGGTTCTGCATGTGCCTTGAAAGAGCCTCGGGCATAGTGGCAGTGGGAATAGGCATTGTTATTGTTTCTAGAGGGAATGATGTGATTGGTAACATGGCAACAGAGGAAGGGGGAGTAGTCATGGTGGAAGAGGAGTCAATAACTATCACAGACTCGGCCGGAGGTGAAGGGGCAAGATGGACAGAAATGTCCACTGCTGGCGGGGATGCAACAACCATAGCCAAGGAGGTGGGTGGTGCAAGAGGAGGGGTGGAGAGAGCCAAGGGAGGCTACAATTGACCTATACCCTCTACTTCTTTCTCTTAGGTAGAAGGTTGTCCCTTAGTACTCCTTGCTAGTTTGAGTCTTTTGGGAGGTGAGCCTCCCACTTCTTTCTTTGCACAAGCCTTGGGATCTAGAGACTGCTCGGTTTTTGTTCCTTTTATTTTCCTATACCTAGTGACCGGAGGAGTCTTGGAAGTACCACCAGTTGAAGCAGTGGCAGCAACATCCTCTGTGGCACTCAACTCGCTTTTGAGCCCTTCATAAGTCAAGATTACTCCCTGTCGCTTTAAATGAGCCACCTGCTCATTGATCCACTCCTTGGTACAGATTAAGATTGGCTGGGTTATGGTGTCTAAGTCTTCAACCTCCTATTCATCCCATTCAAGTGATGGTATTGACAGATTGGCGACTATGGGGTACCTGGGATGCATTATGGTGGCCTCGTCCTCCTCGACTTTGTCTAGTATGGGTAATGGCTGCACCCTTCTTATGAACTGTATAGTCATTCACATGTAGTGCCTTGCGCGCACTTCCTTATCATCTTGGTAGTCGGCCCAAAAATCCTCAATGTGGTGGAGATGGGCATATGTTGGCCCTAACGCCTTCCTAACGTGGCCATGCGGGTCCATCTATGGGTGAGTAGTGTGTAGGTAGAAATGGTAATCCTTCAATTCTTTCTCGGAGTTACCAGCACATTGGGAAGTTTGCAGTCAGTACATGCCCTGGCCAAGGGTCATGGGATAGGAAATCCCCGCTATATGTTTGCTGTTGAAGATTGCCTATAGGTGTTGGAGTTTCCGAGAAAGCTCCAAGAGGATGATTCGGTCGTTGAGGTATCAGTGCAGCCTATTTGGCCTTTCAGTGAAGCCCTAGGCACAGATGTACGTAAACTTTGGGTATTGGATGTAGAGAAAGGCATACTGCTTCAAAAGCGCCCTAGCACTGTTGGAGACCCTCGTCTCGAAGTCTCTAACAATCAACCTGATAATGTGGCCAATGAAGGTGTTGTTTACTCTACAGTAATCTCTTTTGAAGTTCTAGTATTGGAGCTACAGATATCTATCATAGGCTTTGAGTCCTTGCTTCTGCCCCTAATTGGGTGCCACAAACAACCCGTTGTACTATCTTTGATCCACTAAGCAATAGACTAGGTAGGAAGTTATATAAAATTTAGATCTCTTCTTTATGTTAAAGAACTGCTCATGGAAGCAGTTGCTTATGATTCCTCTACAGTAGAACGAATCCTTTGTTGTGACATCCTCGTTTCCACGCAGGATCTACTCAATGAAGTATGCCATCCATTCCTGAAAGTAGGTGGTCACGGGGAGACCCATAATCCTGCTCAACATGGTCACCAGGTTGTGGTAATCTTCGTGGAAATCACTGTGGAAGAATTCCTGAGGAACCTTCGCAGCACTGCCAAGTCTTTCCTTGAGCCAATGTAGATTTATTGACTTCTTACATCCACCCGAATTATCATCCCATGCCACCTGGCATTCTTCTAAGGTGGGGACCTCCATCTGTTGGAATGTAGGAATATGGAAGGTCATTGTAATCCCTTCAAGCGACATGTCAGCGAGAGTGTTGCTCTCTTTGTCAATTATTGTTCTTGTGTCAGTTTGATATGCTTCTCGAAAAGCCATGACCAACTCAGGGGCCATGAGGGATGGAGGGAATCCGAAAGCTTTAGCTATTCCACTCTATCTTATCAATCTTGCATTCTTTGTTGTCGGGTTGGCCCTAACCCTTTGCGTAAATTCATCAATGTCAACTTGGCCTATGTTAGTGTATGTGATCTCCTTCCAATCTATTGTGACTTTTGAGTGGAGAGGCTCACCCTAGAATTGGTACTTCATCTGGTCCTTGTCTTCCTTCCCTTGAGGGATCCTTCCCGACTTCTTCCCCTTGTCCTTTTTGGCAGATGCCTCTGAAGGTCCTACACCCGATTCCATATATTCTGCAAGCAAGGGAAAAGTCAGCACAATGGATCACAAAAGCATTCATGTTAGCCAATACCCTGAAAACAATATTTATCTCAAACAATCAATTAAGCATCTCATGACCTTTTATCCCCAGATGTTATTAATCTTTTGATTAAGGGCGTTTGGACAATTCAGGCCTGGAGGGCCGGACTTCCATGGCAGGAATGCTACTTGGAAGGGAAAACATGGCAAAAGGTTCTCGGAGACTCCCTTCGGTCAAATTTTAGTATTTCAAGAGGTTGGCAATGAAGAGGACCCAAATTCAACATGTGGGTTGAAGTTAGATTTCAGATTTGGGCTAGTTTGGATCGATTTAGGAGAGTTCGGAAGTCACAGGCCGAAAAGTCATCAGAAGATAGTAGTTTGGAACAGTAAACAACAAACAGAAATCCAGAGATGGAACTCCAGGGTCCGGGGTCCAACGGTGCAAAGGGCGGTCAATGGTTTGTCATTTTACTTCGTAGGGTTATGACCAGCTGCACTAGGAAGGTGTTCACCTTTCCCCGTTAGGGACGGAAAACGTCAGACGGAGGTCCAGGGGGGAAGTCCGGCAGCAAGGGCCGAGTGTTATGTGTTTTCGCTTTGAGTTTGGCGGCGATCGGTAGGACGAAGCCCAAAGCTCGGAGGGGCAGGGTGAGAATTGCACTTGGAACGGCAGGCGAGGGAAGGAGTCCCGATTTCCGGAGCCTGACAAAGAGGAGGGCATCGGTCGTTGATGGGGCATCCAGCAGCGGATGGGAGTTCGGAGCCCGACGATCAAAATGATGGGGCGAAATCGCTAGGGAAAAGATGTGTGAGGTTCCGGTGGTGGGAAAATATCTCCTTGATGGCAAAAGAAAGGCGAATTCCCTGGGACGGACGTCCAGACACCGGGGCCCGATAGATCAAAGGGACGCTGGTGCAAATAGAAAAGCATACATCGGGAAGAAGGGCGGGGTCTAGAGCATGGAGGGGCCAAATGAGTTCACTATTGGGATAGTGGATAATGAGGCACGAAAACCCAGCGAGCGGAGCTCGGATCCGATAAGGACGCAATGAGTTAAATCGCTCGAAGCAGCAAACAGGAAGGCAGAGTTCGCAGGGTGGGACACCGCATGAGATTTGCCATGGAGGATGGAAAAACACCCGTGGAACCTCAGAGGTGGAACCCCGGGATCCCAGGCTCGAGAAGCCCAAAGGACAATAGTTCAGTTTGAAATTCCCACGGTGAGGAGAAGGGCGGGATCCGTCAGTCGAGAGGCGGGCGTTAGATTGCAGTTTCAAACGGCGGCATCAAGGGTGACTTCTAAACGGGGAAGTCTGACGGACCAGGCTCGAAAGGTGATACTACCGTCGGCAGGTTTGTTCAAAGTTTTAACATAGATGGCAAAGGTAGACTCCGGGGCCGAAGAGGACATTTTCCCTGTGTGAGGAACAACTGCGGCAAGGAGAAACTCCGGATCGGAAAGGAGGGCATCATAGAGGGTTTCTCAAATTTTCAACAAGTTGGTTTTGTGCGCGATATCACATTATATCATTTTCACACCTTCTTAAGGATTGCTATTCATTTAAATGCTTAGAAATCACGAAAACAACTCTCGGGAGGGCGAATGGATGGCCTACCTCAAACACGCGATGCGGGGAGATGTGGAATCCACCTACGGTCAACAAAATTATGTTGAGGGCGATGAGCGTGATGGTGTCGAAGACAGTGGGCTCCTCAATGAAGTTCTCCAATCCCCCTGCAACCCTGTGAAATGATAATGACGAGTCAGAGTGGGTATTTTAAAACCCTAACCGCCATTAATGCTCGTATTTAATGCAGGTATGGTGGTGAAAAAGGTTGGTGAGTTTGAAACTCAGCAACAGCGGCAGGAGACTCGGGGCTCGAAGGCTAGGGAGATGTAGGACGACGGCCGCTGTGAAAATTTTGGGTCGGTCAGGTTGGCAGTGGCGAAAAGCAATCCGAGGCCCGGAGGGTGGAGTTCCTCCAAAGATCTGCTGTCATGGACGGTGGAACCATCATGGAATTTCGGGCCCAGAATTCTAGATGATCAGGCCTAAAAGGCCTGAAGGCAGTCAGGGATTCCCACAGATGTCAGTTGGTGAAAATGGTGGCAGGAGAACCGAGAGGCAGGGCATAGCTGAAGGTTCAGCGTCGGGCGACGACGAAGCACGGTTGGAACCCTAGAGATGGAACTCCGGGGCTCGGTGTCTAGAGGGCAAGATGTCGTTTGAACTTTTTTGTAAGCTTCAACCAGATGGCAAGAGGGGGTTCAGACCCCAAGGTACGGGAGGATGTGTAGCAGACGCCGCCGGGAATGACAGTTCCAGCGGGGAAACCCGGCGAGGGAATTCCGAACGGCCGGGCCGGGCAGGGCCCAGAACCATTGGCAGGGTCAAACTACCAGAGGGACTCCGCGAGATGCCTGAACGCAACAAAAACTGAAAGGGGAAGGCATGGTCAACTTATGGTGGGTCCTTAAAGTAGCATTGACCATCCGAGACATCAAAAGGGAGGCACGCAAAACAAGGCAGTGACAAAAATGACTCGACAAGGTGAAAGAAAAGAGGGTCCCCGTTCCGAACGGGGCGTGTGTGCTAAGGGCACAACAATGATGTTGTCCTCACACTACATTCAGCTCAAACACTTAATGTGTTGCACCCACAGTCAACCATGCCTCTTTTCATTCATTCTCTGCTTTCAGTAGCTCACTTGCAGCCATTGATAACTCTATCTTCTTGATGGGAGAAACCTCATTTTCGCACTCTTCATGCATTTTTATCTCCTAGACAACAACATGATGATGTGAAAACAATCATTACATGGAATATTTTGAAATAAGAATAGTTGTTTTTGATGCTTAGAAGTTTCTCCATTTGCTTCAGTTGTTATTGTTTAATTTGTAAACAAGGAATTATGTATGTGTGTTCACTATCACATTATGTGATGATGCACTTGATGTCAATTAACTTGAGCAATTGATCACCTATGATTTTCAATGCATTGCATTGTCAGACTTGACTGTCCTAGATGATCACTTGCTTGAGCTTTCATGGCACTTAGATGCACTCCTTTAGATGCATATGTCTTTGAGAAATATTGACTTGTCTCTTTATGAAAACCCCTTTGTGGAATGTTGAGGGAAAGCATGCCAGGTCTCAACCCTTGCGGGATCCCATTTTACACCACATGCTTTATGATATTCAAAACAAAACAACACCATTGATTTTCCTATACCTACACAAGAAACAAACAATGTCAGCTTAAAACAATAAGTTCATAAGTCTCTCATGATGCTTTCTCCTTGGTATTCTCTTGTACTCCTCTTGTTCTTGCTTAGTTGACTCAATGCATCATAGATAATATTCTACATTACTATTGATGGAGCATGTAGGAATGTTCATAGTCTGAGCTCTAACAAAACTTTCATCCACTTGAAAGTTCACTTGGAGCTCTGAAGCAGAAAGGAGAGCTCAACTTTGGAGGTAGCTCAAGGACACCATTAGGCAATGACGATTATGTTTTTTCTTACATTTTCTTTCTTCTTTTCAAGCTTCGGTAGCTTAGGATATTATTTATAGTTCATTTTTCCAGCTACTCCCACAAATTGTGTGGGATACTTGATTCTCCCTTTTACTACAATGAATACAAAAAATAACATTTGTGAAATACTTGTTCAATTTTATACTTCTTTTTGTTGCAAACAATGTATTGAACAATGTGAATGAATGACAAAATGAAAGCACTTTTTTTATTTTTTATGCAATATTTAATGTTGCAAATCATATCAATCAACTAAAACACAATGCACTTCTTTAAATCTCAGCAATTCAAGCATTTGTAATGGTTAAAACATCTACAATAACAAATTGAAATTCTTCACCTTAAAATGAACTTGCATAACCAACTCTATCAATTTGAGCTATGTGAAAAATTGATAACACTTTTGGCTACGTCTACTAGATGCTTGCCTACTAAGCACTAGGATAGTTTCTTTATGAATATCCATTGGGTATGGATTCAATTCTACCCTTTTAAAACTCAAGAGTTCTGAAAAATCTAAAACTTGCAACTCCAAATAGTAGGAAAAAACACCAAAACAATGAAACAACAAACAAATAAGCCCTCGATGGCCAAAAAGCATGGTGTAGAAGCACTTATTGAAAAGAAAAATACTAAAAGGAAGGTGCTCCAAGCACTTATTTTCAGCAACTACTCTACTATATTACAGGGGTAGAACTTAAAACATTAGAAACAATTTTTCAAATGGATCCCATTGACATGGATAGTTAACCTCCAGAGCTGAAATGAATTATTCTCTCTGTAATCAGTTATGACAAATGGGCCCTCTTAGATTGCATCAAATTTTGAATGCCTTACGGGTTTATTCTTGTTTTCATCCCACTTGAGGAAAAAGTTTCCAACAACAAATTCTTTGAACTTTTCTCTTTTGCAAAAGAGATTTTCATTTGAGTTTGATGAATTTCAAGCTTCGTCCATGCTTCTTTTCTAGTTTCTTCCAACTCCATTAATTGTGCAAGTCTCACCTCCATGGGTTGTTCTTCTAGCAGTTCAAGCTCCTTAATGTAACTCAATGTTGGAAGCTCAATGGATATTGGTAATTTGGCCTATTTTCCATAAGTTAGGACATACAAAGAGCAATCAATAGCTCTCTCAAGGGTGTTATTCTATCATTCCAAAGGGATAACTTCAACTTTTCATGCCATGTTTTCTAGTTATCTTTGATGGCCTTCTTGATAATCTTTATCAAGTTCTTATTGGTAGACTCCACTTTTCCATTACCCTGCGGGTAATAATTTGATGAAGTACTCAAAAAAATGTTATTTCTCATGGACCCATCAAAGACCTTTAGAACAATAAATGCTAGAGCATTATAAAAAATAATAGAGTTTGAAACACCAAATCTGGGCACTAGATCTTGATAGAAATTCAAAATAGAAGCTTCATTTGCTTCTTTTAGAGCAACAACTTTGGTCCATTTAGTGAAATAATCAGTGGCAGTCAAGATCCTTTTGTGATCAACACTTGAGGGTGGATTAATTGACCTAATAAAATCAAGCTCCCATTTAGCAAAGGGTTGTTCAAATTGAATAGGATTCAAAGGCAAGGTTGCAAGTTTCTATTTTCCTATGAACAATGCACATTTTTAACATTTATTCACCCAAGTAAAGGCATCCTTGAATATTTCTAGCTAGTAATAACCAGCCCTCATTATCTTAAGGGTTGTCATTCTCACTATAAAGTGGCCTCTTGAAGGCCCATTGTGGAACTCTTTTAGCAACTTTTATATTTGGCTGGGCTCAATACATCTCAATAACACACCTTGAAAGTATCTTCTAAATAGCACTCCATCAACAATAACGTAAGTAATGGCTTGCAATCTGAAATACCTTCTTTTTTCTCTGTCTAAGCCTTTGGGACATTCATCAGTTTGTAAATAATGAATCATTTGTTGTACCCAACTTGTACCCAGAGTTGGTACAACAATTTCCTCTTTGTTGCTCAATACTATGGCAATATTTATGTCATCTTCATGGTTGTTTTCTATGTTTCTAGCAAGTTGTTCACACAATCCTTTACCCCTAACCAACTTAGTAACTTTTATATCAATGTACAATTCCATTACCCTTATTATCCAATCAACTCTCTTTTCATTCATATCTTTATTCGACAAGAAATCTTTCACAGTAGGGTGAGCAACCAACAAATGAATTTTTTTATTTGATAACATGTGCCTAAACTTTTAAAGACATCTAATTGCTCCAAACACTTGCTTCTCCACAAAAGAGTAGTTTACGTCATAATCGTACAACACTTGACTGAAAAAGGCTACAGGCTGCTCCAAGCCATCATCATTTTGTTGGCATAACATGGAAAAAATTGTATCAACACCTCCAAAGGCGTATAAGATAAAATCCTTGTTATAATTTGGATTAATGAGATTGGATCATCTGAAAGGGCCTCTTTTATTTTCTTGAGGCTCCTCTTACCCTCTTTATTCCAATTAAATGGTACATTATTTTTCAACATTGTTGTAAGGGGTTGTAGTAAGGCTGCAATGTTCGGTATAAACCTCCTCACAAAGTTAATTTTGCCAAGGAAGCTCTGCTATCCCTTTTTATGTGCTAGTAAATGTAGCTCTAGAATGGCTAAAACTCACTTTGGATCAATTGAAATTCTATGATTAGAGACAATATGTCCCATAAGCTTTCCATTGTGGATGAAAAATATGCATTTCTTCAAATTAAGAGAAACTCTAAACTCTGCATCTTTTGAAAATTTGTCTCAAGTGTTCAAGGTGTTCATTAGAATTTTTAGAAAATACTATAATATCATCTAAATGCACAAGAAAAATCTTATTCATAAGGTTGTGAAAAGCCATGTCCATTTCCCTTTGGA
Organism: Sequoia sempervirens; assembly: GCA_007258455.2. Lineage (NCBI taxonomy): Eukaryota > Viridiplantae > Streptophyta > Pinopsida > Cupressales > Cupressaceae > Sequoia > Sequoia sempervirens. The sequence continues at coordinate 171,224,072 of VDFB02058242.1, read as the reverse complement.
ATGTCGCCCCTGCATTAGACAAGCCAAAAGGCATTTTCCTATAAGACATAGTGCCCCATTTAGTTGTGAATGTTGTTTTATACTGATCCTCTTCCCTAACCAAAATCTTATTATAGCTAGAATACCCATCAAGCAAAGAGAATATTTCAGAACATGACACTACTTGTAGAATTTTCCCCATTGAAGGGAGTGGGTAGTGGTCCTTAAGGGAAGCCTTGTTTAAATCTCTAAAATCAACACAATCTAATTTCCCCATTTTTTCCTAACTAGGACTAAATTGGAGACCCAAGAAGTGTGTTTAATAGGGAATATTATGTTACTCTCAATTAGCTTATTTAATTCAACTTTCATGAAGTGTTCAAGCTTAGGATTTAAGGGTCTTTGTTTTTTCCTAAAAAGCTTTACATTAGGCTCTAACTCTATTGTATATTGAGTTAGTTCAGGATCAAACCCCCTTATATCTTTATATTCCCATCAAAAATATAATTAAACTCTTGGAATAACAAAAAAAAAAGCTTGCTACTCTTCCTTAGTACACACTTTGCCCAGTTTCAGAAGTTTACCCTTAAATATTTTTTATGGCCTTATAATGTACTTGTTTGACAGCCATGCCACACTTGTCTTTTCTTTCCTGATCATCAAAGTTGAAAATTGACTCCAATGTTACGAACCCCTTCGACAACTTATTTGATTTCAGCTACACAATTTGTTCTCCATATTGTTGTTGCCACTTTGGCTGGTTCTCATCTATAAATTTAGCTTTTGCTATCAAGAAGCTCAAAATATGCTCATCACTATCAAAGAACTACCAAATCACATTGTTATCTAGCATAGAAGGTCTAACAACAATTTTTACATATTGTTGTGTTTCTACATGATGAACCTCATTTGGAATATCAAATTGTGCACCTAAGGTAGCAAGTCTTTTAGCATGCTTGTTTTGAGTTCTAGGGGCAGAAAGAAAATTAAATGCATCAAAATCTTCTATTAGGTCCCATACGTGATACTTGTATTTCTTATGTACACCATTTTTTACAACATTTAAATTTTTGACTTGATTCACCAATAATTCTGAGTCACCATAAACTTGTAAACACTTAATACCTATTTTTTGATCCCATTTGAGGCCATGAATGAGGGCCTCATACTCAGTTGTATTGTTTTTACAGTTGAAATAAAATCTCAAGGATAAATGATATCTATTTCCATCAAGTGATACCAACATTGTTCCTCCACCAGCCCCTATCCTACATCTTGAACAATTGAAATACAACTCCCAAAGTTGTTCCTCTTATTGTTCGGGTTGTTCTTGATCTTTAACTAGATTAGGAATCGATGCATCAGGTTTGTGAATCACATAGACCCCTAACTTGACCTCTTATGTGTGATTGGATGGGTCAAAGTCTTGATTTTCAATAGCCCATTCAACTAAGTCTTCCTCATCATCAGATGAATTAAGATGTAAGGCCTCAGATTGACTCACTGACTCATGAGTGGCTAACAAGTTGTAATTTAAAAAGTTGATGGTGTATGGCTCAATGTGAACCTTGAATAACAGTTCAGATTCAGTAATTACCTTAGTGCCATATTGGGTTCTAAAGAAGAGGTGAGACCAATTGGATGATAGGAAACCCCCTAATTTGGTTGTAAAATCCCTTGAAAGATAGAGTGAAAAATGGGGATGCAACTCTATTACATGTATGTCTTGGGAAATAGAGAAATTGAGGCAAGCATGCAATGTAAGGGGCATATTTTTTATGATACCTGCTATTTGGACAATAGATCAATCCAATTGCACAACACCTATCGACACAGGTTCATAAACTAGTCCTAACTTATCTGCTAAGCTTTTTGGAATGACAGAGCTGCTAGCTCTGTAATCTATCATATTGTTATGGATGAGTTTGTCACCAATAATCAAACTTAGATAGAAAGGTGGGGGTTTAACTTCTTGATTTTGTTGGCCTTATTTAATCTTTGGACCATTAGTAAGTATAGTTCTTCCTTTTTCTACATTCACAACATCTTTAGAAGAAATTTTAGATAGTGCATTTTTTAACAAATCCTTTTTCCCTAGGATGTGTAATGCATCCATAACAGATAAGCTGACTATAGCTTTTTTCAAATGCTCAACTACATTGAAAGAGATTGGATTTACATTTTGTTGTCCTGAAGAATTAAAAACGTTGTTATTTACCTTCTGCTATTCTCTCTATAGAATATGCACTTTTGGTTGAGCTATAGGAACATTATGAGATGGAACAACATAATTTTTGTCTCTCACAGCTTGCTGTTACAAACTTGCAGCTTGTTGTTTAGCTTCAATTGCTCTTTGTTTTGACATTGTGTTCACAACAATGAATCAACCTTGTTGGTTCTACCTTTGGACATGGTTGACCCTGCAATATTCTACACTTTTCCAGTTCACTAAAGCAATTTCAAAATTTCTTGGTTGTTCTGCATCCTCATTTGGAAAACATTCTAGGGTAGCACATTGGTTTTGTACCATGAGGGCCTGATTTTCCAATCTACTCATGCAAGTAGCCTGATTATGTGGTTGATTGCATAGGTAATACTTGTGCTCCTGGGATAGATTATTTTGTTGAACAAGCTCCCTTGATGGGCCAACAATGTTTGGATCGTAAGGCCAGAAAGACTTGGGGTTAAAACTGCTTTTCTTTCCTTAGAAATCAATTTGAAATGATGGCCTATTTTGTTGGTTTGGTTGATAGGAAGCTTGATAAGGCATATTTTCTTAGCCAACTTCTTTTTTGAGACTCTCGAACTCGTTACTAAAGGTCTTACCAAAGTTTTTCAGCATGCTTTTTAACTCTTGGATTTCCTTATTTTGATCAACAATGACACTTTCTTGAGTAGTAGCCCTATAACCTATAGCTAGGGTTGGCGGAACAATAGCAATGGGAGGAAAATTGATAGGAATGAGTGGTTGAATCTCGAGAAAAATAGGAGTGGGTAGTCTAGGTGCAATTTTCCTAGCTTGGATTAGACACTTTTCAACCCTTATAGCAATGTCATGGGCATTTGGAAAAGTGAAACCCCCCATAGACTGTATCATAACTGATATTGCAACATTCAAGGCTTTCAAGAAAAATAGAAAGGCATGTTTGGGTGTGGGTTTGATAATTTGAGGTATCCTATCCCAGGCTCTTTGAAACTTGAAATTGAAGCCGACCATATGCTCATGTGGAGCATGCTTGATAGTGCTCAGTTGTTCAATCAATGACAAGTGGTATGAATTTTCTATGAAGTACTGATGGAGACCATTGCCAAGTTGGTCCCAAGTTGCAATGGAGTTGGTTCAGAACTCCCTAAACCATTAAAGGGATTTTCCCTTCAACGAGGTAGCCAACAATCTTAAGGCTACGTTCTCTTCTATTACGTTATGCATTGAGCACAATGTTGCCACATCTCTGATATGATCAACTAGGGTATTTTGGTCCTCTCCCATGAAGTATGGCAGCACCTTGATTGCGCCAATTGGAATGTCGTCATGCCTGGCCAGTAGTAATGGGCTACCCCCATTGAATGGGGAAAAAGAAAATTTCTTCGCTGTAGGAGGTACTTGAGATATTGGAGTTGGGTTCCTCTTTACTGAGACAATGGGACTAAGCTCAAGAGACATAGACTTTTCTCTTCTTGTCGAATCAAAAGTCCTTGGTGTTTTTCCTCTTCTTCTCGGTGGGGAGAGTTGTAAATACTCAAAAGGTGTTGGAATTGATCTTGTCTAGATTCTTCTCATAAGCTATCTTCACCAAATCTACAATAAAACAAGAATTTAGGAGTTTCCAGGTATACTTTTCAGACCTTTGTAGGCAGAAAATATTGCTGCATATACCAACTATTAATCAATAACTTAGAAATGACTCTAAAGACAAGTCCCTAGAGTCCCACCAGCTGTGCCAAAAACTATTGGCAACCAAGATTGCACCCTCAGTCAAGCTAGCCTTGGCTATCCTATTGAAACATGGAAACACTCCTTGATTTGTGGTCAATCAATTAGTTGGAGAGAATCTTTAGAGTGGGTTGGTTCCCTCTATCTAATCACCGAACCTATGAATTTTTTGAGGAAAAGGGAGTAGAAAGAAGGAAAAAAAAAAACCTACAACTAATGATGATCTACTAGATATCTTAGATTTTGACAAAAACTTAACTCACAACACCTCTTTCAAAGCAATTTTCTTTCACTATCCACTTTAAAACATTTAGCTCAATAGTGTTTTGCATAAAGATTCTTGAACAATGAATACAATGTGCATCCTAAACTAACTGCAACTCTTGACTATAACCCACAATAATAAGACAAGGAAGGATCCACTACTTTGAATCACAAACAAAATCAGATTATCACTGTGAGCTCATGAAAATAAAAGGGAAAGGAAAACCTTGGTGATTTTATTACAAATGAAGGAGAAAGACATCAAAATCTGATT
>VDFB02058242.1:171132952-171219521 GCA_007258455.2 Sequoia sempervirens | reverse complement strand
TATGGTGTACTTACTATGGCATAAAAGGACACATTAGAAGTGATTTCCATAAAGAAGTGGGGGAAAATAAATCCAATGCACTATGAGTGGACCGATGAACAATACCTAAACAAATAAAATTAGTCTATTATGGTACTTGTAGAGAGTGGGATGACCATGACACCAAAGATTGTCCCTCATAGTTGTTTCAGTTAAGAGAAGAGTGTAGTACAACAAGTAATAAGGACCCAAAAATGATGGCATATGTTAAAGGATTAGTATAATGACCATTATATCAATAAGATCATGGATATAAGATACCACCACAAAAAAATAAAAAAATATTAATTTTGTACAAAATCAATCAAACCAAGACACTTATAGTGACAAAGGTTGAGGTAGAGGTAGGAAAAGGAAAAATGATGTCATATGCTTTATGTTGGGATAAAGATGTCTTAACCGTAGTCAATCACTTGATTAATTTATTAATTATTTACCCCTAAGTTTTTTATTTAATTTATTAAATGCAATAACATTTTTTTCCAAATTTCTAAGTCACTTTGTGGGACCTAGAAGGGAGTTGGCATCCTACATGCAAGGTTTGAAAAGGAAAAATTGTGACACATGTCACATGGGAGCTCCATTAGGAAACAATTTTTTTTAGACATCAAAATGGGTTCCATGTTGACATGTGGTAGTTGCTTTTGGAAGCAAACATTGGTTGGGTCCACTTGTGTGCTAGTTTATCTCTTCAAAAGGGTGGAAGCAAGGGAAAGTGACACTTGTGACTTGGGTGCCTATTTGAGCTTGGATAATTGTAGAAACTTATAGAATGAGCACCCTTATGCAATGCAGCATGCATTTAACTTGTTTAATGAATATTTGAAGGGAAAATTTCTTAATGAAGACTGAATTGCCACTCAAATTGGCTTAGAGTTGTGAGTGAGTTATATTTTGGCAGTAAATCTAATTTTCTCTATGGGATACCCAGCATGTGAGGTTGCTTGTTTTTTTGGAGCTGAAAGCTTTATGTGTGCTTGCATGTTGTATATTGTTGCATGCATGTGCATGTTTGACAAGTTGCTAATCAGGTCACTTGGGACTCGTGCATGTTGTTGCTTTTAGTTTGCATGCATGCAAAGACTAGGAGATTAACACATGGAAAAACACTATACCCATGTATGAGATGTATATAACAATGCTTTAGTGTATTTTTTGATTAAAAAAGTATTATTGTAATATCTATATCTTGTTATGTTGTCTGATTCACTCTAGAATTGTATCACAATTAATCAACACATGCAAGATCATAGACTCCAAGCATTGTATTGTAATTTATTTTAACTAGAAATACAATTGATCTATGCTTTGGTATGTAGGTTTTTTCCTAAAAGGGTTTTCCCATGTAAAATCTATGTGTTATGGTTTTATAGTTTAAAACTAAAATTAATTAATTGCATGTGCATTCTTAAGAGAAGTATACATGTTAAATATTTGAGAAAAAGTTTTGCAACCTCTTCCTTGATTGATTTGCATTAGGGATGTATTTTCATGCTTGGTTTCCCTTTCACTTTAAAAGTAGTAAACTAAGACACTTTGTGATAGAATTTTGGAGAGACAAAAATAAACCTTATGGATTCCATGGTAGTACAAAACATGATGTATTTAACTATGATAGATCCCAAACATATTATGGGAATATGGCTCCTGAATAAAAAGTGATGAACTAAAAAACCTCAATTCATCCAGAGGGGTATGTTTAGTAAGGAAGGTACCAAAAGAACTTGTTGGAATTTTGGAGATATTTTCATTGATGATGATATTTGGAAACACAAGCATGGAAGGCACATAATTATGTGTTTCAATGTCGTCATTGATGTCAACATTGTAACTTATGTGCAGATTTTGGTTATAGATCATTTTGATCAATTCTAACATGTTTTTGAGTTGTTGAGGAAGAAATTTTTGCATGGTGGTTTGATCCAATAAATATGGTTGTGTAGAAAATTGACTAAGTGTCCATTCTACTAATTTAGTGTAACAAAGCATCCATTTTTGGGTCTGCACCACTCCACAAATAAAGGTTTCTCTCTGCGCTTCTAACATAAATTTGGTGGATGTTAGATGTATCCAATTCCAACATTTCATCATGTTTTAACAAGATGTTTGAGAGATATGAGTAACAAAGTTTGTCCTAAAAAAATATAGTTATTTTTTGTATATTATAGTTGTGTGGGAGATTTTGCACTTGTCCGCAGATGAGTTTTTGGCATTACATTTTTGAGGCTAAGTTTCTAGATGTGAGTAGATCATGGATTCTAGATGGCATTGAATTTTGAGGTCCATTCGTCAAGATGTGAATACACATATGAAGGATTTTGTTATTAGGTCTTATACCGTGCTGACCTAACATGTTTGATGTTGTGTGAAGTTTAAGTAAGTATTGTGGTATTATGTGGGATAAATTATAGGTCCATGCCAACCTACTTCAAGTTGTTTTGAGATATACATTGTGGCACGAAATGTTTATAGATTTTTTTGAGCCAACAAGTTATATTTTGGGTGTTGCATATAATTAGGTTGACATAATTGATGTTATACTTGATGCAAATATATATGTCATATATTTTTAGTGTTCTAAGTAGTTGTTATGAATGTCCTACACGTGAATATCATAAGAGTAGAGAGAATCTAAGTTGTGAATGTTGAGTTGAATAATAAGAGTGATGTGAATGAAGAGGAAAGCAGAGTGTTAGATTTGAATCCTATGAAGTGTGTAAAGGGTGAGTGCAGGATCATAGGGGTCCAAAAAGTGGCAATATGACCCAAAAGTGGCTGACGACATTTTTCTTATCCAAATTTGATCAAATGAAAAGGGTTTATTAATAAAATTGTCAGCTTTCCTCTTATATAAGATATGACTTATTTGTAATTAAATAGATAATTATTATTCATTTTCTACATGCATTCTGACTAAAGTTTTGATTGATAGGATTATTGAAAAAATATATAATTCTCAAATGATTCCACATTTTGATGAATTTGAAATATGTGACACATTCTACACTTCCCATACTATAGGATAAAAGAAAGAAAATTTGATTTTCATAATTTTTTGACCAAGTTATGGTGGTTAGACAAACAAGTTTTAATATTTTTAAAAATTTCTAATAAAAAATTGATAACTAATTATTTACATGCAAAAAAATTATAAAAAAATGTGGCAAATCTGGACATGTGTCCTCTACTTTTATTGAAATTTTTTTAAAAAAATTGCTTTTTGCTTCTACTTAGGTTGGTCATGCATACACCTACCTTTTATTTTTTTCCTAAAAATTTAGTATTGCTACATTGAAATTTCAAAATTTCACCAAATAGATTTACTTTTCTCTAAAAGCGGACTACTATCTTAGAAACTGCATTCAATTTTGTACAAATTATGTTCTTACATATTTCTCAAATTATGTTGATAACCTATTCAATTTTTTATGTCAAGTTGTCTAACTTTTCTTTTATAAATTTTCATTGCCACTTAAGAGCCTAGTTTGGACCCCCATGATCCTGCATTGACCCTAAAGTTGGTTTCTTAAGCTTTATTGGGATTGTATCTCATGCATACGAAAGATGCAATTTTAACAGTTCAAAATGGGCTATAAGCCACCATCTCTCTTCTATCTTTTTCTCTATGGACAATGAGTCCAATTGGATAGTGAGTCCACTTGTAGTGAGAATTTATGTAAATATACTATAGCTAGTTATAATATATTGTGAGCTAACCCTCATTGTGGTTTTTCACATTTTGGATTTTCCACATAAAAATATTTGTGTTCATGTGTTATGTGATGTTAATGTTTCATGCTTTCTTTTCTTATTATAGTTGAATATGCTTTGGTAATTAGATGTTTAATGCTTGAATGGTTTAAGAGAATATTGATTCACCCCGCTCTTAGTATTTTGGGTGTTCAAAAATTGGTTTTAGAGCTAGGTTCCTTGGAAGGAGCTTAATTGCTTTGGGAAGATCTTGGAGGTTGAACACATGGCTGATAGGAGATTTCCTATTCCTCCTGAAGATATTCCCACTATTGGATTCATAGAAGAAGACTGCATTCTTGACAAATATGGAGAACACAAAGTTTCCCTTGAAGATCTTGAAAATATTGTAGATGAAAATAGAGATCTCAAAGAAAACATCAAAGAAGCAAATGAATACATCAGAAAATTGAGTGACCAAATCAAGAAATTCAAAGAAAGGCATATAGAAGTTAGTAAGCAGTTGAAGCAAGAAAATGAAACAATTACTAGATTAAAAGTGCAAGTTGAAGGAAAGAAAAGAGTTGAGGAATATTTGAATGTAATGGTGAAAGAAAAATTAGAGGAATGTACAAGGCTTGAACAAGAAGTGGTAAATATGAGATTAGAACTAGAGAAAGCAAGAAGTCATGAAGAAAAATTCAAGATGAGTGCGACAAAGCTTGATGGGATGATTGCAGGACAAAAAGATTCTAAAGACAAAGGTGGTTTAGGGTTTGAGATAGGAGAAATCTAAAATGTAGGAAAGAAGATCAATGTACCAAAGAAGATCGAATAAAAGAATAATGGAAAACAAATCTAGAATCAAAGGAATAATGCTAGAAAACCTCTAGTCCGAGAACCAAATGCACAAAGGTACACATCCTTTAATGGTTTTTTCTATTCTTGTAATAAATTTGGACATAAGGAAATGGAATGTAGAAGTAGAATGAATCAAAATTCTTCATTATTTATTGGTCAATGTTTTACATGCAAAAGATTTTGTCATAGAGCAAGTGAATGTAGAAATAAAATGATGAATGACTATAAAAATGGTAGAATGAATCAATCTTTCAATGGTTACTATTATACATCCTAATGATTTGGACATAAAGCTAATCAATTTAGATCTAGAATGAATGGAAGGAATACTGTTCAAAATAATGTTGTATGCTACAATTGTAGTAGACTTGGACACATTTCCAATTTTTTTAGAAGTATAAATATAAGGAAGGATAATCTGGTAAAAAGAAATTAACCTATGGAAAATATTGATCTAGTAGAAACAAAGAAGGAAATGGAGAAGATTTAAAGAAATAAGGAAGAGACAAAAGTCAAGGAAGAATTTGTACCCTCATCTGGTGTAGTTGTTTCCTTCGAAAACTAAGCTAAAATCTTTGTCTTAGAGGGAGCTTTAATGGATATCTTTTGTCCCCTTCCAAAGAATAGGTGGTGATGTAGATCAACATGCTCAATCTATTGGTGAAGATTGTGGAAGAAAACATGATGATGCAAAAGTTTGTGAAGCTTCATAAGTTATCTATGAATATAGATAAAGGGTTGCCAGATTTATGGTTTGAAGAATCTAATGTAGAATTTTGGTAGATTGAAGGATTATATGTAAATTCACTAAGGAAAATTCATTTCAAAAATTCATTCAACAAGGAACAGAGCAGTGAAAGACATCCAAAGGTGATTTGAGTTGTAGTGTATTGAAAACCTGCTTTAGCAAGTGAAGAAAAATCTATTTGTGAATTTGTTTACCCTAGTTTTAAAAGAACATTGTTGGAAATGAAATTTGAATATATTTTTAAATGGATACACCAAGGGTTATAGAATTAATAGAGAAAACACAACCAAAATTCAAGATGTATCCTGAAAAATCTATAGAAGATGACACATTAGGTGCATTTTCACATATTCTATATGCGGTTCTACCAATTGACGGTATTAGGATCTATATTCATGGTAAGATAGAAGAATTTGATTGTTCTAAGTTAGGGGATTTGTGGATTAACAATTTTATTGGAGAGAAATTTTCCCTAAAGCCATAATTTCAAAACCTAGCTGCAAGGAAATTGGATGTATGAAAATGGTTCCCTAATTTCTATTTTGAAAGCAAGTGGGTTAGATTGGTACTTAGTAGAAAAGATGAAAAGTTTGTTTGGACTAATATGCCTCATATGATAGCTAAGGAAGTGATAATAGAGGTTAGTGGTCTTTGCTCCATCGAACTAGTTCCTATGCTAAAATCCATTAAAAACGAAGTGGTTATGGAGAGAATAGGTGCTACATACAACAAAAGAGATCTAACAATGAATCCAATTAGAAATCTAGCTATGAGATGCACAACTATGATGATCAGTTATAAAATTTACTTCATGAATAGGGATAATTTAGTATCTTTCAACACAATCAATGTGGCACATGAGATGGTTGAGAATGGTACATATTATGATCTTTGTGATTTTCTTAGGCAAAAATTTATGGAGAATTTAAAGAAAAATAAGGAAAAGAAATATGTATTCAAGTATGGGACAATTCAGTAACTTCCTAGAACTTAGAATGTGGAATAACTAAGTGGTAGATGTATTTTCCATAAGATCAAAGATTATATGAGTAGAATCAGAGATGTGAAGGCACAATATGATGCTCTTGCTACTTTCTTTGCAATATTTCAAAGGAGAATGCATTAGAGAGAAAGAATTTTGAGAAAAATAGTTGAAAAATATCATAATGATATCACATTTCTAGTATCTTTAGATGAATGTATGATGGAAGCAGTTGAACGAAGCAATATATGGATCCATGCACTGGGATATGAGGTATCTAAAGAAGAAATTGTTGGTTATGCTAACATTTTACTGAAGAGTTTGAAGGATACAACAAAAGAAAGATATGGAACATATGAGGATAAATCCATGGAGGCACACATGGAATAGAGGAAACCATAGATCAAGAAGAATGTTGATAAGATGGTTGATGTGTATGCAAAATAAATGGAAATTTCTAAAGAAAGAGTGTAGTATGCAAGAGAGAGAGCTAATGCAGATTTAAGTGTTGGAGAAGCATCTGGAAGCACAAGGAGATGAGGTAGGATAACTACCACTCCAAGGTCTATTCAAAAGTCCTCTAGGACAAGGAAGCTCACTAGTGAAAAGAGAAAAACTATTTATAGTCCTCAGGTAAGGGAGAAATCCCCTTTGGTAGTGCAAACCACAAGAGCTAAAAAGAGGAAAATTGCCACTATTGCACCACTTGCTACCCTAGCCAAGAGAAGAATTAACCAAAAAGTTATGAGAGAAAAGATTACAAGTATTAATTTTTCAAAAGAATAAGAATAATTGGAAGAAGAGGGACCATAGTTGGTGTGGAGAAGAAGAAGTGATGCTTCACAAGGTGAAGTTAATTCAAAAAGAAGTTTTGACATCATAGACACCAAGAGTGAAGAGGAGATAACAAAAGAAAAGTAAGCATTTAAGATACATATGAGGGAAAAGAATAAGGAAACCAATAAGGCTTCTCTGGAGAAGAAGAAGAATGCAAAAACAAAGTAGAATCAGGTTAAAATCAAAGAAATGAAACAAGAAAAAATACTAAGGATTCATTCCCCCACAAAATTAGAGGCATTGTTTAACAATATTTTACAGAATGATATGTTGGGAGAGACCATAGCCTTGTACAAAGATGCAAACAAGGTGGATAGGGCCACCATCATTGAATCTATTATCAAATACATTGTTTTCCTTGAAGTGGACATGAGAAACATCAAGAAATATGTTCATAAATATTTGTGGAACATTTTGTTAGAGAAAAGGAAAGAAGTTGTGGAAAGGGAAGAAAGGCTTAAGGAAGAATATTTGGAAAGAGTGAGTGTTCCTTTATTCAAGGATGATAGAGCCACATTGGCCTCAATATTTATCAAAGAGCTAAGAACAAAACAAAGGATAGAAACCATTATAGGAAAAGATAAAGATTACCTTGAAAGAATCTAGAAGGAAAGTAACGACAAAGCATAGGAGACTACAAAAAATCAGGGAATGATACTAGAAAATGAAGAAGAAATGAATACGGAAGCTAATGCTCTAAAACCAAATATAGAAGATGAGATATAGAAAGATGATGTTCAACATGAGCATGATGCAAATGAAGAAGCTGCATTAGACAACACTCCTTTGGAAGTGGAAGACATGACACAAAAGGTTTTTGAAGAAGTAATGATCTGAGAAGACATTGCAAAGGAAAGTACCATCACTCCTCCAATGCAAGAATTTAATCCTCTAGTTATCACATAAAATCTTTCTTAGGAAGATGATACAAATAAATATGATAATGAAAAGAAGGTTGATGAGGAGAAAGATGAAGAACGTGAAGAAAAAGATGAAGACAAGAATAAAGATGCATCTCGAGATGCACAAGAAGAAAAAAGAAAAACCAATAGACTCTGGAAGTGCTGATAAAAAATGAAAGGTTATGGAAACAAATAAGGTTTTAGGTGAATCTTTCGGCTCCTCCAGAGATTCCTTGAAAAATTTACTAAGTATGTAGCTCAAATTTCAACATGTATCTTCACAACTTTTGTAATTACCGATGCAACAAGGTAATGTTGATTTGGATAAAATATTTCCCATCCACAAGATACAACTAGGAGATATGTTTCATTCATCTTCAAGAAAATAGATCATTGAAACACACTAGAAAAGTGGTGAATTGATGGAAGAAGTAGTGAAATAACTTCAAGAAACCATACCCACTGTGAATATAGACACACATCTATTCAGTATGGAAAACCAAAAATTATTGATTGATTATTTTAAGGTATATGCATCTAGATTAGAGGGAGGAGTAGAAAAATAATTATGAAAAGTTTAAATGATAAGAGGATGCACAAAATAACTAAGAAATGTGTTGTTGCACATAAAAAAAATTAGAGTTGTTGAAAGATGCTAAAGGATGTGTTGATGAGGTGAAGGCTCTATATTAGTATAGGATGAAGTGGCTTGGAGCCACACAGAGCATAAAGAAGGAAATAGACTCTATTGAGAATATTTTGGAAGATTATTTTGGAGAATATTTTTCCATCAATGACAAAGGGGGACATTGTTGGAAGTTTGGAGAGATTTTCATTGATGATGTTGTTTGGAAACATGAACATGTAAGGTACATAATGATGTGTTGAAGTGTTTTTATTAATGTAAACATTGTAACTTATGTGAATATTTTGGTTGTAGACCATTTTTAGTAGTTCTAAAAGTTTTTTGAGTTGTTGAGGAAGAAATTTTTGCATAGTGGTTTGACATGCGATAAAGATGGTTGTGTGGGAAATTGACTAAGTGTCAATTTTCTTGATTTAGTGTAATAGGGCATTAGTTTTTGGGTCCACACCACTTTGAAAATAAGGGTTTAACAATTTTATTCTAACATAAATTTGGTAGATGTTAGATGTATTTGATTCCAATATTTCATCATGTTTTAACAAGTGGTTTGAGAGATATGAGTAACAAAGTTCAAATTGTCAAATTTAAGTTATTTTATGTATTGTACAATTGTGTGGGAGATTTTTCACTTCTCCATGGATGATTTTTTGGAATTTCACTTTTGAGGATAAGTTTCTAGATGTTAATAGAGCATAGATTCCAAATGACATTGAGTTTTGAGGTCCACATGTCAAGATGTGGATACACAGATGAATGATTTTTTTATTAGGTGTTATATCATGCTGACCTAAAATTTTTGATGCTGTGTGAAGGTTAAGTGAGTATTGTGGTCTTATGTGGGATGAATTATAGGTCCATGTTGTCCTATTTCAAGTTGTTTGAGATTTGAATTGTGGTGTGAGATGTGTATGAAATTTTTGGAGTCGACAAGTTATATTTTAGGTGTTACATCTAATTAGGCCAACCTAATTGATGTTAAACTTGATGCAGATATATTTCATATATTTTCAGATTTTTAAGTTGTATTTTTTGCTACAAATGTCCTACATGTGAATATCATTAGAGCAAAGAAAATCTAAGTTGTGAATGTTGAGTTGAAGAACAAGAGTGATATGAATGAAGATGAAAATAGAATGTTATATTTTGAACTAGATGAAGTGCGAAAAGTTAGTTTATTGAGCTTCATTGGTATCATATCTCATGCATATGAAAGATGTAATTGTAATAGTTCAAAATAGGTTGTGAGCCACCATCTCTCTACTATATTTTTTTCTCTAGATAGTGAGTCCACCTACAGAGAGAATTTATGTAAATATACTATAACAGGTTATAATACATTGTGATCTAACCCTCACTGTGGTTTTTCCCATTTTGGGTTTTCCACATAAATATCTTGGTGTTCATGTGTTATTTGATGTTGTGAATGTTTCATGTTTTCTTTCCTTATTATAGTTGAATATTCTTTAGTAATTGGATGTTTAATGTTTGAATGGTTTAAGAGAATACCGATTAACCCTCCTCCCTCTCAGTATTATGGGTGTTTAATAGAACCCACATCCATAGATCAAGGAAGCTACAAGGAAGAGAATGTAGAGACTAGTAACTTAGATAGAGAGGCCCCTAACAACAACAAAAATGGTGGTAATAACAAGACAATGAACTAGCACCATAAAGGATAATCACAACACAACAAAAGAAGAAACTTCTACATATGAGGATGCCTCCCACCCCATTGAGAAAGAACATGACTTGATAGTGCAAGAAACAAAAAAAAGTGGTCACAAAACAACAATAGGAGGAAACAAATAAATATTTCTCTAGCTAAGAAGTAGGAATAATAAAAATAAATAAAAAATGTATAAATAATCTAACCTACTAAATAAAATCCAACAATTTTGTAGATATTGGAATAAATAAGGTAAAGTACTCTAAATTATAACTATAAATAAAGAAGATAGACAATGGAAACCTCATCTAATGATTATCATATAGTAAGTATAGATCATAAAAAGATAACTAACGTCATGGTAGATTTAGGAGCAGATATCAACATGATACCAAAACAAGTATGGGAACATATAGGAAAACTAGAATTAGAAAAAACACCATACAACATAAGTCTTTTAAATGAAATTGGAATGAAAACCCTAGGTACATGGAAACAAGTGGAAGCTAATGTCAAAGGCGTAAAATAAATAGTATATTTTAAAGTGGTTTCCATTAAAGAAAGTTTTGATTCATTCAATGCCTTACTAGGATTGAGATGGTTTGTAAACACCAATGGAATTGTAGACTCCCACAAAGAGGAGATATCATTTTCTAATAAAAATAGGATAGCCCATATCCCCCTAGGAAAAACTCCAAATGAAATATACATAGAGGAAATAAAAAAAATAGGAGTATAATGACTCTAACAACAAAATCCTCTATGCAATTTTGAGGCTACCCCCACATGAAAATCTAAAAAATCCAAATTTGGAAGGAGAAATTAAAATTGATATTACCACATATAGCCCAGATAGCAAGGAATTGTTAGATGCTTGGATGCAAAAATAATCAAAACTCCATTCTAGGAGAATTACTAGCTTCCGTAGGATATTTATGATTAGGAAATAACTAGAGAATGCTCCACATTCTACTGAATTTACAAATAATATACCACACAACAATTGCAGTAGAATAGAATACAACACAAAACTTGTATCTAAAAATAATCGCCATATAAATCATATTTCACAAGGAATATCACATATTAAATTTCTAAATTATTCAGGAGTTAGGGACTTATTGTCATTCCTCTCACAAAGAGAAATTATTTCTTAAAATGAGTAGAAGAGACTAGAAATACTAAAAATAACTCTTATCTATAACACGACATGTTGGTGAAATGTACAAAAAGAAAATTTGACACATTGGGCAATATTCAAAATATTGATCAAAATAAGGTACTTATCAGAGGAAGGAGAATATAAGGAAATAGAAAAATATAATGGAAAAATCCCACTAGAGGAACACCTTACTAGTTGTATTAACACATGAAAATAAAAAAATGAATTTGATGAATTGATATACATTCAATTATTTTTATTGGACATTGGCACTAGTAGCACAATCTTGGTACATTAACCAAGAGAGAAGAGGTGAATCAAACAATTGGACAAAACTCACAAAATACTTTCTTCACACCTTCTCATTCTATAATAAAAACATAAATATACACACCACACCAATAAAAATAATGATATCATATTTAGATCAAAATAATTTTACGAAATAGTAGTACCACAAACATCCACACCGCCACCAAAATTAGAAATAGAAATATATAGAATGGTTGGAAAAAGAGACAAGACTCAAAAAGAATATGTTTCCTAACAAACAAGGATGATGAGGATATTAATAATATAGACATGGAAATTCAACAAGGAGAAAGAGAACTAGAATCTCCCACTAAGGCCAAACAAAATACTATAATCAACCTATTAAACTCAAAGAGGAAAATGTTGCTAAAGAAGGTGATCCCAAAATAGCAAAGATAGGTGATTACTAGGATGATAGACTAGTAGCATAAGTTATAGAAATATTCTCTGAATTAGAAGAAATTTTTCCTATGATTTTTACAGATTTAAAAGGTATAAAAGATGAATTATGAGTTATGAAAATATAGTTGAAAGGAGCTAAACCGATAAAGAAAGGCCCTATCAGTTAAAACATAAAACGAAGAACACAAAAAAAGAGATAAAACTTTAGAGGCTAGGATAATCAAACCTACAGTTGATGTCGACTGGATTAGTCCCATGGTAATACAAAACAAGAAGATAGGAGAAATAAATATTTGTGTTGACTTTAGAGATTTGAATAATGCATACATTCATGACACATTTCCAACACCATTTAAAGAAGAAATTTTGGAATGAGTAGCAGGAAGAGAAATATACTCATTTATTGATGGAATTTTAGGATATCAACAAGTAAGAATAAGTGAAGAAGACCATCCTAAAAAAAATTGTAACAAAATGGGGATCCTACATGTATACAGTGATCCCATTTGACTTGAGAAATGCACTTGTGGTATTCATCATAATTATGATAAATTATTTCTCAAAGACTATATACATGATTTCTTGGAGGTATGTTTGGATGATTGGATAGTATATGGTTTCATCAACAATCACGTCCAAGTGCTCAGAATGATGCTTACTAGATTTCAAAGCACATGCGGATCACCCTAAATTTGAAGAAATGTGTATTTAAAATATGATATGACACATTATTAGGCCATATCATATGCAAATAAGGGTTTATGGTAGAAACTAGGGTAAGTGCATGGATTAGTGACACAATTTTGGCTCTTAAGATGCCACTTTTTTTTAAATCAACAAAATCTGATTTGTACGAGAAAATGAAGATAGTTACGCTTAAAATTTCAAGATGCAACAAGAAAAAGAGTTGAAGTGCTCTAAGTCTTGTTTCTAAGCTACTAATTCTTTTTCAAATTAATGAAGATTAAGGGTCTCAAAATGGGGGGGGGGAAACAAGTCCTTTTTTACAAAAAAATCATAGCACCTAAGGGCCCCCCTGTTTGATTAACTTTTTTCAGAATTTCAAAAATCCGAATGGTGAGAAATTAGCTAACACCATGTAGTTTATCCTCATTCTTTCAGATTTTTTTTTTAATAAATATATAATATTTTATGAATTTTGAAAGTGGACACTGTTGGATGTTGCTGATATCTGGTTTTCATTAATGTCAACACTATTGGCATTAATGTCTTAAAGGCTTTATATGTCGAGGATATTGATAAAATTGTAATGGAATAAATTGTAAGTTGTTAGTGATACAATGAAGTTCAGTTTATTGGTTAGCTCAATACATTGATGATCAGAGGTTATGGATTAAAGTGTTTGTTGTTGAGTATATCTAGTTTATCCACGTTAAGTTTTAGAGATCCGTATGAAGATTTGATTGAGTTATGAGCAGTTGTGTTCTGACAGTCATTTTGTTGCTTCAGTTGGTGTTCTTGAATGAATACGATGTGATTGTAGTAAGTTAAGTTGTTTTAGATGCTTCTTTAGTGATTCATGATGATTGTGGATGTTTCTAGATCAAGCTTTACCTATGTTTCATGTCTTCATTGATCGTTGTGCTCGCGATTGGTTATTTTCTCTTGCATGTTCATGTTTTTCATGTTCATGGAAAATAAGGTTATGGTAGCATGTTGTGGATCTTCCTGCAATAATTTTTGAAGGTGTTTCATGTTCGAGGATTTTGTTTTGGGTCTTCATTATGTTGTGGCTAACATTGGTTGATTCACATTGAAAATTATTTATTGTTTTGTGCCAACAGTTTGCATATGTTTTATTATTTTATTGAAGCCGACATGTAGCAATGTAATCTCTTGTTGTAGATATATATAAGTGATTCTTTATTCCATTTGAGGGCATGGTGTGTATGAGATGTGTGAATAATGTCCTAATCATTCGAAGGTAGAAGTAGAGTGTGAAGAGTGAGTAGAGTGTGAATAAGAATTTATGTGCTTAACTAGAACTATAATCAAGCATTACCAAATGCTATTTTCTCAGTTCAAAATCTTGCGGATGTAATCCAATTTTTTTTGTAAGATAGTGTGTCTTCCTTTGGGCAGTGAGCCTTGTTGTAATTGAGCATTGAGCTCTAGGCAATGTGCATTCCCCATTTATTCTTCTTTATACTATTAATAGGGTATAATCTTGTGGACTAACCTCCGCCATGGTTTTTCTCCTAACATGGTTTCCACGTAAAAAATCTTGGTGTTATGTGTGCTCCTGATGTGTTTATGATTTATGCTTTCATGGTTATTTATTAGATCTGAGAATAAGGTTAATAAGTTTAATAAGTTTACATTTCTATGACAACTAATTCACCTCCCTCCTGTTAGTTGTTTTCCCTTGTGTTGCCAACAATTGGTATTAGAGCAGGTTCTTTGGAATAAGTTTAATAGCTTGAGGTGATCCAGGATGGCCACATATAAGAAGGATAGTTTAAGATTTGATGGAACAAATTATTCTCTATGGAAGACTCGAATGGAGTGTCATATGAGATACATTGCTGAACCCAACTAGAACATTACAAGGAATAGGTATGTTATCCCATAGAATGGTCCTTCTACTACTGCTAAGATTAAGAATTTCAAATACAACATCAGGGATAAGGAAGCATTGCTGAGTTCTTTGACTGATTCTAAGATGAAAAATGTGATGGATCTGAAGATTGCTTATGAGATCTAGAAAAATTTGGAAACTTTGTATGAAGGTGATGCTAATGTGAATATTGCTAAGCTACAAAATTTGAAGGTAAATATGAAATGTTAAGAATGGGTGATGATGAGAACATTACTTCTTTCATGAAAAGAGTGAATGAACTTGTGTGTAGTATTAGATGTACTGGTGGACAATTGGAAGAATCAAAGATTGTTGCTAAAGTGCTTAGATCCTTGCCTATTGCATACAAAGCCAAAGCTTCTACTATTGAGGAGCTCTAGACTATGACAAATGTTACCCAAGACATGTTGATTGGTAAGCTTACTGCTTTTGAGTTGAGTGAATTTGGTGATGCTCTTCCTAAGACATAATCTATATTCAAGGCCACTACCTCTGGAAGGGATAAAAAAGGATATGATCTAGGAGAAAGTTATTCTAGAAAGATATTCAAGTATGAGGAGCAAATGAGAGAGATTCAATAAGAAGAGAGAAAACTGGATGAGCTTGAAGCACTTATTTTCAAGAGAGAAGCTAGAGGAGAAGGTAAGTATAAAGGAAAGTTTCCTATTAAATGTTTTTCCTGTAATAGGATAGGTAATTTTTCATCAAGGTGTCTGGAAAGTGTTCCTAAGTCAAGACCTAACAAGCCTAGATTTCAAAGGATTTGTTATTATGTTGCTAATAAAGGTGTGATCGATGATGAATGTGATGAAGGGAATGTAAGTGAGGATGAATGGGTATTTATTTGTATCAAGGAAAATAATCCCGCCCCTACTAAATCTGCTAGTTGTACAAATGTGGAGAAAGCCCTATCAGCCAGAGTTGAAGAGAAATATGAATGGGTGACTGACAGTGGATGCTCTCATCACATGATAGGTGATAAAAGTAAGTTTGTGAGTTTGGAAAAGTATAATGGTGGTGTTGTAAGATTTGGCGATGACAAAGTAGGTGTAATCTATGGTAGAGGATGCATTTCTCTTGATGGTAAGCATAATACTGATGGTGTCCTATATGTGGAAGATCTAAAGCATAATCTTTTAAGTGTTGGACATATGGTTGATAAGGGAGACAATCTTCAATTCAAGGATGGAAAGTGTAGAATACTAGGAAGTTCCAGAAATGTGATTGCATTAGGTATAAAAATAAAAGGTAATATCTTTCACTTGAGTGCTGCTAGCAAAAGTTATTTGATTGCTCAAGTTGATGATAGTTGGTTTTGGCATAAGAGAATGTGTCATGTTAACTTTGACAATATTATCAAGATAAGTTCTACTCAGGCTGTGAGAGATCTTCCTAAGTTGATAAAACCTACTAATGCTATATGCAAGGAATGTCAGTTAGGGAAGCAAACTAGAGTTTCATTTCAGAGCAAACAACATTGTTCAAATGAAGTGTTGGAGCTTGTGTATACTAACTTGTGTGGCCCTTCTAGAGTCATAAGTTTACAAGGATATAGGTGTTTCATGTAACTCATTGATGATTATTCCACAATGATGTGGGTTAATTTCTTAAGGGAGAAATCTGAAGCTCTAAAGAAGTTCAAGATCTTTAAGGCTATGGTTGAGATGGAGACAGGTCTAAAGGTTAAATATCTGAGATCAAATAGAGGTGGTGAATTCACTTCTGGTGAGTTTAATTCTTTTTGTGAAGAACATGGGATAAAGAGACAATTATCTACACTTCAGAACCTTTAGCAAAATGGAGTTGTGGAAAGGAAGAACAGGACAGTTGAAGAAGATACTAAAACTATGATGCTGAAAGGAAATGTTCCTCATATCTGCTGGAGAGAAGCTATGAGGACTACTATTTACACACTCAATCAGGTACAAGTCAAAGGTGATACTAGTAAGACTCCTTATGAGCTATGGTATGGTTATAAGCCTACTATTAGATACTTCAAAATATTTGGGAGTAGATGTTATATCAAAAGAGATGAAGATATAGGAAAGTTTGATGCTAGGAGTGATGAAGGAATGTTTCTTGGTTACTCTACTAAAAGCAAGGCCTATCGATGCTACAATAAGAGACTGAGGAAAATGGTTGAAAGTGCAAATTTCAAGGCTAATGAAGAAATAGTTAGACCATCTAGAACCTATGGATATGATTCAGATGATCAGAATGATAGTTAAAACAAAGGAAAGAAAGTTCAAACTTCAAATCAAGTTCAGATCATTCCAGTAAATCAAGAAAATCAAGAGGAATGAACTAGTGAAAGTGCAGAAGAGAGATCAAAAGAGCTTGAAGTTCAAGGAATCCCAAGACTCCAAGGTATGTACGACTAAATCATTTAGAAGATCGGATCATAGGTGATAAGAATAAAGGTGTTCAGACTAGGAGAAAAATTGTAGAAGAATATTGTTTGATTTCAAAGACTGAGCCTACTAATGTCAATGAAGCATGCAAAGATGAACATTGGGTGGAAGCAATGAAATAATAACTACAATAGATTGAGAATAATGATAAATGGATTCATGTTCCTAGACCTATGGACAAAAATGTAATTGGAACTAAATGGGTCTTTAGAAACAAACTGAATGAGCAAGGTGAAGTTGTTAGAAACAAAGCAAGACTAGTGTGTAAAGGATATTCTCAGATGGAAGGAATTAGCTTTGAAGAAACTTTTTCCCCTGTTGCTAGGATTGAAGCTATGAGAGTATTTCTTGCTTATGTTGCTTACAAAAACTACAAGGTTTATCAAATGGATATCAAGTTAGCATTTCTAAATGGTGAACTGGAAGAAGAGGTGTATGTTGAGCAACCTGATGGATTTCAATTGACTGTTTAGGGAGATATGGTTTGTCAGTTAAAGAAAGCATTGTATGGACTTAAGCAAGCCTCTAGAGCATGGTATTCTAGATTGGACAAGTATTTGTTGAAGCTTGGATTTAATAAAGGTACTATTGATAGTAATCTATATTTTAAGATTGATGATGATAAATATTTGATTGTTGAAGTCTTTGTTGATGATATCATTTTTGGAGGAGATGATAGTTTGTGCATGAAGTTTGCTGATGAGATGCAGAGTGAATTTGAGATGTCTATGATTGGAGAGATGAAATTATTTTTGGGATTGCGAATTAGTTAGTTAGATAAAGGGATATTTATATCTCAGTCCAAGTATGTGAAGACATTGCTAAAGAAGTTTGGTATGGAAGATTCAAAGCCGGTTGGTACACCTATGGTAACCAGATGTAAGTTGACACAAGATGATGACTCACCTAAGGAAAATCAAACTAGATACAAATTGATGATTGGTGGATTTATTTATTTAGCTCAAACTACACCTGCTATCATGAAGGTTGTATGTATTGTTGCAATATTTCAAGATGATCCTAAGGAATCTCATGTGATAGCTATGAAGAGTATTTTTAGATACTTGAAGGGGACTGTTGATTTTGGCCTATGGTATCCTAAATATGATGACCTTACTTTGAGTGCTTTTATTGATGCTGATTGGGTAGGAGATGTGAATGATAGAAAAAGTACTAGTGGTGATGTATTTTTCTTGGGAAAGAAGTTGATTTCATGGTTAAGTAAGCAACAGAATGTCGTTCCTTTATCTACTACAGAGACATAATACATTGTTGTTGCTAACAATTGTACTCAAGTATTATGGATGAAGTAGATGTTGAAAGATATCAAAGTTGTGTATGATGAAAATATTGCTATATTTTGTGATAATTCAAGTGCAATTAGCATTTCTAATAATCTAGTGCTGCATTAAAAAACCAAGCATATATCTATCAAATTTCAATTTTTTAGAGAGAAGGTGAGTGAAAAGGAAGTTAGATTGGAGTATGTGCTTACTAAGGAAAAAATTGCAGATATATTTACCAAACCTTTTCCTAAGGATACTTTTGAGTATCTTAGAGGGAAGCTAGGGGTGACTACCCCTCCTAATTAGAACTAAGGTGCATTGACATGCATCAGTCTGTGCATTTCATAGTCATATCTCAATTTGGATTGATGTTGTGGTGGCTGCTACTCAAGGGGAGTAGTCAGATGTTCAGATATGAGGTTCAAAGCTTGTGTGTATCTTTATCATTGATTTCAAAGGGGGAGAAGATTCTAGTGAAAAATTTGTGGGGAGAGGAGTCATGTGAAAGATTTGAGGAGAAAAGAGTCAGAATCTAAGGAGGAGAAAGTGCTAAGAGATAGTTGTGTTGATGGTGTTTTTCACATCATGTGTTGCAATCAATGCCAAAGGGGATATTGTTGTATGTTGTTGATATTTGATTGTCATTGATGTCAACACTATTGGCATTAATGTCTTAAAGGTTGTATATGTCGAGGATATTGAGAAAATTTTAATGGAATAATTTGTGGGTTGTCAGTGATACAATGAAGTTTATTCTGTTGGTTAGCTTAGTACGTTGATGATCAGAGATTTTGGATTAAAGGGTTTGTTTTTGAGTATATATAGTTTATCCACGCTAAGTTTTAGAGATCTATGTGAAAATTTGATCGAGTTATGAGCAGTTGTGTTCTGATAGTCATTTTGTTGCTTTAGTTGGTGTTCCTGAATGAAGATGATGTGATTCTAGTAAGTTCAGTTGTTACAGATGCTTCTCTAGTGATTCATGATGATTGTGGATATTTTTAGATCATGCTCTATCTGTGTTGCATGTCTGTATTGATTTTTGTACTTGCAGTTGATGATTTTCTCTTGTGTGTTCATGCTTTTCATGTTCATGGCCAACAAGGTGACATGGAATAATTTTTTGAGGTATTTCATGTACAGGGATTTTTTTTTGGGTCTTCATTATGTTGTAACCGATATTGGTCTATTCTCATGGAAAATTATTTTTTCTTTTGCGCCGACACTTTGCATATGTTTTATTAATTTGTTGAAGCCGACATGTAGCGATGTAATCTCTTGTTGCAGATATATATAAGCGATTGTTTATTCCATTTGAGGGAATGGTGTGTATGAGATGTGTGAATAATTTTCTAATCATTTGAAGGAAGAAGTATAGTGTGAAGAAGAGTGAGCAAAGTGTGAAGAATAATTTATGTGCTTAACCAAAACTGTAATCGGGCATTAGCATATGCTATTTTCTTAGTTCAAAATCTTGTAGATGTGATCCAAATGTTTCTGTAAGACAGTGTGTCTTCCTTTGGGTAGTGAGCCTTGTTGTAATTGAACTATGAGCTCTGGGTAGTGTGTGTGTGAATTCATGTGCATTCCCCATTTATTTTTCTTTATACTTTTAGTAGGGTATAATCTTGTGGACTGACCTCCACCATGGTTTTTTCCCTAATAGGGTTTCCACATAAAAAATCTTGGTGTTATGTGTGTTTTTGTAATGTGTTGATGATTTATTCTTTCATTGTTATTTATCATATCTGAGAATAAGGTTAATAAGTTTAATAAGTTTAAATTTCTATGACAACTGATTCACCCCACCTCTCAATTGTCTTCCCTTGTGTTTCCAATAGACACATACTGAAAAAGATGAAATTTGGGTGTGGTCACCCCTAATTTTTTTGAGAACTAATCAAAAATTGAATTTTTTTATCATGTGTAGAATGAAGTCTAGTTTTAAAAAATTTAATTTGTTTCACGTTTCGATGAACGAGTAAAATTCTATCCTAAGACTAGCACATGTTATTTTTTGACCAAAAATGGAGGCATTTATAATATAAGTTATGGATCAAAACCTTAACTAAATGGAAACAAAAAAAGAATTATATATTAAGATAGCTAAGATAGAGGTTAACACCATCATGGTTTTTAATAAAATTGCATTGAAATACGTGCAAATGTGACAGTGAGCATAGAAAACAATATGAAGAAATTTGGATAGTCCTATCAATTCACTCATCCAAAGCAAGTCATTTGGTGAGTTCCAAATTTGGAGCTCGCCAAATGACACATCACATTTGGCGAGTGCCAAATTTTTCAAGTGGCAAATTTGTCGTGTACCAAATGTGATGTGTCATTTGGTGAGAACCAAATTTGGCACTCACCAAATGACCTCCTTTGAACAAATTCTAACATTCCCCTCTCTTTGGTCAACCACTTTGATAATGCTCAAAGCGCATGATTTATGATCATAGATAGATAGTTGAGGTTTTACCTTTCATACACTCTCTACCTCCTTACTCTCTATCCCTGTAAAGTCTCTCTCAGGTCTCACTCCCTCCCACACTACCTTGACTACTCTTCCGCAGTCCAATCCCTTCTCTAAAGTCTCATTCCCTCCCACCCTACCTAGATATATCTATCTCACTCAAACCCCCTTTCTCACACACTCTCTCTGCCCCTATAGTCTTTTTATCTCTCTCACTCCATCTCCTTCTCTTAGGTCATTATCTTTCTCTCTCCATCTCTCTCTCTCTCACACATCTCTCCCTCCCAACCCATCTCCCTCTCTCTCTCCCACTCCCTCTCTCTCTCTCTCACTCCCTCTATCTCTCTTGCACTCTATATATCTCCCCCTCTTTCAAGTCTCTCCCTCCCACCCCATCTCCCTCTCTCTCTCTCTCAAGTATCTCCCTCCTACCCCCTCTCCCTCTCTCTTTGTCAAGTCTACCCCCTCTCCTTCTCAAAGTCACTCCCTCTATCTCTCTCCCACTCCCCCCTCTCTCACTTGATCTATCTCTCTCCCTCTATCTCTTCCTCTTTCTCAAGTATCTCCCTCCCACCACCTCTCCCTCTCTCTTAGGTCCCTCTCTCTCTCACTCCCTCTATCACTCTCCCATGCCCTCTGTCTATATCACTCCCTCTATCTCCCTCCCTCTCTCTTAGGTATCTCCCTCCCACCCCTCCCTCTCTTTCTTTCACTCCCTCTCTCTTAGGTATCTTCCCCCATGTGCCCCCCTCTCTCTCTCAAGTCTCTCTCTCTCTCACTCCCCTTGTGCAGGGGCACCATTGGTAATTTTGATATAAATAAGGTCTAAAGGTTAGGTATTTATTATTTTTGTGTATTTTATCATAAATAAGGTCTAATTGATACCATTATCATGTATTTGAATTGTTATGGGGTCATTTGATCATGTAATGCAAAAAATAAAAAATGATGTAAAAAGTTGTCAAGCAAAAGTTGCAAGATTGCAAGTTTGTGGAAGATGAACAGTCACATTATTCAAAATTCAGTTTTGGGTGGTTGAGTTAGGTGTTTTAGGAGGTAAAATGGTTTATATATGTAGAGGATCTCATTGTAGATGAATCTTGGTGATTTGGAAGCAAAAAGAAAAAAGTAATTATCTATTTTCTTGAAATTTTTGTGTAATATCACTATTTATAGGCTTGTACCATATTGTACAGAGGAAAAATTGTTCTAAAACCTGATGAATTCATTGGTGTCATTAATTAAATGCATCTTTCGCTTGGTTTGAGAGGTTTATATTGAATTGGAAGGATTTTATACTTGTTTTTCTGAAACTGCTTGTGTAACCTTGTTTAAGGGTTTGATTTGTGTAAAATGACTTTCTAAGCCATTCCACCTACTGTATCTTCTTGTAACTTGGTGGAATCACCCATTTGGATGTAAATTTAGTGTGTTCATGATTAGAGGAGTAGAGGAGGTGAGTTGGATGGTTTGGGGTGATTCCCTAGTTGAGAAAATGTGTGTTTTAGAGTGAATTTGAGAGGTTTGAGAGGGGAAATGTGTGTAATCCTTGGGGGAAATAGATTGTTATGGTAGTTTGATTTTTTCAAAAATGGATTAAGGATTTTTGAATCCTTGGTAGGTCATGTAGAAGTCAAGAGAATAGTTTTTCAATAAACCCTTTCCTAATTTATGAAAAAGGAGGGTTTCATGGTATGATGTCTTGGGAAGCATGTCCTTGAGTAAAGTTTGTGAAATCAGAGGTTTTGATACCTAGGAAAAGTGTTGCAATTGAGTTTTTGGGTTGCTGGAAAGTTTAGATGGGTGACCCTTTGTAAAAGTGGCCTAATTGGCCTTGTAGGACAACATTTTTGCAAGATTTTGAAGAGTTTGGTTCAAAATGACCCATGGAGTTTTTGAGGTATGTTTTAGTATGTTTTAATGGGTGTCTAAAAGTATAAATATTTTGTTGGTTGTGAGGGTTTAGTGTGAGATAAGCTTAATAATTTAGGTTTGTAGACCTATTAGAGAAAAAGAGAGTTTGTGTGAAGAAAGTGCCCTAGTTAGGGTTTGAGAATGAAAGTGTCATTCGAGATAACTTGTGTTGAGTTTTTTTTATCAAAGCCTCCTTGCTCTGCATCATCCCTATATCTCTCTCTCATCCCTTTATCTCCTACTCCCTCTCTCTTCTACTCTTAGGTCTCTCTCTCCCACCCCCTCTCTCCCACTTTGTCTCCCTCTCCCTCTCTCTCAGGTCTCTCCCTCCCACCCTCTCCCTCTCTCTTGAGTTTCTCCCTCCCACCCCCTCTCCCTCCCTCTCTCTCTTAATTCTCTCAGTCCTACCCCCCCCTCTCTCTCCCCCATCCCTCCCACTCCCCCTCTCTATCTCCCTCTCCCTCTATCTATCTCCCTCTCTCTATGTCTCCCTCTATCTTAGGTATCTCCCTCCATCTCCCTCTTTCTCCCTCTCTTAGGTATCTCCCTGCCACCCTCTCTCCCTCTCCCTCTCTCTCAGGTCTCTCCCTCCCACCCCTCTCCCTACCCCTCTCTCTATCTCTCTCAAGTCTCTCCCTCCTACCCCCTCTCCCTCTCTCAAGTCTCTTCCTCAATATCTCTCATTGGCTCCCTCTATCTCTCTCCCACTCCATCTCTCTCCCACTCCCTCTTTCTCTCCCTCTCCCTCTATCTCTCTCTCTCCCCCTATCTCTCTCCCATCCCTTTATCTCCCACTCCCTCTCTCCCCCATTCCCTCCCTCTCTCCCTCTCTCTCTCCCCCTCTCTCAGGTAGGAGGGAGAGACTTGAGAGAGAGTGAGAGGGAGTGAGAGAGAGATATAGTGAGAGAGAGACCAAAGAGTGGGAGAGGGGGTCAGAGGGAGACACTTGAGAGAGAGAGAGAGGAGGTGAGAGAGAGAGAGGGTTGAGGGTGGAGGGTTATGGGTAGATGGTAGAGGGTAGAGGGTTTAGGTTTTAGGGTTTAGGGTTTAGGTTTTAAGGGTTGAGTGTAGAGGGTAGATGGTAGAGGGTTGAGGGTTTAAGGCTTCATGGATTAAGGGATGAGGGTTGAGGGCTTAGGGTTGAGTGTTTAAGGGTTTAAGGGTTAAGTATATCGAGTTGAGGTATTATGGTGAAGATGGAGGGAGGATGGAGGGAGACATGATATATAGATAAATATGGATTTAGGGTCAATGGTAGAGGGTAGATGGTTAATGGTAGAGGGTAGATGGTTTAAGGGTTTAGGGTTTAATGGTTAAGGGTATAGGGTATAGGGTTTATTGTTTAAGGTTAGAAGGTTTAAGGGTTAAGGGTTAGGGTAGTATAGGGTTTATTGTTTTAAGGTTAAGAAGGTTTAAGGTTAAGGGTAGAGGAGTGATTAGAGTTTGAGGTTGAGGTAGGGGAGTAGAGGGTTAGAGGTAGAGACAAAGAGAAAGTTTAAGGGTGGGGGAGAGATAGATGAGTGAGAGAGAAACAAACACGAGAGAGAGACTTGAGAGAGAGGGGGTAGAGAGTTGAGGGCAGGGTAGAAGGGATTTAGGAGTAGAGATAGAGGTTACAATTTAGGGTTAGAAATTAGAGAATTAGAGGAGTTAAAATTAGAAATTTAGGTTTATGGTTTTACAGGTTTCAAGGAAATTTTAATGGTTTAGGAGTTTTAAGGGTTAAGGATAGAGGGTAGGAGGTAGAGGGTAGAAGGATTGAGGGTTGAGGGTTTTGGGGTTTTAAGGTTGAGGGGAGGTTTAGGGTTTAAGGGTAGAGGGTTTAAGGGTTTAAGGTTTAATAGTTAAGGGTAGAGGGTTGAGGGTAGAGAGAGAAAGAGAGAGAGAGAGAAGGTTGAGGGTTTAGGGTTGAGGCTAGAGGGTTAAGGGTTAAGGGTAGAGGGTAGACTATTTAAGGGTTTAGGGTTGAAGGGTTAAGGGTAGAGGGTTTACAGTTTAATGGTAGAGGGTGTAGGGTTGAGGGTTTAGGGTAGAGGGTAGAGGTTAGAGGGTTAAGGGTAGAGGGTAGGCAGTTTAAGGGATTAGGGTTTAATGGTTAAGGGTAGAGGGTAGAGGGTTTAAGGGTTAAGGGTAGAGGGTAGAGTGTTTAGCATTCAAGGTTTAATGGTTGAGGGTTGAAGGTAAAGGGTAGAGGGTTGAGGGTATATGGTAGAGGGTTTAGGTTTTAAGGGTTGAGGGATTAAGGGTTGAGGGTTGAGGGATTAGGGTAGAGAGTTTAGTTGATTTAAAAGGGTTGAGGGTAGAGGGTAGAGGGTATTGGGATGAGGGTAAAGGGTAGAGGGCTCAAGGGTTGATGGTTGATGGTCGATGATTTAAGGTTGAGGGTTGAAGGGTTTAAGGGTTGAGGGATTAGGGTAGAGAGTTTATTTGGGTTTAAGGGTTGAGGATATAGGGTTGAGTGATTAGGGTTGAGGGTTGAGGGTATTGGGTTGAGGGTAGAGGGTAGAGGGTTTAAGGGTTTGGTTTGAAAGGTTTAGGGTTGAGGGTTTAGGTCTCCCATCCTTCTATCTATCACTCTCTCTCTCCCACTCCCTCTCTTAGGTCTTCCCCCCACCCTAACTAAATAACTCTCTCTCCCTAACAAGTCTCTCTCTCTCTCAGGTGTCACTCCCTCCCACACTACCTAGACTAATCTATCTCACTCCAATCCATCTCTATAAGGTCTCCATACCTCCCACCCTACCTAGAAAAATATATTTCACTCCAACCCCTTCTCCTACACTCCCTCTCTCTCTCTCCCCCTTTGGTCATTTTGTATTTCTCAGGTCTCATCCCTCCCAACCCCTCTCCCATTGTCAGGTCTTTCCCCCCACCCTAACTGGATAACTCTCTATCCCTCTCAAGTATCTCTCTCTCTTAAGTCTCACTCCTTACCACACTACCTATAATAATCTCTCTCACTCCTATCCCCTCTCTCTCTATCTCAAGTATCACTCCCTTCCTCTCTATATTTGGAAAAAATTTCAAAGCAACACATTTGGCGCTCGCCAAATTTGGCGAGCGCAAAATTTGGAAAGGGACAAATTTGGTGAGCACCAAAGCACCAAATTTGGTGAACTCCAAATTTGGCAAGCTCCAAATTTTGTGAGCTCCATCACCAAATTTCGTGAGTTCCAAATTTGGCGAGTGCCAAATTTGGCGAGCTCCAAATTTGGCAAGCTCCAAATTTGGTGAGTGCCAAATGTGTTTTTACCTTGAAATGGTAAAATAGGGGTTGACCACATGATTGAAGCCCACATGCTTCTGTATTTGTCTAGTTCAACACTTTATCCAACTCAGAAATGCCTTTTTTATGCAGTTGACTCCCTATTGTACCAATCTATGCTTGATAAATCACCTTTTTACCACCAATTTTCATGCTAGATAACATAAAAGAAGAAACTTTGAAGTTTCTACTTTATTTTATATTATCTCAGGTAATATATTCATTTTGGTAATATTGAAATTTTTTTATTTAGTATATTTTTTTGGTTTTGACAATATAAACTAAATTCCTTTCATGATTTGTTAATCATAACAATTGGACATATAATTCAACATTGAATTAGATTGGAGTTGCATAAAAAAGTTTAATTTTTATGAGTTTGAAGAAAAAAATGAAAAACATGACATAATTTAGATGAATTCATGTTTAAACTTATATAAATGACATCAACTTAACAAAAAATTTCTTATGAATTTTATTTGCATTGCATATACTAGTCCATTTCTAGCATGGATAGTCAAATTCACTCTATTTCATTTTAGGTAGATGTTTATATTGAGTATTTTTGTTTTTTTTTTGAAAATTCATAGACCATTCATTTGATTATTTTATTAATCTTCCTTGTTACACTTAGAATTCAACATTAAATTAGATGTATCTTGCATGTAAAAGTTTAATTTTTAGGAGCTTGAAGATAAAAAATGGAAAGTTCATGACATAATAGATTCAAATTAATTATTGTGATGGTTGTGGGAAAACTTAAATTATTTTCAACTAATTTGGAAAACCTAAGAGATTTCATCAATGTTAATGCAAGTTTCCATTAATTTTTTTGTTCCATAAAAATTTCAACATCATCATGTGCTTAGATAAATTCAAGTGACTTGACATAGTTATTAATGCAAGTTTCCATTCATTCATACCATTTACCTTTCTAAGAAATAAAAAAGGGGAAAATTTTGTGCAATTGAAAATGGTTTTTGTCTTTCTAAGTTACCTCATTTCCAAAGAAATAGTGAATAATTCCAAGATATAGCATCACAAACCCTTCTTTGAATTCATGTTCTTCATGGATTGGTTGATAATCACAATGTGCTTTTGACAACAATAAGCACAAGATTGTCTAGTTTCCAAAGATGGCAGCAAATTATACCTTGGGTTTGACACTTTTTTTCTCCTAAGTACTTGTCCACACTCCAAATACTCCCATCAAACCCTTCTTAACATTGATCAATGCTTACATGAAGCAATTTTGTACAAATCCCTCAAAGTACTAGTTTTTACATAGTATAGTTGCAAAAAGAAACAAAATTTCCTCAATAACTCACATAAAATGATGATTTAGCAACCATCCTTTTGTCAGCACATGCATATAGACCTATAGAAATTTAGGATCAAATTTCATATATTTTCACTAGATGCATCAAAAGTTATGGGATTTTTAAAGCTCGCTATAAACCCTAGTCTGGGGACAATAATGTTTGATAAGATACATGCAATGTTTGATAAGTTACATTAGTTATGAAATGTAAAGTAATGCTTTGAGTTTTAAATATATGCAATGCAATGTAATTAGTGATATGAATATGTTTCATAAAATGCTTGGTGTGTTTCATAAAATCCAATGTAATAAGTATTATGAATATGTTCAAAAAAATGCATTACTGACTTTTCTTATGGTATGGAGGTAGACGTGTATGAAATTTTTTGTAGCATATACATGTTTGATAAGATGCATTGGTAGAAATGTTCAAAAAAAATTGATAGCATAGAATAAGGTAGTGAGCTGTTTGAAAGAATGCCTCAAAGAAATGAGGTCTCATGCTGATGTCCATCAGCATGAGACCACATTTCTTGGAGGGATTTTTCCAAAAAAATCACCGCCTTCTTTCATAAAATTCTTTGCTAGACATGTATGAAAAAGGATAAGGTAGACATGAATGAAAAAGGCTAAGGTAGACACGTATGAAAAATGTTGTAGCATATACATGTTTGATAAGATGCTTTGGTAGACATGCACGGAAAATGTGGTTGCATAGAAAAAGGTAGTGAGTTTTTTGAAATAAATGTGGTCTTGCATGGTGATGTCCATCACCATGAAACCACATTTTTTGGAGACATACTTCCAAATATCTCGCTGCCTTCTTTCATAAAATGTAATGTAATCAACAATATCGATATGTTTCATAAAATGCATTACTTACTTTTGTTCTATGTGTGTTTGTGAACATGTAGCATTTGATGTCATGCCAAGGAAATGACCAGAAGCTCTAAAATTGGAAGAATGTGAAGTTAAAAATGTAAGGAGAAGAGAATAAAAAATGCAAGCTTGTGAAGCAAAGGAATTGTAGTCCATACAACAATAAATTCTCTTGCAATCTAAGAGAGAGGTCCAATTGGTAGCACAAAGGTCACAAATGAACAAAATTCGTGGAGGGACACAAATGGATCCCAAAGTTGGGGGCACATCATCAACCGTAGGTGAAGTTCAATGCACATATCTAGTTGAAGACACACCAACAACAACATGTGGTTTTCCAAGTACATCAGAAATCACATCTCTAGTTGAAGACACACCATCAAAAACATTGGGTTTTGAAAGTACATCAGAAAACACATCTCTATTTGAAGGCACTCCACATACGACATCTCAAGTTAGAGGTACAACATCATTTACATGCCATTCTCGAGGTATGTCATCAATTTCTACCTTCGATTGAAGGTACATGATCTATCCCCGATATTGTTGACATTCCTAACATTGACACAAATTTACATTTGAGAACTCCAAGTAGAGTTTTGCATAGAAAACCTATTTTTTTTATTGATATTGATTCCAATGTTTTGAAATGGATTCCTAATAAGATTCTAAAATGTGCATGTCAAAGATATGCACAAAGGATATGGAGTTTAATTTCTGAGAAGCTAAGTGAGGATGGAAGATGTTCATTAACTATTTATTGAAATGATGAGACAACTCAAATTTAGGACCACCATGAAGGCTCTTAGGCTAAGAGTTTCAAATGACTCAAGAGAAAATTCCATTGTAAAGAAATTGATGAGTGCATACGAGAGCATGGTTTCTACCTCACTCACGAAGGATAGTTGTGCCACACAACATGTGATGAAAACATCATTGTTAAGTAGTCAAACAAGGAACAAGGTGAACCTTACAAAGACAAGTAAGTCTTTGAAAATAAGTAGATCATCTCTAATGAGAGCCAAAGGAGGGCATGAAAGAGTGGAGGATCCAAGTAGAAATAAGTTATGGGAATTCTTGGGTAGAGTGCCATAGAAAAGTAAGAATTTCTCAAGCCTTGATATCTATAATAGTATATTATTGGAAGGATAACACAAGGACCTCTCCCAATCAAAGAGATGTTGTAAGAAGGAGAATTGGTAGTCAAATTTGTGAGCCACATCCAAAGCATTACTTGGATACCACTCAAACCCAAGTTTTTGTTGATTTTGTGTGGAAGTTTTCTTAAATTAAAACATGTCTAAGGTATTTTGAAATACTAAAGCTTTTTTATGTCAAAATAAATCACACATGCACTGCTTGTTTTGATTAAAGGGAAAAACAATTTTTGAATGGACCCGAAACCCTTTACAATTGAGGATACAAAATCTCGCCAAGAAAAAATTTCAAAAGACCACCAGCAATAACCCAATAGCCAAAAAACACAAGCAAGTGGGTGCTAAACTAAAAGTAAGACACCAGACCAACAACATCACCCATCAACCACAAAACAACAAAATAACCTAAAAGAAACCAACCCCCAACAAGAAACAAAAAGAAATAAAGAAAAGACCACACATTAATTCAAGCCACCCAAAGTATTGGCAACCTTAATTTGTTGATTCTTGTGCCTCTCAACCATATCTAGTAGCTCCTTCTTCTTAACATAAATGTTTTCTTCCAATCAGCCGACCCTCTGCCAGTAGGACCTTTATCATCCTCCTTAGAAAATTTTCTTTCCTTACCCTTGGCCACATGCTCTTTCTCCATAAGCTCAAAGAAATAAACCTAATCCTCCTTGAGCTCACTTATTTTCCTAAAAAGGACTTCTAGGGAGTCTGCACTGTTCTTGATAGAGATATGGCATGCCTGCATTAGGTTCTTGATATCAATATCTATGCCTAAAACCTTGGCTTCCAAAGTTGTCAATATTTCATCACACAAAGACCTAAAATCATGAAAATAACCTTCAAGGTCCACCATTTTATCTATATGAATGTACATAACTAAACCCTTCAGAACATTGTTCATATTCTCCTTTAAGCCTCTGATTTTAATATTAATCTTATTGAACTTCTAAAGAGTCCATTTAGCCAATTTAAAGGTACCAATGGCCCCAAGCCTCTCCATATCCAATAAATCAGACATGGAAGTAGCATCATCGTCAAGGTAAGAAAAGTCCTCAGGAAAAAGGATTTACCTTCAAAGGCTCTTATTTGGCTTTACTATTCTCTGTATCCTCCTCATTCAGACCCCTAATTTCCTCATCATGTTCCTCCTTGGGAAAGTCCTACATGGGAGAATCCTCAATGTCCACCCTCTTTTCACTAGAATCCTTATCCTCACTAGCCACATTTGGGTCCTTGGTCAGAACCTCAAAAGCCTTATTCTTTAAATTAGCAATACATTTAGACAACCTCCTCAGTTTATTAGCCAAACCCTCAACATTACCCTATGTCTCCTCCTCTGAACCACCACCAACAACTTTACCAACAACCACCTCCGTAGACTTGGGAGAAGAATCACCTAACCCCACCTCCATGTCTTCACTCTTAGAAAGGGCTAGTCACTTAGTCATCTTCTTACACTTAGCACCAACCACCTTCCTCTTCTTCAAATACGTATTTGTTGCCACAAGAGAAGCAAATCACTGACAACTTTTTCCTTGCCCTTGATGGATAGAGTAGGGATAAGAGACTTGATGTGCTCTATGATCAAATAAGCCCTTCATGGAGGATGTGGGCCCTCCTATTCTTCAAATGAGCGTACAAAGGGACCTCCAAAGAAGATAATAGAAAAAGTAAATGAAATGAAGAAACCATGTATAAAATGGTTGAGAGTAAAATGTTGACCAAGAATAGCCCTAAACCTCCCTTCCAGAGTCACATAGCGCATCAGGACCTTAGAAAAATTGGCCCAAATTTTCTTGAGGGAAGTTCTCTCATAACCCCAAATCTTCAATTTGATTAATTGCTTCCTCTCATCATATTTTAAAAATTGGACCATTGCTTCTTCATTACTTTTTTTATCCTTGAAAAAAATTTGACCCACAGTTGGCATCCCCATGATAGTGGAAACCGAGTCCTCATTAACCTCCACTTCCAGACCTTTAACCTTAAGCTTATGATTATGCTAGAAAGAAACAAATTGCACCAAGGCATTAGGGTCATGCCTGTGCAATCTCTCCAAAAATGGAGTGAAATTCCCATGGCTCAAATACTCTAGAGTTTCTTCTTTCTCTTAATGTCACCACAAGAGTGTGGCTCGATTTGGCTCCTATTACCAACCATGGTAGCTGACACACAACTCATAGAACCGTTGCAAAGACAACTCAATTGAAGACCAGAGAGCCAAAAACTACCCACAAAGCATGAAAACTAAATGAAGGTACTAGACCATAAATGTTGTATCACATCACCTCACACCATCATTCCTTAATAAAATATTAGCTTTCTCAGGAAGGATCAATCCTTCCTCCCATGAACAAAATTCATTTAAGCTAACAACCTTGTTGGAAAAAAAATCTGCCAATGAGTTTCCTTCTCAGTAAACATTAGAGATGCGAGTCTCATCACAAGATTGCAACATAATTATCGTATCCTTGATAAGTTGGTCGACATTCCCACTTAGAGGATGAGTGCCACACAGATAATTTATAATGTTCATGGAGTCGCCTTCCACCCAGAATTTGGAGTATCCTTTGTTGATAGCATACTTAACACTCATGAACGTAGCCTCCGCCTTCGCGCAATGATTGATTTGAGTACCCAATGGTAGTGCCATCACACCAAGTAGTCTACCAATATCATTTCTTAACACCCCCCACAACTTGCAGGCCTAGAATTCCCATTCACTACCCCATTAAAGTTAACCTTAAACCAACCAAAAGGAGGAGGCTTCAATCTTGTGTTCAGTCTAGTAGTTGAGCATGGCTTAGGATTCATAATAGGAATTGAAGTTATCTTCTAGTTAGAAGTCACCATGAGCTCATAACTTACAAGACAACCAGATGGAACGAAATGAGTAGAATCAAAATGAATCCGAGAAAAATTCTCTAGAATGGCCCGAAGGATCTTGATAAAAAGACAATCAACCTTAAGCTTAGTCTCCTAAAAAATCATGTGTTTCTCTCTTTCCATAATCCCCAAGCAATGTGTAGAGCCATGAGATCCCATAGCCACCTCGAAATGGAAGAGGACGAAGGGAAAGTCTATTGGTCAAAAAAATTAGTAAGAGAATTCAGAAAGTCCCAACCAATATCCGAAAGTCTGAGAAATTTACTTCAAAGAGAGTATGAGTGTTTACATTCAAGGAGAATATGGTAAGCATTTTCACTATTAGCTTCACATAGAACACATCTATTAGGAATTGTAAACCCCCTCTTACAAAGGTTTTCTTGCGTAAGAACTTTACCTTGCATAAGAAACTAGAAGAAAACATTAAATTTGGGAGTCAACTTCTTATTCCACAACCTCCCCCAGAAAGGAAGAGAAGGGGGCACATCCAAAGAGCTTAAGAGAGTAGAAGCCATAGAAAAATTACAACTAGAACAAGGGGCCCACATGACTCTATCCAGTCCTAGAAAAGAAGGGATTTGGACCTTCATAAGAAATCCTTTAGAACCTTCAGAGACAGGTCCCACAACTCAAAATTCTTCCATTCCCCATCAACAAAGTAGTTAGTCACCTTGGCCCCAAAGAAGCACTTACACAAGGGGAAAATAGGGGGCACCCAAGGAAGACAAAAAAGAGGGAAAAACCCACACTAAACATCTTCCCAAAACAAAATATTAGAACCATCACCCAACAACCATTTAACACTTCTAGCAATAAGGTCCCTACAAAGCATGATATTCCTCCAAAAACATGAACCGAAAGAGATTTCCTCTGAAGACAACAAGTTCCAAGGTCTCTCCAGACCATACAAGTACTTATTACACACCAAAGAGGCCCACCCAACATCCCTATTTAGAAGCCTCCACACATTCTTGGACAATAGAGCCTTATTAATGGACTTTAGATTTCTAATACCTAGACCTCCCCACTTCTTTGATCTGCACACCGAATCCCAAGCAACAAGGGGAATTCTATCTTTAGTCTCAACCCGCAACCACAAGAATCTTCTCATAATTTGTTCCATCTTATCTTCAAACTTAACAGGAACTCTTAAGAGACAAATATTGTATAGGGGTAAGTTTTTTAGAGTGGAAGAAATAAGCTGAATTTTTCCTACCTGACTGAGGAGTGCACCTTTCCAACCTACTAACTTCCTGCTGAATTTATCTAGTAAACCTAACCAAAAGGAGTCCAGAATCTTAGAGATACACAAAGGGAGCCCAAGATAAGAAGACAACAATCCACCTTTGTTGCATGATAGGATTCTATCAAGCTTAACCTATAGAGCTTTAGGAGTCATGAAGAAGAAAATGTGACTCTTAGGAAATTTGATCCTCTGACCAGAATCCTTCTTGTAGTCTTCCAAAAACCACTTAACAGCTCTAACTTCCTTAACTGGAGAAAAACCCATCATAATAGTATCATCGATGAATTGTTGGTGAGTAATTGGATCAAATCTAGAGGATGGTGAAAGATCCATCAGAACCCCATCCTAAAGCACCTTCTAGATATTACAACCAAAAGCCTCTGCCATCAAGATGAAAAGAAGTGGAGAGATAGGGTCTCCCTACCTCAACCCACAAAAACTCTTGAAGAAAGGAGAAGGAGAACTATTCACTAAGACAACAAACGAGGGAGAATAAATAAGTTGCTCAACTAGTTGGAGGAACTTCTTATAGAAACCAAACTAGTCCAGGACATTCAAGAGAAATCTATAGCTCACTCTATCATAAGATTTGAGAAGGTCTAACTTCAGGAAGAAACCAAGCTTTTTAGAAACATTAATGGAATGAGCAAGCTCATGAACTATAAAAATAGAATTAAGGATTTGATGACCCTTGAAAAAATCACTCTATCATAAGGATCTTGTTATTGTAGAGAACATATTAAGTTTTCTAACCATTATGATGTTTATTGATGTTTATGTGTAGATATGCATACTAACTATAGACACGCAAAATATACTGATTGGCATCGTGCACTTGATCCTGACTTACTAAAATTGTTTCTTCTTAAATCATCCCTCGGTTTAACCATTTAATCAAATTCCCCTATCTGATTAGATTCATCAATATTCGTCTCTTAATTAAATAAATCATTTTGTCTAATTAAGTCACTTTCTCTTTTTAATTAAATCATTTCATCTGATCTAATTATCCCTATTTAATTAAATAATCAATTTATTTGATTAAATCTCTAACATCTATCCATTTAAATTAAATACATTAAAACCTTATTTGATCTAATCTAACACCATCCCTTTTAATTAAATAAATCAAAATCTTTATTTAATTAGCCTCTTATCATATTCCTCTCTTATCTAATTTAAATAAATCCATAAATTTAAGTCAAATAAGTCACATCATCTAATCTCCTATTAAATTAATTAACCCTTGATTAATTTAACCTCATTTCATGTCACATCCTCTAGATAATGCAAGTTTCACATGAAAATAGATTTAATTCATTTATTAAATCTCTATTTTCCTCACAAGGCATCTTTTGGAATATTCTCTTAATTTGAATTCTAAATTTCCAAGTCAACATGTACATCCAACAAGGCATTTAAACCTCTTACATGTCCTTTGCCTTGAGCCAAGTGGCATTTATTGCATTTTCCCTTCCCTTTACATGTCATTTCAACAAATTTGAATTTCAAATATTGGCATTTATTGGCACAAACCCCAAATCTTGCACATCCATCATCCATTCATAGCTTGACAAGTGGCACCATATCATTGGATGAATGTTAGTCCCACATTGCTCAAATTTGGACATTCATCCATCTTGAAATCCTATAAATGAAGAGCTCCTCTTCTCATTTTATCATCCACAAACATTGTAAAGTTACCATGCTAAAATACTTAGCCATTTTCATCCATCATTTGAATTCTTAGCTAGACTTTTTTGCAGATTTGACTTGGAGTTATCATCTTTCATCATAGTGGATCACTCTTCATCATCAATCAACAGAGCTTGCATATTAGGGATTGGGAAAGGGCCAATTCTCACATCAAATTGACACCAATTCCCCCATGGGATCATGAGTTTGCACATCTAATTAGGATTTTATCTTGTTTTTGGCATTTGCATTGTGTTCTTCACTATTTTTATTCCTAGTTTGAGTTGTAAATGGATTTCATGGGGAATCCTTCTTTTAGTTTGTAATTCCTTGTCTAACTCATTTATTCATGTTGTTTTGCAGGTACTAGGAAAAGGGTTCACACATTTGGCGTTAGAAGGAGGGTTTGACATCATTATTTCTAACATTTCCTTGAAATTTCCGTGTTTTCTTGACACATAGGAAATTCCAATGCGGGCTCGTCAGTGTCATTATTTTAGCACCGCGGGCTTGTCAGCATCGCTATTTTAGCACTGTGGGTTCGCCAACGTAGTTGTTTTAGCACCGCTGGACTCATCCTACTAAAAAATTTCAAATTCTTAACTTTGCCACTAGACTCGCCGATTTGCAGAAGTTTTCAAAACAAAAAATTTAAATAGTGACAATTTCAAAAAGTGTGACATTGGGCGAAAAGTGACACTTTCATGCTCTCTATCCTGACACAGAGCGCTGCTAACTAGTAAGCGGCACTATAAGAGCACCGTAGAGAGGAAAAAATAGCAACACCTTCATGAGTTATGATGCTGGGAGACAGTAAAAGGGAAAATTTGATTTTTTAGCACGTGTTTTTAATTTTTGATTGCTTCTTCCTCTATTTTCTGCTTTTTAATTTTCTGTGTTTTTCCAGAATCTGACTCTTTTTCTTCTTTGTAGGTTGGAAATCGAAAACAAAGGAAGGAGGAGCATGGTGATGATATTTTGTCCAATCAAAGTGTTTGATTAACACTTCCTTAAGAATCTTTCATCTTTTCATTTTTTAGAACACTAGTTTTCATTTGGGCTTAAAAAGAACTTTTCAATTTCTTCTTACAAAGGTTAAAATGAACAAGAGGACCAACAACTTACTAGATTTCATTTATGGGATTAAAAAATTGAACAAATGTTTATCACTTGTCTTTTTGGTGCTCTAAAAATGAACTCACATATTGCTTTGAGGATCTAAAAAGAACAAGTGTAGTTGTGTTTTTCATGAGGGCTTACTTAGACTAAAGCCATTGGAAAAGGACGAATGTGCTTCTCTCGTGCTTTATAGCGATCTTGAGAATCAAAAGGTCTTTTTCATGACTTTGGGTTAAGATAAAGCAATCACCTCCACACTTCGATTTGGGCTTAATATTGAACAAAATCTTGTGCGAGTGTGAGTGGGGGCTTTGTTGCGTACATTCTCTCTCCTTGTTGTCAACAAGGATTGATCGAATTATGAATATTGTTCTTCATTCGATTTTGTTTATCCTAGAGGGCCTACCTTGGGGAAAAAGTACTCACCCAAGGGAATGACTCAACCGGTAACACTCTAAAGCCAAGAGTATTTCCAGCCGGGATATAAATGTGGATATTGGAAGAAACACCAATATCACGTGGTTGACTCCACAAGATGGATCCGAAGGGGACTCTTGCCACGTTGGGATAACTCCTACGAATGGAAAGTCCTTACTAAAACCCATGTGCTAGAATTTTCCAAAATCCTTTTATCTATTTGTTGGTGCAAGAACGGTCTTTGAAGTCACCCCACACTTTTATGGTCTTCTAGTAGAGATGGAAAGCATGCCATGGGAGTTTCATGGGTGTTGATGCTTGGCTGCCTCGATTGACGTTAATGAGCTATGGAGGGGAGCCAATGGGGTCAAGCATCTAACCATCCGCCGAGATAAGCGTAGCTGGACTTGTCCAAGTGGGAATCCAACAAATATTGTCTTACACATCCATAGGATTGTACTTATTCTTGGGTTACAAAATGCATTTCTTGATTGAAAACATCATGGAAACAAACACTTAACATCATCCAAATTTCAAACCCTTTTGAAGACAAATACCATTGACTCAATCCATATGTTATTGCTTTCCCTTGGGATTCACATCCTTAGAGGTTTCTAAGCATTGGATTAAATCTCAATTTGTCTTCTTAAGTAAACAATAGGAAAACCCTTGCCTTAAGTTCATTAAACTTCCACATAACATATCTTGTGGGGTTTAAAGAAATTAAGACATTGGACATCTTAGTTTTAAAACCTAATTGATGAAAGTGTTTTTGGTAAAATAAAGACATTAAGCAAAGATAAGCAAAATGAACTTTCATATGTGTTGAAGACTCCAAATCCCAAAGCACAAATCATTGATTGGAAATCCAAAAATTAATGTTCAAATGAAATCATTTCTTGGTTACAAAGGTCTTTAGGAAGCATTTGCATGCTCTTCAACACCTAGGTCTAGGCAAACAAAGTATATCTTCTTAGGTTCATCTTAGGATCAAAACATATCAAAATCTTTTTCATTCATCCATAAAAACATAAAAAAAAATTCCATCTCATCATCACCTTTTGGAAAATCTTGAAATCATCATTGATACTAGGCTTTGTGACAAAATCAAAATCATCAATATTATTGAGACAAAATCCTTGAAAACATTAGCAAAATTTTTTTTTGGCTTGGTATGTGTAGATGCATCCTTTTTCATATACTTAGTCAAAGTTATCAAAATCATCTTGTCTAGCTTAGTGTATGTAGATGAATCCTTCTCCATATGCTTAAGTGAAACAATCATCTTTTTTGAATAGGTGTGGGTAGATGCATCCTTCTCCTCACACATATTCAAATTGTCATCCTTTGGACAAAGTTATCCCTTAGATCATCATCCAACATCTTAGGGTCTTTTTTGTTGAAAATCCAAATCAAAATCAAGGAAAAAATCTCAAAAATCCAAAATCAAGAATCAAAATCCACAAAATCCTAAAAGCCTAGTGTCTCATTCAAGATTTATCAAAAACCAAAACATCCATATCACCCATCCCTAAGACATCATCATAATATCATTACCTTTGATCCTCAAGCATCCTAAAACTTTATACTTTGGAACATAAAATAATGATCAATCCAAGGAATCAAGAGATTCATCTCCCATATTCTTGAAGGTCGATCCTTGTTTTATGGTTCAAACGAGATCTCAATACAAGAAGAGTATGGAAGCCAACAAAAAAAACCCGCTTCAAGCAATCTTATCCAAACAAATGGAGAAATGAATCCAACTGAATCAAGTAATCCATTGACCCTGTCATCATCACAAAATATGCAAGAAGAAAAAAATGTAGAGGAGCTTACTTTTGGAATGTCTCGCGAAGAAATGGCAGAAGTGCTTCAAAATCCGGAGAATCACAAAATCATCAACATCATGATGAGACACAACCCTTCGTTATACATGCTTGAACTAGCAAAACAAGGGGCTAAGTTGCCTTTGGATTTTGATGTGAGTACTATAGTGGAGACATCCTTTCCACCTATCTCATCCACCATCCCCATTTCATCTACACCCCAATCTCAAAACAACATGCAAAGCATTCCGCAAATCACAACATTGTTTGCTCCAACCCAACCCAATGTCAACAAGGCAAACACATTCCTCGATGCTCTTCAAGCACACCCCCTTGTTAATAATCAAAATTTGGACGCAAGCACCACATTGGAACAAAACATACCCCAAAACCCATTACACAAAAATGTTCCTCTCACATTTCATTGTGAATCATCATCAACATTTTTTCACGCAACACCACAAACACCTCTTCTCACAAATTCACAAGAAGAGGGAGATATGTTCGGATTAGGGGACCTATTCAACACCATGACATTTTCACAACAACTCACACCTCTCACATTTCCACCTCTTCTGCCATTGTGATTATCATCCACACCACTCCTTGGTTTAGGGCTCCCTCCCCTACCAAGTATCAATCAAACCTATATTCCAGCCATCAATCAAAGCATTGCACCAAACACGCAAAATTTGTCGTTGATATCGCAACAACAAGTGACAAACACACAAGCAATGGAAACATCATCAAAAACACCCCTAATATCACAAAGCATGGTCTCTCAAGGACCCATCACATCAATACCACTATCAAACACTCAACACATCAACACAACATTATCAACTACCACCATTCCAAATCCACCACCAACTTTCACCACATCAAGCCAATACGATGCAACATTGCAAGCTGCTTTTCAAAGAGGATACCAACAAGTTGAAAAACAAAAAGCTGTACAACAAGCCGCTCAAGCTGCACAAGCTGCCCAAGCTGCACAAGCCGCATTACAAGAACAACAATCACAACAAGCCCAAGCTTTATTGCAAAACCAACAACAACAAGCTGCACAAGCCACACAAGAATTGCAAGCACAAAGGGTCACTCAAGCACAACTATTATTGTAGCAACAAGTCGTACAAGAGAAAGAAACACAAGCGCAAGCTCAAGTGCAATCTCAATATCAAGCACAACAAGCACAAGCTCAAGCATAACTTCTTGCACAACTAGCGCAAGTGAAAGAATATCAGGAGCACTAAAGCAATACCAAGAGCAGCAAGAAGCAGCAGAATTGGCAGCCCAACAACAAGCACAACAACAAGTGTTGTTGGAACAACAGCAAGCACAAATCCTAGAGCAACAACAACAAGATCAACAACAAGCGTTGTTCATACAAAAGCAAGTAGAAGCCTACTTTGCCTGCCAGAACATATTGATACCATCAAACAACGCACCAACCACTCCACCCATCCAACCCATGATTCAAACACCCCAAAGAACTTTCATCCCACCCCCTGATACACAAAATGATGTGATGACACAACTGTTATTCCTTGAAAAACCACCCCATTTTTATTTGGAACAAAATGGGTCTCCCTTTCTCTTTTGATTTCTTTGCCTTCTTTTTTTTGCTTTGCTTTTGGGTTTTTATTTTGTTTTATGTTCAATGTCCTCTAGTTTTGTCTAATTTTGGTT
Source organism: Sequoia sempervirens (assembly GCA_007258455.2). Classification (NCBI taxonomy): domain Eukaryota; kingdom Viridiplantae; phylum Streptophyta; class Pinopsida; order Cupressales; family Cupressaceae; genus Sequoia; species Sequoia sempervirens. The sequence continues at coordinate 171,179,070 of VDFB02058242.1, read as the reverse complement.
TTTCCTCGGTTGGAATTTGGGTTTTCTCATGAGTTCAGGATTTTCCACCCCATTCGGATTTTCCTGGATCTCGCTCGAACTCCGGCTGGGCATTGTTGTTTGGGGATTTTTTTGGTTTTCACGGATTTCCTCCTGGTCCAGATTTTTGTGGATTTCCTCCTAGTCCCGATTTCGTGGATTTCCTCCTGGTATGGATTTTCGCGAATTTCCTCCCCGTCCAATTTTTCACGATTTTTTGTCTTCTCTGGATTTTTCCAAAATCCGTCGTCCTTTGTTTGTTCTGGATTTGCTGGAATGTCTTCTCCTTTGCGGATTTCCCCAGAATCTGGTGGAATGTGAAGAAGTATGGGAAAGTAGGACTGGTTAATAAATGATGATACATTTTATGATTGATTTATGCTATTTTGAGATCTCACATGTTTTTCCTTGATTGATAATGATCATATTAAGTTTCTAATGAGTTTTTTCATGTTTATTCCATTAGAATCTACCTGACTCAAAATTCTCTGAAATTCCTCCCTGGCTTTGATTCTATGGGTTGGCTTGAAACTCGAACTGCTTGAATGATCATTTTGCTTGAATTTTTAACTACACCTTACTAACAGAGGATTCATTTCAATGACGATTTTGATTAATTAACTATTGTTCATGTGATCTTTATTGTTGTTTTCTTCGATGCAGGATTAAATCACATACAGGATGGTATTTGTCAAGGGAGCTCAGTTGGAAGGAATTCTTCTATCTAGTTGGTCATGAAAATCAGCTAAGGTAAAAGTCGGCAAGACTTTTCTAATCTCTTGCCAACTGGTGGCTTGGCTCTGATTGTTCGAAATCCAAAGAATTAGAATACTCCCCATTATAGATCTTATCAGTGTAAGACTATCATGGTCTCCCTGACCCATGGTCCATTTTGTTAAATCTATGTCTGTGTTGCCTATCAGGAAGACCCCAAGAATGTCATGGCAAATGGAATTTACATATAGGCATCTGTCGGTAGAACCAAGGTCATCATCCTGGTGAAAAGGAGTTTTCGATCGGCATGAGTTCTCCCTTCGGGAGGAGGTCTTGGTGAAATCTCAAAGTGTTGCTGACCACTGTCAAAAGGATTCCTACTTCGGCAAAGGTTTTCTCCCTACCAAGAGGTCTTGGGGAGTTCACGAAGTCTCCCCGAATACCGCACAATGACCAAACATTTTGGTGGGAGTGATCTTCTTCGGCATAAGGTCTCGTCGATCAGGAGAAGTCTTAGTGAAATGAAGAGGCATCGGCGTAGCTGTTGGAGCTCGCTAAGAAGTTTTTCCGACCCTGAAGTGTCTTGCTGATGGAATCAAGCGAATTTGGCAAGAAGAAAGGAGTTCGATAAAAGGTCTCCCCGAAGCATTATCGTCTCCCTGACATCAGAGAGGAGCTCGCCCGAGGAATCTAGCATCACTGTGATTCTTGCCGAAAGAATAAGTTCGGGGAGAAAGCAAAAGCTCATCATAAGGTCTAGGCAACTATGGAGGGCTTCACCAAAACTGAATGGACTCAGCAAGAAGAAAAAGGGTCGCTATGATGTCTACCCAACCTCGAAATGTCCTACTGAATAGTCAATAGCTTAGCAAAGGAAGAAGACCTCGATATAAGGTCTTGGTGAAGAGGAAAGGTCTCGCCGACGTGAAGTAATATCGGCATAATCTCTTGCTAATTCAACAAGGTCTGGCTGAAATGAAACAAAGTCACCAGAGGATAGATGGCTCGGTGTAATGTCTCACTGACTCATGAAGGTCTTGCCTAAAGGAAAATGAAATCTGAGCCAGGGAGAGGGATATCATCACTGTGATGTCCTACCAACGAGCGGCTATCTGGTTGATGGTCTTTGTGAGCTCGGTATAACTTTTGTAGCTCGCCGAAAGTTCTCGCCAAATGGTCTGCGCTATGCCGATAACTATCAGAAGACAAAATCGCATCAGCAAGACACGATGAGTGTCTCACCAACATGCGATTGAAGGTGGACTACTTTTGACCCCCCCTAATAAAGCTTGTGTGGCGTACGCCTAACCAATCACAAGAGGCTAAGAGGACTAACTGGCGACAATTGACCAATTGACCGCCCCTGTGTAAGGAGACCAACATAATGCAAACTTGATGGATTCTTAATGAGATCAGAAGGTGATGGATCAACTCGGGTGAAGTGCAAAGACCTACAGGGAGGCCTGATGGTGCTTCCAGAAGTGGTCAACGTGCAGAGGGTCTAGAACATAAAGAAGCACTGAATGAGGAAGGAAACTATGAGTCACAGGGACAGCTATAGTGACTACTGGAAGGAGGGTGGATTAGTATTGATGATGATAGTCTAGGCATTCAAGGTGGATTGCAAGAGAGTTCAAAGGTGGACACGAAGATAGGAAAGTTAATTCTACAGCTACCAAAAATATCTAAAAGGGCTTCTCATAAGGGTAGAAATCCTTCATCAACATGGACAGCAGGGCTTCACATTGAATGTAGTTTTTGACTTTCCTCAGAAGGATCTGAGAGCCGACACTCCTAGATGTAGATATTTTGTAAACCCTAGTGCAAGGGACAACACATTCTCTTTGTGAAATTCTACACATAAGGCATTCTTGCCTCTTTGTAAGGGTTAGAGTTTTTACGACTATAACTTGTAGAGCACTTCTAGACAGTGAGGGATTAGAACTTGTAGATTTAGAGAACTTTTAGATTGGGAACTTTTAGAGTTAGAACTATTAGGAGCTAGTCAGTTAATAGAAGGAGATTGAGTTGCATCTTGATTCTTAGTAATGAGAGCTTCTTTGTCTTCTTGGTTAGCAGTGAGGTTTTAGTACAGACTGTAATGCATTTTCCAAGTTCTTTTAGTGTAGTTGGAAACAATCTGGAGATGCAGATTCTTTGTACACTAGTGATTGTGCCAGCTTTGTAAATATTGTTTATCTATTTTAATAACAGTAGAAGCAATCAGAGTTTAATCTACTTCATGTTGTGTTCCTGAATGATATGTCTTAATTGATCATTTGATTTGTGAAGTCTTCAAGGAGTGAAATGTTATTTTGTCTTTTATTTCATGGTAGCTAAAATTTTGTTATTCGAATTAGCACTGTGAATGAAAGAGGTTGTGTGTCAATCAAAAGCTTATCTTGTTTTGTAGTTTTAGTTTATAAATTCCTTGAAGTTAACAAGTATGGTTAATATTGGATGAACTATTATTCTTTTCTATTTCAAAAACCCTGATCTATCCTTTGTTGTTTCTTTAAAAACCCCTGTTAGAGTAGGTTTTATTTCATGCTTGATCTTAGAACAATCCAGAAGCTCAACACTAGCAGGCCCCTTGAATATTACTATTGCATTGGCCACTAAGTAGCATCAACATAGTTGAGACCCAACTACAAAGACCTTGGGAGCTAAGGCATCCATGTGTTTCCTTTCTCTTTCAGGAGAAGCAAAATAGAAATATTCCACTTGCATTGTTGTGGTGCCAAAATCACCATCAACAACAACTCAGGTTGCTCTCGCAACAAGTGCTCGACCTTCAATCAGGGCGAACAACCAAAATTCCAAGAAACTTGTGTCCCTGTCCATTTGATAGGAGCCTAGACATGAAACCATTACCCTAGGGATTTAAAATCCCCAAATTTGACAAATATCGAGGGATGGGAAACCTTGAAGATCACATCAGGGAATTCCAGGTTCATTGTATGGAGGTCGCATATGATGATACTTATCTAATGTGGCTATTCCCTAGGAGCTTGGTAGGTCCCGCTATAGAATGGTTCTCTCATTTACCTTCAGGAATTAGAACATTCCAGGAAATTAGAGATGTATTCATTAGGAAGTACGCATGTAACATTGCAATGGATGTTAGTCTCGAAGAACTCTCAGCTCTAAAAAAATGAAAGAATGAATCTTTAGCTTCATTCCTTCAACGATGGCGATCCAAGGCCAATTGGAACAAGTGGACCATGCCAAAGAACAACAAGTCTACACCATCATAGCCAACCTTGAAAGCCACTTAGCATTTCATCTCAAGGTTCAGGGTATCACTACATATGAACAATTGATCTCCAAGGTGCTCAGCATCGAAAGAGCCCTTGTAACTCAACCCGTGGAATCAACATCATATCACGAATAGCAAAACAACTGCCCACCATCTAATTACAATGATAAACCTTGCACATGGGAAAGAAAAAATAACATTACTAATGATGGTGTCGTCGATGCCAAGGTGGTCATTAGTGCCCCATGCCAAAATACACCCACACCGCAAATTGAAAATCAATGCCAAAACAATCATCATACAACATATCAACCCAACAACAATCCTACCATCAATAATCTAAATGACCAAAGAGGACCACCCCAACACAAAAGCTACCCCAAATGAAAATACACTATTTTGGGGGAACCATTAGAGGACATAATAAAAAAGTTGATTGATGAAAAACTCATCTAGCCTCCTACATTCGAGAATTACCAAGAACCCGATGTCAAACCCCCTTGGTATAATGAAAATCAACTTTGCGAATTTTAGAAAATCAAAGGTCACACCACAAACAATTGTATGAGACTCAAAAATATCATCCAAGATCTCATTGATAAGAAAATCATAAACGTGGAACAACCTACGGGAAATCAGGATCTTAAAATCTACACGAATCCGATGCTGAACAATGGAAAGAAAGGAAATAGAGGTGATAAAGGGAAAGAAAATGTGAATCATGTCTATGAATTTGTCGTTGCCTCACTAAATGAAAACTGCATGGTCATCACTATCAAGGGCGCCCATGCCAAAGATTGTGGAGTCACCACAAGAGGCGACAAAGTCACCATTGCAGGATCATCCCAACCAAATAGAGTCCCTTCATCAAGAGTTGTTCTGCATAGCTACAATGTTGTAGAAAAAATCAAGAGAATGCCAACACACATATCCATCATGGAGTTGTTAAAAATCTCATCAGCGCTTAAAAAGATCCTTGAGAAAGCATTAGCCTCATCCACTGTCCCTATAGACCTCGATGCGGAGCAATTCCAAGCTATGGTAAAAAATATCATAACACCTAATCTCCTTACATTTTCTGACCAATATTTCCCCGCCCAACCATCTCACAACCATGCACTTCACTTGGAATCCCTTGTCAACAAGAGCAAAATCAAAAGGGTCTTGGTGGATGGAGGTGTGGGTTTGAACATCTGTTCTCTTAGTCTTATCAAGCAGCTGAAAATATTAGAAGATTCCATTGACAAAGGAAAGGGCATCACGATAAGAGCATATGATGACCAATAAAGAGTGTCTCAATGCATAATTAAACTCCCTATTCAAGTAGGGCCAATGCTCATGGAAACCACATGTTAGGTCTTAGACCTCGAATTACCATATAATATCCTCCTGGGACACCCATGGATCAATGCAATGAAATCCGTAGCATCAACCTTCCACCAATGTGTGAAATTTACACATAATGGTCAAGAGGTCACCGTCCACGGACATCCTAAATCGTTTTCATATTGCAAAAAAATTTGAGGCCAACTATTACAAAATCCCCCAAGTGCCAAAGAATGATGAAGGCCCATCCACACCATATGTTGATCCCACCACTCTCGCATCCACTTCTGTGAAAAAGACACCCACCATCTCTGATATCAAGCTTATCATCCAGGAGGATGGTTGTGGAAGCTACAAACTCCCTAACAATGCTTTCATGATAGGAGAGTTACCACAATCTCCTAGATCACTAGGATGCCCACAAGAAAATCAAGCTTCCACATCACAAACATATCTTGAAAACTATCCCGAATTCACAAGATGGGGAGACCTTGGCCATGAGGTTATTGAAGCAGATCCATCGCACATGCTCTATCAAGATGAAAGACCGACAGATGAATTACCAATGGATGAGGCAAGCAAAGGCCTACAAATGATGCTTTCAATGGGCTACGACAGAAATCAACAACTGGGACAAAATGACAATGGACTCATAATACCTATCATGCTAGAGATATGGCCCATAAAAAATCTTGGTCTTGAATGTAACCCTCTGAGAATAACCATACGTGGCTGAATTCCTCCAATTAGAATGGTTAATATTTCTCCTCAGCCAGTGCTAGTACAAGTACACTCACCAATAGTCACAGGTAGAGAAACACATAATTTTACAACTGAGCCCTATATTAGTAGCAATGATGAAGATATCATGACCAATCTACCTAGGTTATTCAAGGACACTGCCCTTTGCATGATTAGTACCTTATCCTTCAAATCCGATCATCAAAATCATGAGATCCATTTAGTGTACCCCCAGCTGATCGACTATGACCAATGAGGACCACTAGTTCTTGATACATTCAAAAATGATGAGGCACTCTTAGAATTCATGGGATTGAGGGATAAAATTCCAGATGGAGATCACAAGGTAGGATTTATAATAGAGTTGGACACACACACCTATTATGGGGAAACGATTGAATCCTTCAGTCACAAAAGTGAGAAACTATGAATTGTATCAAATTCCTTGAGTGAAAACCACACTGTGGCACTCTCTAACAAGAAAATAGTAAAAAGAAAGGACATATCCAATGGTGAAAACCTCTCTGAGGCACCCGAGGATGAAGGATTCAATCTTCCCTTAAGAGCTATTCATCAGGAGAAATCAACAGTCTTGGCCGAAAAGTGTAATCTGGTCAACATAGGAACAGAGGAGACCCTGCATATCACATTCTATGTGGAATCACTATTATCAGAAGAGCAAGAACTCCTAGCAGCATTGCTAAAGGAAAGACAAATAAACTTCACATGGAGTTATGCTGACATGCCAGGGATAGATCTAGAGACTGTGGTTCATCATTTAGCAGTATATCCAGAAGCAAAGCCGGTCAAACAAAAGCTTTAGAAAATGCATCCTCAAATAGCCTTATTGGTCAAAATGGAGCTCAAAAAGTTGTTAGATGTAGGATTTATCCGACCAATCGATTATCCAGAATGGGTGTCAAATTTGGTACTTGTTTCAAAACCTGACGGAGCCATCAGAATCTATACGGACTTCAGAGATTTGAACAAAGCATGTCCCAAGGATGATTTCCCACTCCCCAATATCGACATGATAGTAGAAATGATAGCAGGGCATGAGATGCTACCACTAATGGATGGATTTTCCGGATACAACCAGATCATGACAGCAAAAGAAGATCAACATAAGACAACTTTCACTTGTCCATGGGGGACCTACTATTGGAACATGATGCCATTCGGCCTAAAGAATGCAGGAGCAACCTATCAAAGGGCCATGACCCTAATATTCCATGATATGATTCATAAAACAATCGAAGACTATGTCGATGATATTCTAGCTAAGTCAAGAAAAAGATAAGATCATATAGCAACCCTAGGTACTATCTTTGACAGACTGGAGGAATACAAAGTCAGACTAAATCCCAAGAAGTGCGTCTTCGGCATACAATTAGGTAAATTGCTAGGATACATAGTGTCCATGAGGGGTATTGAGGTGGATCTGGAAAAAGTTAAGGCAATCCTTGAGATGGAAGCACCAAAGACATTAAGACAACTAAGAGGTCTCCAAGGTAGACTTCAATCCATCCGGTGATTCATAGCACAACTGGCAGACAAGCAGAATCCATATTCTCACCTACTCCACAAGGGGGTAGCATATAAATGGGATACAAAATGCGAAGAGGCATTTAAGAAAATCAAGGAATATCTAATGACACCACTAGTTTTAATGCCACCCATCCCAAGAAAGCCATTGATCTTATATGTATCAGCAACAATAGCAGCCCTTGGAGCTCTCTTGGCTCAGAATGATGAAAACGGAATGGAGAGGGCTATCTACTATATCAACAGGACAATGGTCGGTCATGAGCTAAATTACTCATTCATCGAGAAAGCTTGCCTTGTAGTAGTGTTTGCATCCCAAAAATTCAAACATTAGATGTTGGCGCACAAGATAAAGCTCATTGCAAAAATTGATCCCCTCAAGTATCTATTATCAAAAGCAATGCTCACAAGCATAATGGAAAAATGGGTAATGATACTATCAGAGTATGACATCGAGTATGTAGAGCACAAAGCCATTAAGTGATAGGTTATTGCAGATCAATTAGCAGAAGCACCCATTTATTGTGAGAATCCTCTTGTCTCAGAGTTTCCAAATGAGTCCATCTTTAACCTCAATATAGCTGATCACTAGAAACTATACTTCGATGACTCATACACGCAGCACGGATCAGGAGCCAGTGTCTTCTTCATCACCCCATAGGGGGACTACATACAAAGGTCATACAAACTAGCACTCCCTTGCACTAACAACATAGCGGAATACAAGGCTTTGACTATAGGTCTTAGGATAGCAGTACAATGGAACATCATAACACTCAAAGTCTACGGAGACTCTTAGTTGATCATAAACCAAGTCAATAATGAATATCAGACTAAGGATGATAAGCTTACTCCATACAAGAAATTGGTGGAGACTCTAAAGGAATCCTTCATTGACATAACATTTGAGCGGATTCCTCGAACCAACAACAGAGCAACAGATGCCATGGTGACAATTGGATCCTTGTTGAATATCCCCAACAATGTTCCCAAATACGAATTCTTGATTGAGCAGCTTCTCGGTCCTGCATTCGAGGTACCACAATTAGAATTCGTGTGTGAAATCGTTGGTCCCAATGATCCTTGGTACCATGACATCTACACATATCTTCGCATAGGAGTCATACCCACTGACCTACCATTGAACCTAAAATGAACCTTTATTAAAAATGCATCCATATTTGTCATCCTAGGTGATACCTTATACCGTAGGAGCATAGAAGGTACCTTCCTACACTATCTAAATGTTGAGGAGGCATTAACCGCTCTAATCGAGGTTCATAACGGTATATATGGCTCACACTCAAGTGGAATGACCATCGCCAAGAAACTACTGAGGATGGGGTATTATTGGCCCACAATGGAAAGAGACGCACATGATCATGCTAAAAGGTGTTTACAATGTCAGTAGCATGGGGACCTCATCCATGCTCCAGCTCAAGAGCTTCACTCGATTGTCACACCATGGCCCTTTTCATAGTGGGGACTCAATCTCATTGGCAAAATCACACCCACCTCATCCAATGGCCATAAATTCATCATCACTGCAACTGATTACTTCACTAAGTGGGTGGAACCCATACCCATGATGTATATCACTGGGAAGCAAATCTCAAAATTCATCCTAAACTATCTCATTTATCGTTACGGTGTCCCACAAGCCATTATCTCAGATAATGGGACACCATTCAAGAACCAGGAGGTTTGTGACTTGTGTGATAAATTCAAAATCTAGCATTGCTTCTCCACCCCATATTATCCCCAAAGAAATGGCCAAGTAGAAGCCATGAATAAAACCATCCTCAAAATCCTTAAGAAAATAGTTAATGATGTAGGTCATGATTGGCACTTGCAACTTAATCCCACCTTCTGGGCTTATCAAACCAGCATCCGCACACCCACTAGTGCCACCCCATTCTCCTTGGTCTATGGATTAGAAGTCATCCTCCCCATTGAGATTGAGCTCCCATCCCTCATAATATAATTGCAAAACCTCATCACTGGTGAGGACTACCGAGTATCAAGATTAAATGAACTGGAGTTACTAGATGAGAAACGCATAGATGCTCTAGATCATCTGCAAATCTATCAAAATAGACTCAAATGAAGCTACAACAAGAAGATCAGAAGAAAGACTTTCCAAGTCAGAGAATTGGTCTTAAAAGAAAATTAGAAGAATGTCCCAAATCCCAACAGCAAAGGCAAGTTCGAACCTAATTGGTTAGGACCTTTCGTCATCACAAAAAGTTATAAATCAGGGGCATATCAGCTATCAACACCCAAGGGGGAACCTTTGTAGGAGCCAATGAATAGCTCCCATCTCAACAAGTTTTATGCCTAAATCCTTCAAGGTATAGAACCCAAAAATCCAAAAAAAATAGAAAATGTCCTGAAAAAATGGTTACTTAGGCAAAAACCTAGCAAATAGGCATCTCGGTGACAACAAAAAAATCAAAAAAATCAAAATTTAGTAAGGAGAAAAATTGTCCTCCAGTGAAAACCACTTTGGTGGCACTTTGGGCAAGTACCTTGGTGAAAACCTAGAAAACAATCGCCTTACGTAAATAAGCACTTTCCATCCACCAGGATCTTTATGGCTTATTTTGCATCATTCATCCATCACATTCAGGTCTCCATCCATCACACATCCACTCGCATCCGCACCATAGTTTGGTCCTATGTTCATATTATGATCCCTCTTAGTACTACTCGGCCCATCCTCAAGGTTAGTTTGTCATGCCTTTATCAGAGTAGTCTATTGCATTGCACTGGGGGCATTTCTTATCAGATCAAATTCATGTATGATCTTAAAGTCCCAGAAAATCCAAAAATCCAAAACATCAGAAAATCAAAAAATCTAAAAACATCAAAACATATCAAAAAAATAAAAATCAAGGCCGTCTTGTCGAACTACATCATCTCTGAGCTTTAACGTAGGCAAGGTTGATCTTTGATCATCCCCCGAGACATCTAAGTCAGTCCTATAGGAGTCTGTCATAATAAACTGACATCTCATCATGTATATCTCCATCTGTAAACCAGTCAAGTCGTCAATCGAACTACGTCGTCTTTGAGTTTGAATGTAGGAAAGGTTGATCTTTGATCATCCCTTGAGACATCTAGGTTAGTCTTATAGGATTTCGTCATAATAAACTGACATCTCATCATGTATATCTCCATCTGTAAATCAGTCAAGTCGTAAGTCAAACTACATGGTCTCTGTGTATATAACGTAGGAAAGGATCATCTGTTGATTAGCCCTCGAGACCCCTAGGATAGGTCTTTAGGTTAGTATCTTGGTCAAAACCTTAGAAAATCCCAAAAACATCAAAAAATCAAAAATCAAAACATTTGTAAAATCTTGAAAAATACCAAAAATAGCCTCAAAACATTGCAAAACATCAAAAACATCCAAATATTTGAAAAAATCCATCCGCCTCATCTAGCTTGCACCCGCAATAAGCACCACTCATAATAAACTAATCATCATTTTCAAACTTTGGTGAAATAGTTGGAAACAAGTCTAGCAGGTTTAAAAGTGAAAACTCCAAAACGTCAAGTCTTAAGTCTAAGTTAGTGCATAAGCAAGTTGGTTATCTCTTCATATTGGTAACACATCATCTAAATGGTCCCATATCAATCATCCCTTATGCCACCATCCACTAACATGTCCTAGGATGAATCCTTCCTACAATGGGCATTATCTTTTGGCAATAAGTTTCATTTATCATTTTACAAAACACATCCTCTTTCCATTAGCGCTATTGAAGAGCATCAGTTTGTTTGTTTACTTGATCTTTATCTTTTGACTTATCTTATTTTGCGCTCATTCCAAGGACATCCCAATGATATCCCAAAACAACGGATTTAGAGAAATAGGAATTTGGCAACGATCATTATCTTTTGTCTACTATGCTTGTTGGACGTTCTTGTAAAATAACTTGGTGAATACTTGCTTTGTTAGGTATGTATGGAAGAGGTCTAGGGCAACTTGTTGACTATTACAGGGATAGGTTTACCTTTCCATGTTTTGGCCTGAGGTGTCTGAAACTCCTGAAGTACATCCTAGCAAGGTTTTTGTATGTCAGGTGTGAACAAGAATACTCCTATCTAATTGTCGAGTCAAAGTCCATCGCACTGGGTACAACACCATCCTAGTTTTTTATACCTTGTTGCAACGTACCACATGTGTTATCAAACATAAGAAAATTTGGCCCTTTGAAAATCCCAATTCCTCAGCAATTAATCATCATCATTTGCATTCGTGCCATCTTCTATCTTGTTGAAATGACTTCTTTTGTTCTTACTAACTACACTAACAAGGTACTATGACAATTGATCATCATCACCATCATCATCATCGATCTTGCATCCACAAATCATTAGCATATTGCATATGCATATCATATAGAAATCATACACATGGCATAAGCATATCATATAGGAAACATACACATTGCATTTTAATCATCATATAAATAGCTTATCATAAACATTTTTCATAGATAGGTGCATACATGACATTGCATTTCACCCATTGCATTGCATCGCATAGCATTTATCTTTAATCATAATCATCACATAGCATATACAAAAACATTACATAATCATTTTTGCATAATCATAAGCAATAGCCATATAAGCATTTAATTCATTACGCATACATACTTGCATAACATAAATGATATCATATAATCACATTACGTTCACAATACGCATCAACATATCACTTTACACAAACATATCATTGCATCACATACATCATTTATTGAATCTCATAAAACCATTTGCATTATCATAATTAGATCATCGCATTACCATAAATAGATCATCATAGTTGCATATCATAGGTTAGCATAATATAGATTTGTTAGTCATAATTATAACACATACATCATTAGAAATAAATGCATCCATAGGAACATCATGGCAAAGCATATAGAAATAAACCATCCATGCATAAATAAAGGAACACATTGCATCACATCAAAATTGGCTCATATATATCATATCATCATATCACTGTCATGGTACAAAGAATAATAATCAGATCACTCTACATATGTGTCAATCGGTACAAAATTCCCATCGGGCTATCAAAAATGAGCCCATAAGGCACAAAAATTACATCATAATATCTCGATCACGGCCGATCTCTGTGAATGCTACCCTCACCCCTGTCACTGTGACCCTCTGGTGGTCTCTGACTAGCCAGCTCTAAGTACTCTGAGACCCAATCTGCTCTAGGTACAGTGTCATGGTAGGCACGGCGGTAATACTCTATTTATCGGATAGCATCTCTATAAGATCGTACCGGCACGGTACCCTAGGATGAAGAGGTCATCATGCTCTCAATCTGCTACCTGTGGCCTAGCTTTGTGGCTGCCTGTAGCTCTGCAGCCTGTCTCTGCTGCATAGTCTGGTCCCTCTCTACTTTGAGCTGCTCCCTCTCAGCTCATGCCTGGTCCCTCTCGGCCATCACTGCCTGTACCTGTGCCTATAACTATAAAATCAAGGAATCCCATGCATCTACCTACCCTGTTGGCTGTACCCGTGGCTATGCATGAGGCTAGTCCTCACCCACGACTCATGGTGGTGGGAATGATGGATCGTGCTGTTGGTCTTGCATGGGGACATCTCCCTGACTTGGTGGAATTGGGGGCACCCCTGGTGGATCCTGTCGGATCTCGATCCTTGGTCCTTGCCCTCGTGCTCGTCCTCTACCTCTACCTCTGACCCTATGCACCTCTAGATCCTCACCTAGAATGGTCAACCGGAGGGGAGGTCTGAACCAGTCTCTGTAGGCCTCTATGGTGCCTAGATTTTCCAAACCTTGATCGTAAGCCCACAGTCGGGCTACTAAGTGCCGAAAGTTGTCAACCGCCTCTACAATAGGAATACCAGGCCCCCATGAAACCTATGTCATGCTGCGTGTAGAGACGGCTACGTATTCGTCATCAGGCTGATCCTGCAACTCTCTGAACTAACGTTGTACATGCCCAGGTAGGTACCGCTCAATCAATGTATACTCCTGACCCTGCATATATCGATCCTGACGGTAGTAGAAGAGCTGATCTGCATCATCAACCCATCCAGGCTGACCAAGGCATGGTCTCCAAGTAAACACAATCATCTCATTTATGACCCACCTCCAATAGGGGATCCCGTGCTCTCTAGTGTGTGTGAAGGATACACCACCTTTGTATCGTGTCACCAGGGCATCCTCTGCCCCCATCAGAACTGGAACGACCCATAGACATAGCACAAAAATGTGCTCCCACACCCAAACATGAAGCAAAGTCACCCCAGCTCCCAGCGCTCAACCATCCACGTATGCGTACTTGTGGAGATCCTTGTAAAGCGAAGCAAGAAGGACAAAATCCCATGCAAACTAAACTAGCCTATCCCAAACCATCCTCTCCTAGTAGTATCCCCAACCTAGACTGAAATATCGCCCTCGTCTATCTGGGGCAACCAAACCTAAAATAATCACTGCAATCACCTAGCAGAACGGGGGTGCTATGACTCTATACTGCTCCAGCTCGATCTGTCCCTCACAGTAAATAATATCTCGAGTGGCAAGGACTTGGGTACAACACTTGCGTCCCTTCTCCATATCATAGATCACCTATCGACCATGAATAGGCAATCAAAGAATGTGCCAGACATCCTCCAAAGTGATGGTCGCCTCACCAATGGGAAGATGAAATGACGATGTCTCATTGTGCCACCTCTCGGCAAGAACTGATAGCATCCCTAGGTGTGTGTGCACTGGCACTGCGTACACAATGTGCCACAGTCCTGTAGCTCCCAGCCGATCCTGGTATTTTCCGCTAAAGTCCCATAGGATGCTCACCAAATCTCGTGACCAGTGCTCCCTAGAGTAAAGCTCCCTAGGCTCGTCCTGCATTAGGGAAAGTCAGCATGTTCAAAAAAAAAAAAATTTGGAAAATCCTGGCATAACACTCTAAGCTCATTTCCAGCAGTGTAGTTTGTGAAGGCGTCACAGTTTGAGTTTCCTCAAACTCTGACACTAGACCCGAAATTTACCCAAAAAGTGCCGTCGTGGCGCACTTTAACCCCCAGTGTCATAATTTTCATGAAAAGCGCGCCACCACAGTGCAGTTTTCCCAAATTGGCCCGCCGAGTCTGAGCTGAGCACAAGCCCAGTAGCAGAGTTTCTAAACTCCAAACTACATCGCTACGACACTAAACAGTGCCACTGCAGTGCAAAGAAGCAATTAGTGGTGCACTTTAAACACCGAGCAATGCTATAATAGTGCCGCTGGAGGCGAGCTCTCTTTTAAACAAGTAATAAATACGTTAAATGAAAAAAATGAAGCTTCAGTTAGGGTCACATAGCGGAGCACCAATGCTAGGTGGCCACTGGTAGGTCTGAACTCGGTCTGAAATGTGCAGGGGAAGCTCTCGTTGTGCCATATCGTCAAAGGTTCAGAGCTTGAATCTCAAGGTTTGCTAGCGGAGGTGTGTGAAAATGACTTGAAAGTGACCCCTCGGGCCCCTTTTAAGCCTAAAAATTAGGGTTTTTTGACCCTCTAGGGCTGTTCTGCTAGGGTTTTGGACCCCCAAACTTTTTTTTGTTCTTTTGAGGCTTATTTTTCATCGTTTTATTGTGTTTAGACACGTTTTTAGCCTTCCGGACCCCTTCTAGACCTGTCAGGCACTTGGTAACCTTTTTTTGTGAGATCAGACAAAAAAAATTGAAATTTTCATCCGATCTCTTGAGGGGGCATTATAATGGCATGTTTTCTCTCACGATGCAGTAGTGGGGCAAGTTTTTAATATCGATTTTTTTTGGCTTTGATCGAGATCATTCATTCTTTGAACCAACGCAACTAGTGCTTTGATTCAAAGAGAGGCAAAATGTAGACATGTAAAATATACTGATTGACATCGTGCACCTGATCCTGACTTACTAACATCGTTTCTTCCTAAATCATCCCTTGGTTTAACCATTTAATCAAATTCCCCTATCTGATTAAATTCATCAATATTCGTCTCTTAATTAAATAAATCATTTTGTCTAATTAAGTCACTTTCTCTTGTTAATTAAATCAATCCATCTGATCTAATTATCTCTATTTAATTAAATAATCAATTTATTTGATTAAATGTCTAAAGTCTGTCCATTTAAATTAAATAAATTAAAACTTTATTTGATTTAATCTAACACCATCCCTTTTAATTAAATAAATCAAAATCTTTATTTAATTAGCTTCTTATCATATTCCTCTCTTATCTGATTCAAATAAATCCATAAATTTAAGTCAAATAAGTCACATCATCTAATCTCCTATTAAATTAATTAACCCTTGATTAATTTAACCTCATTTCATGTCACATCCTCTAGATAATGCAAGTTGCACATGAAAATAAATTTAATTCATTTATTAAATCTCTATTTTCGTCACAAGGCATCTTTTGGAATATTCCCTTAATTTGAATTCAAAAATTCCAAGTCAACATATACATCCAACAAGGCATTTAAAACCTCTTACATGTCCTTTGCCTTGAGCCAAGTGGCATTTATTGCATTTTCCCTTCCCTCTTACATGTCATTTAAACAAATTTGAATTTTAAATATTGGCATTTATTGGCACAAACCCCAAATCTTGCACATCCATCATCCATTCATAGTTTGACAAGTGGCACCATATCATTGGATGAATGTTAGTCCCACATTGCTCAAATTTGGGTATTCATCCATCTTGAAATCCTATAAATGAAGAGCTCCTCTCCTCATTTTATCATCCACAAACCTTGCAAAGTTACCCTGCTAAAATACTTAGCCATTTTCATCCATCATTTGAATTTTTAGCTAGGATTTTTTGCAGATTTGACTTGGAGTTCTCATCTTTCATCATAGTGGATCACTCTTCATCATCAATCAACAAATCTTGCATCTTAGGGATTGGGAAATGGCCAATTTTCACATCAAATTGGCACCAATTCCCCCATGGGATCATGAGTTTGCACATCTAATTAGGATTTTATCTTTTTTTTGGCATTTGCATTGTGTTCTTCACTATTTTCATTCCTAGTTTGAGTTGTAAATGGATTTCATGGGGAATCCTTCTTTTAGGTTGTAATTCCTTGTTTAACTCATTTATTCATGTTGTTTTGTAGGTACTAGGAAAAGGGTTCACACACTAACAATGTTTTACAGGAATGTAACATAAGGCCTCCACCTAAATCCTCAAGGGAATTCTTATCTTCCATTTTCTGTGAAAGAGTGGATGGTCAATTTTTTAAAAGAAGTCATGTTTGGATGGCACATGTGATCATTGTGGTGGCCTACAATATTTTCCAATTTTCCAACACATGGCTAGTACACACACAATTGGAAACAAAATTATGGAATTTGGATAATACAAGGTAGTGGCCTATAGTTTAAAAGATGGGAAAGAAGCAAAGAAGTGTGAATTGGTCAGTGATAATATTCGAGTGTGTCAATTTATGGGCATTTTACATGATCATGTGGTCTATTAGTATGCAAGGCATACAGATAGAGCTAGATGGTTGGAATCATATTTCAAGTTATGCAAGGAAATGTTTCCACTTCATAGCATCGTTTCAATTGTCAACTTCGTGGAAGAACTACACATTATAGCCACAAAATGAGGTACAATCATAGTACTACAACTCCACATAGGTTGCTATATTTTTTCATATAGCATTCATTCATTAAAATGATAGTATAGAGGATAACCAAAAATTATTGGGGGAGTATCACTTTTACATTAGTGATGATCGCACACATTCTACAAAGTTTTCAGAAGGTTGCTTTTAGATGTTCTATGTTGATCTGGCTAGTAGGGACATATCATTTAATCAACATTTCATATGGTCATATAACTTTACATTGCAATTCAAGAACTCTAGAATGTTTTACTAATTGGGCAGGATGCATAGGATCAGTGGTGTTCCCCATATGTGGAACTTCTCAGAGGCCAAGCATGGAAAGGGGGAGCATGATGGAGTAGGTGCATGTATCAAAAGAGCCTTAGCACGAGAAGATTTAGATTACAAAGACAGTGTAAAGTTAACAGATGGAAGATCAATTTTTGAGTGGTGGAATCATGAAATGGGTCTAGGTAGTGAAGGTAATTTTTTAGTTTATATATTTTTTCATTTAGTACATGATACTAACATTGCAAAATATGAGGATTGTTATACACTAATAGGATCGAGTGAGGTACACTCTTTTAGAAGCTTCAATGTAGGTACATGGAATATCCATATGTAGAAGATGGAATGCTTTTGTTTTGCATGTACACTTCAAGCATGGAATGATTACAAGTCAGTAGAGTGGTTTGAAAAATGGTCTATAAGAATTCTAACCCCTTTTGACACTTATCAACACCCAATGGCTATACAAATCATGAAGATGCAATCATCTATTGAATTTGATCATGTATCAAACCTAGTAGAACTAGGTAATATATCCTACTTTCAAGTTTTTTTTGATGTTCATTAAATACATCTAATAGTTTATGAACATATCAATACAGGGAATGTTTATGCAATGATTGTAGATGAAGACAATGAAGAGGTTATATATTATTACATGTGTCATTGTATCGAGGCCAAAATGAAATTGGATGCCCCAGTTATAGATGGAGAAAACATAGAATATCCTACAGGTTTGGTGGTTGTTACTAGAACATGGCTTAGAAGGTACCCAGTAAAGAATGTCTTGGTTTGGTTGTTTGAGAACTTTGAGATGCATCATAATATTCTTCACTACTCAAACCTTTTCATTGCAACCGATGTTTATTTGATCAAATCTAAGGGAAGACCTACAAACAAGAACTTGTGGAAAGTGTGTGAGTCTGACCATGAGGCAATAGTTGACACAATAAAGAGTAGAGCAGACCCAAATGGTTTCCTGGATTGATTTGTAAGTATGGACAATGCATTTGTAAAGTCATGTTATTGATCACTGCTTTCTTTCAAGCGTTTAATTTTGATTGTAGAAGGGTTTGCAAAATTGCGTTATTGCTAATTTGAAAAATGATAATTATATGCTACTCTCTATTGACTACCTTTAAGTTGGTATTCTCTATTGGTGTTTGATGTCATATACATTTAGGATTGTCATTGATGCATTTGTGACTATCTTTTAACCCATTATTAATTATATGTTTTCTTTAGTGAAGAGATATGCAAGACTAGTGAACAAGAAAAAAGGGGAAGGCTTCATTAAATATTATCAACTTAAGAAAAGAACATCAGTTTTTGGTGCAAGTGTTGAGTGGTATGAGAAACATCGGTTGTTGGTGCATTTTTTTGGTTGTCAATCTTCTCTTTCTTTTCCATTTCGTAGATTTCTTGGATTCTTATATGCTACATATTTTATGTTAATTATGCTTATATATATTTGAAATTTATACGTTGGATCATCAAGAGATGAGAAAGTAGCAAAAGATGGGCCAAATCACCATTGGAGGACCTTTAATCAATCTACTTATAACATGCATGAATGTGATAATAGAGCTGGTTAGAAAGTGTATGTCTGACATTATTCAATTATTGGTCTTTTAATGATTTTTATGTGAGTCCTTGTCTGGAATTGTTAGGCTTTTGCAGGTTTTTTGTGGACCAAATTCTAGTGATAGTACACAACCACAAAGAGGCTACTACCCATGTGTTTCCAAGGGAGCAAGGGATGCACATGTTTTGAAGCATTTTGGAATGCAAATAATTCGGCCACCTAAGGTGGATTGGAGAAAACAAACTAGGCAACAAATCCTTTTGTTCCTTCTTGTATAGTATATTTCATGATTTGGGCTGCAAATGGGAGGATTATTTCCCCGCATGTATTGCTACAAGTGTTGAGAAATGGGAGTATTTTCAAGATGTTCTTCCACCACTATTGTAATATTTGTTATTGACTTAGTGTATTCTTTGATATACAAAAATTATGAGAAATTAATACATACAAATGTGTATATTCTTTAATATATGCCTCAATTAAATGTGCATATTACATTTTAAATTATTTGTAATGGTTTATGGTTTACATTTAAATTTTTCTTAAAGGAAAAGCATGTGGATTTATGAAAAAAACTTAAACAATTCATTCTCTTGTACAAATGCATATTTTCTTGCTCCTCTATAAACCCTAGAACTCCTTCCATCATCATTATTATGCTTTAACTTGAGGCTAAAGTTTTCTTCAACTCGAGGCTAAATTTTGCAACAAAAGGCTATGAACTCACCTTTCCAATTAATATTTCCCCACTATATATATGTCTAAACCAATAAAAGGTAATCCATCATTGTCAATCTTATTTACTCTTAAGTTTTCCATATTTGGCTTTCCAAAATCTACTCTAATCTTGGATGAGTTTTAGATCCATTTTCATCATGATCTATCTCTTTACATAATCTAAGTCACCCTTCAAGTGCTTCATTGAAGATAAATGAACAAGACATCTTAGTACACCTTGCCACCATTGACAATCTAGCCTAATGGGCATCAAAGGAAGGAAAAACACACCAACAAGGGTAGAACAACATGAACAATGAGGGTGTAGACATCCAAATTTGGACACTTAATTTATCCAAATTTATCACTTTTCGTCTAAACATTCTCTTATCTGAGTTAATTAAATAATATTACTATTATTTAATTAATATCTTTAATTCTGCCAAATCCCTAAGGTATTTACTTAATAATTAAATACCTTACCCTCGTTAATCCTCTTTTCATCAAATAAATTAAATAAATATTACATTTATTTAATTACTCACATGTCATGTTCATCTAATCCTAATCCATCTCCTCATTTCTTCATTAGGGATATGCACATGCCTAATCCTTGATTAGGATGTGTCACATCCTCCAACTTTTGCAAGTTGGCTTCTAATCCTCATTTATCTTCTAATTATTGATTAATTAAGCCTAATCATTCCCCAGGGAATTTTTAATTCCTTTTTATTCTTCCTAGATTCCCCTCTTTTATATGTGAATTTTTAATTCACATTCCATCCTTCCAAGGCTTCTAGCACCTTGGACTTGTCACAATCTCCACATGTGACCAAGTCCCACCTTTTGGAGCCCACCTTTTACCCTCTAGATCATCCTAGGAATGTGAATTTTTAATTCACATTTATATCCCCAACCACCTTTCCTTTTCCCATGTAGATTTTGAGGAATTCCAAAATTCCTCAAATGTCCCTTTCACTCCCACTTGGGGACAAGGAATCCATTTTTGAGGAAATCTCCTCACTCCCCAAGGTGCATGTCCTTTCTCCACCTCATGTACCTTCTTGACACCTCACTTACACCTCATATCCCCTTGTCCACTTCACCCTCCACATGTCAAGATGTGAGGGCTTATGGGTTCTCAACCCACCATAGCCCTTCATCTTGGCCTTGTTGGATCAATCTTGACCGTTGAATTCTCTAGAGAATTCAAATTCTCCTATAAATACCCCCTCCTCAAGGGCATTTTCAACACTTTGTATTTTCATAGCTACATGCTGCCAATTTACATCCTCAATCCTTTGCCACCATTTAGCCATCTCTTTTAATCATCTTGCACATTGAACCTTGCATTTAGTCACTCAAGCAATCATCTAAGGAGCACACAAATCATCCCAAGCAAGGGCCAATCAAGGAGACATCAACAGCAAGGAAGGTGAAATCGTTTGTGTCTTATTTTGTCCATTTTCCTTATTGTTTTATCACTCTTTTGGCTAATCTTGAGGTGTCCTTGGTCTTTTATCACTTGCATTTCTTAGTTATTTTGCACGTTAAAGTAGGATAAAATTCTAAGGTATCATAGGGGGAAGCAATGTTTCAATACCCTCCAACACCTTTGGAAACTCCCAAACATTCTTCAACCAACCAATCTCTCCAAATGGTCACTTGGAATTTGGTGCTCTTGTCAACTTTGGCAACATAGTCACATGGCCAATAGCACAAACAAAGCATGGAACAACATAAGCACATACCTTGGGCTATCTCGAGTTATTAAAAACATATCACGATGGTTCTCAACCCTTTTTGGACTTAGACTTCCATGATATAGTGTTCCAAGGCACAAATCAACATTATGGTTTATTGACACAATGTATAAATGATGCACTATTACTGATCCAAAATCAAAAATCAAATATGAAACTTAATCCCTTTTCACTTGTGCACATGAATATAATGAAAATAAGCCCCATGAAATAATTAAAACACCTTTTCAATGCTTTTGTCATAAAATAAAAGACCTTTGACTTAAATACTTTATGGTTGTTCTATGAGTATTGCCTTTTCCTTTGGGTATAATTTGATGATCGTTTGCATAATTTATGGTGGTTGTCTATTTATTGTCAATAAAAGTGAAGTTGAAACAACAAGCTTCAAGCAACAAAACTTAAGTGATGGAAAAATTAACTTATGGTGGTTGTCTATTTATTGCCTTTGATTGCTCTCCACGAAAATGTGTTTGTTAAAGTTAAGTTGAAACATCAAACTTAAGTGATGGAAAAGTGGTAGATTCATTAAAAGTGTGTTTTTGCAATTAGAGTCAAAAGGTCAATGGAATGGACTTCCAAGTGAATGTTTATAAGACACTTCATTTGAAGTAAGGAGATTTCCAAATTTCCCAAGCATTTACATGTGGTAATAAATAGTTTCTTTTAGTAAATTTTAGCTTATTTAGGTGAGACACTAGTTTTCACTCCAAGCTACATTCAACCGACAAAATCTCTTATGAGTCCAAAGTGCAAATGGTTACAATCTTTGATAGGCTATTAATTAGACACCGTGATGCTTAGAAACTTCTTTTCTAAGGCTATTAGATTGTGTTGGGACCCTATACAATAACCTCTCTCATTTTTTGCTAACTCGGAGGCATTTTCCTGTGGTGACAACTTTTCACTTGTGGAAAAGGTTGTCAAATGCAAGTAGTGTAAAGTTGCAAAGTGGTGCAACTTTCATTCTACAACCAGTGTATCCAAAAAAACTATTCTAACATGTTTGGGTGGGTACATTTACATTAGACATGGTCCTCTTTCACACCCAAACACACCAAATCAATATAAGCTATGATCAACTGACATAATCCCTTATGAGTCCAAAGTCCAAAATGGCTACAATCATCGACAGACTATTACTTAGACATCATGATGCTTAGAAAATTCTCGTCTAAGGATATGAGATTGTGTTGGGCCCCCCTACAATAAACTCTCTTAGTTTTCACTAACTCAAAAGCATTTTCCCATGGTGACCACTTATCACTTAGGGAAAAAATTATCCAATACAAGTGTAAAGTTGCAAAGTGGTACAAATTTTGTTCTGCAACTTGTGCCACCAAAAAAAATATTTGAATGCATCTATGTGGGTACATTTATGCTAGGAATGGTCCTCTTTCATTCCCAAAGACGCCAAATCGCTCTGAGCTATGTTCAACCAACAAAATCCTTTATGAGTCCATTTGCAAAATGGATGCAATCTTTGATGGGTTATTACTTAGACACCATGATGCTTAGAAAATTCTCGTCTAAGGATATGATATTTTATTGAGCCTCTCTATAATAACCTCTCTTGGTTTTTGCTATCTCGGAGGTGTTTTCACGTGGTGGTGACTTTTCACTTGGGGAAAAAGTTGTCAAATACAAGTAGTGTAAAGTTACAAAGTGGTGCAACTTTTGTTTTTCAACTCATGTAACCAAAAAAATTATTCAAATGCATTCAAGTAGGTATATTTACACTATAAATGGTCGTCTTTTGCATCCAAACACACTGAATTGCTTTGAGCTACAATCAACCAACAAAATCCCTTATGAGTCCAAGGTGCAAAATGGCTATAATTTTTGAAAGGTTGTTACTCAGAAACCATGAAACTTAGAAACTTCTTTTTTGAGCCTCTGGGATCATGTTGGGCCACTCTATAACAATCTCTCTCATTTTTTTCTAACTCAAAGGTGTTTTCTTGTGGTGGCGACTTTTCACTTGGGGAAAAAGTTGTCAAATGCAAGTAGTGTAAAGTTGAAACATGGTGCAACTTTCATTCTGCAATTTTTTTGACCAAATGAACTATTTGAATGCATCTAGGTGGGTATTTTTATTCTAGGTATGGTCATATTTTTAACACAAAATGTCGAATCACTCCGAGCTATGTTCAACTAGTAGAATCTCTTAAGAGTCCAAAGTGCAAAATGGCTACAATCTTCAACGGGTTGTTACTTGGACACCGTGATTCTTAGAAATTCCTCATATGAGCCTATTGGATTATGTTGAGCCTCTCTACAATAACCTCTCTTGGTTTTTTCTATCTCGGAGAAATTTTCCCATGGTGACAACTTCTTACATGGAGAAAAAGTTGTCAAATGCAAGTAGTCTAAAGTTACAAAGTGGTGCAACTTTTGTTCTGAAACTCGTGTGACTAAAAAAAATATTCCAACACATTGGGGTGGGTACATTCACACTTTCTATGGTTCTCTTTCACACTGAAACTTTCCCAATCACTTTGAGCTACGTTCAACTGATCGAATCCCTTATGAGTCCAAAATGCAAAATGGCTACAATGTTCAATAAGATGTTACTCAGTTATAGTGATATTTAGAAACCTCTCATCTAAGCCTATGGGATTGTGTTGGGCCCCTCTGCAGTATCCTCTTTCATTTTTCACTAACTTGGAGGTGTTTTCCCATGGTGGCGACTTTTCACTTAGGGAAAAACTTTTCAAATGTAAGTAATGTAAAGTTGCAAAGTGGTGCAAATTTTGTTTTGCAACTTGTGTGACCGAAAAATATGTTCCAACATGTTTGAGTGGGTAAATTTATGCTAGGCATGGTCCTCTTTCACACCCAAAAAAGTTGAATTGATTTAAGCTACGTTCAACCTATAGAATCCCTTAGGAGTCCAAAGGGGAAAATGGCTGCAATCTTCGATAGGTTGTTACTCAGATACCGTAATTCTTAGAAACTTTTCATCTCATCCTATTGGATCATGTTGGGTCCCTCTACAATAACCTCTCTTATTTTTCACTAACTTGGAGGAATTTTCCTATGGTAGCGACTTTTCACTTTGGCAAAAAGTTGTCAAATGTAAGCAATGTAAAGTTGCAAAGTGGTGCAACTTTTGTTTTGCAACTTGTGTGACCAAACAAATTGTTCCAACATGTATGGATGGGTACTTTTAGACTAGGAATTTTCCTCTCGCACACCCAAACACATCGAATCACTTTGAGCTACGTTCAACCGATAGAGTCCCTTAAGAGTCCAAATTGCAAAATGACTGCAATCTTCGACGAGATTTTACTCAGATACCATGATGCTTAGAAACTTATTGTTTGAGCCTATGGAATTTTTTTGGGCCTCTCTAAAATAATCTCTCTTGGTTTACACTATCTTAGAGATGTTCTCTTGTGGTAGTGACTTTTCACTTGGGGAAATAGTTGTCAAATGCAAGTAGTGTAAAGTTGTAAAGTGGTGCAACTTTCATTCTGAAACTCGCATGACCAAACAAACTATTCCAACACATCCAGTTGGGTACTTTTACACTAGGCATGGTCCTTTTTTTCACCCAAACACATTGAATCGCTCTGAGGTACGTTCAATCGATAGAATCACTTAAGAGTCCAAAGTGCAAAATGTCTGCAATCTTCATTAGGTTGTTACTCAGATATTGTGATTCTTCAAAACTTCTCAGCTAAGCCTAGATGGGATTTCATTGGTCCCCTCTACAATAACCTCTCTCAAATTTTTCTATCTTAGAGGTTTTTTCCATGGTTGCGACTTTTCACTTGAGGAAAAATTTGTCAAATGCAAGTAGTGTAAAATTGAAAAATGGTGCAACTTTAATTCTGTAACTCATGTGACCAAAAAAATTGTTCAAAACATTTGGATGGGTACATTTACACTTGGAATGGTTCTATTTCGCACCCAAACATACTAAATCACTTCGAGCTACATTGAATTAGTTGAATTACATAAGAGTTTGAATTGCAATTGTTGTCACTGAATAGTGCACCCTTGCTGAGATGTAAAACTCAGTCTACTAGTGAAACATTAGATCCAGATATTCAATATCCATGGTGTATGGATTTTCATCCTCTAGAGTTATAAAATAGGATGTGGTGGTAGTTATAGGACCATGTTTCCCAATGATTTGTCATGTTATTTCATGCATAGAAAATGGAAGGAGGTTTTTTAACTTATTGAAATGATGAATATGGGAGAAGTGTGATAATTTCACATGTGTGATGCATCCTAAAATCAAGCTTATATTGTTGTTCATACACATATAATATCTTCAAAATATCATTAAAACTAACCTGTGCATTCATTTCATTTAATGAGATGTCAAGTGTTGTGATATTAGTAGATGCAAATAAATTTTGTTGGCTGGATTAAAAACTATCATGTGTTTTGATGCACATTCATGCAATTTCATAGAGGTATATATATGCCCAGGAGGTTTGAGACATCTACTTGTTCTATAGATGCAAATGCAATTATTCTTAAGATTTAGAATTAGAACCATTAGTTGTTGGATGCCAACCTCAACCATGAATAAAAAGCAATGAATTTTTCTATGCTATTTTTTATGGGAAGGAGCTCTTACAGTTCATTTGAAACCTTTTGTTGTTAAAATCCTTGCAACTAGACAACAATAAAACTCAAGAAGCATAAATCATACACACAAATACATGAATTATACACATGAATCATGAAGAGTACACATGAACACATGAATTATACATTGGAAGAATGAAGCATATGTGTGAAAACATGCAATATACATGAAGCCTACACATGAATAAGTGAAGCATACATGTGAATAAGTTAAGCACAAGTAACTAAAGCATTGCAAAGGATACAAACCACTAGGAATGAAGCTTATTTACACAATACACTTTAGATGGAGCTTATTGAGCAATTGAAAATAATTATTTAAGCATTAGATGTAAACAAGACCCATGCCTACAATATTCAAGCATATAATTTACACAATACACATGATAACATCATTGAAGAATGAAAGTAGAAATTTAAAAATATTTTATTTAATCAAAAAGCCATAAGGCTATACAATGATATATATTGATAAAAGTATATATAATATATCCAAAAAATCCATACAAGCTTACTACAAAAGAGCCATATGGACATAAAATGTCACATATATATCGATAGTACAAAAAATATGTTCCAAAATGCCACATAGGTATACATTAACAAATGACCCTAATACATAGTCATTTCCCTCTAGGTGAAGGAAAAATATCTCGTGTTTCCTTTGAAATTTGGTTGGATGGAGTGCCTATTGGTTCTCTTATCTTTTGAACATGCTCACTAGACCCCCTCTCTAGATTCCTTTTGAGCTACACCTGATACAATAAAAATTATAGATGTTAATACATAGAAATTGAATTATGGAATGACATATAACAAAATATAGTCACTTACCACATACAAATAGTCATCATGCATATTTACAACATTACCACATCCACGAACTGGAGTGACACCCACCAATAGCAAACATCAAGATATAAATTAAACTACATGTACATCTATCAAGAAAAATTTCAATACTAGATTATAAAATAGCAAATATAATGTCAAATTGACTAATTTTTTGCATTCCTCTCTCAAAGGATCAGAAATGACTATTGTTGTAGCAACTCCATGGTCCATCATTCCACCAAAATTTCCAGGGCTATCTAATGTCAACAACTTAAAATGAAACAACATATCTATTAGTCATATAAAGAAGTTCAGGCAGTCATTTTATAACTATCATAAACGAGCACCAAATGAAAATGAAAAGAGAAACAATATGATATCATAAATGAGGAGGAATTAAAAATGTAAAACTACATCAACTTCATAGATAAAAATGTAAAAAATTCATGCATCATGAATGCAACAACTTTTGAATGAATCTAGTTAAGAATGGTGATTCTAATAAAAAAATTCAATACAAGGTAAAGGTCAATGACATTTGAAAGAAACTGAAACACAATGTTAATAAAAATTTGGGAAGTGATGTTATTTTATGCAATAGTATAATCCTTATTGGTGGTAGCGACCTTGAATGAAAGAGTAAATGGTTGGCCTTAGTTGAGAGCATAGTATAGTACTTATAGATCATAGAATGGTGAAAGTACTATGTCTACTAGGATAGTCCAAAATATTGCAAATTCCTAAGTTAAGTGCTCATTGAGATTCAAATTGCATATGTTGATGAAATAATGTTAATGAGGGAATGTTTTCAACATAATGATAATGCCACAATGAAGTTTACATGAATGAAGTGAGAATTACTATGTTACTAGAAAGTTTCAAAGGGATAATGGAACATATGATGAATTAGGACATGTCTAGGGTTTTACTATAGCATGTGAAGTTGGTTTTTGAGGTGTGTGGTAGTAATGTAGAAGACAACTTTGGTCAATAATGAGTGGAAGGAAATATTTCTTGTAACAATACACATGCATAGGATAAAATTTGGATGGAGGTGCTATAGTATAGATGGGATAAAGAGACAAGACCAAGAGGGGATAATGGAACATATGGTGAAATAATAGAGGGTACAATGGGATGGGAGTGATGCAGAGTGAGCAAGGGAATCTTCTTTAGACGATCAACTAAATGATCAAACCACAAACTTAGCTCAACTTCTCTCAAATACCCTTTAAATAGACTTTGTCAATCCACTACTCCTTCAAGGAAATGACCAACTCACCTAGGGTTCTTATACTAAAAAAAAAAAAGGGATTGGAATTACTTTGAACAAGTTCCAAATGACCAAACTAGGCCACAACATTCTAATTAGCACTTACGAAACTCAATTTGTTCATCACTCATACCACTAGGCCTCTTTAGCCTTGAATGCTTGTAACACTGCCCAGTAGGATAGTCTAAATAAAATCCACCCACAAACTTATATCAGGCTCAAACTACTGAATTTAGGAAACTATGATATGCCTCTACAAGACCCCAAAGTCTCACCTTTCGGTAGTGGATGGAAGAGTAACCATGGACCAATGTACCACTGTCTCCAAGAGGCCTAATTTACTGATCACAACATGATTTTGATTACAACATGATTTTGATTACCTAGGCTCTCCCCTTCACACCAAAGCCTTGATTTAGACTCCTACATGATAATTACAACCATTTTCAATATTCCTAAGTGCCTCTTTAAGAAAAATCCACACAAACAAGCAAAACTCACTTTTTGCTTCACCAATTAGGCCTATCACATGAAGATGCCAGACCTAGTTCAATGCATGAACTCCTCCACACACCTTTCAATTCTCTAGAACCAAGGAAATATGAAAATTTATGCAATTACCTTCCATCCCACTGAGAATCAGCATTTTTACAATGTGGAGATGGAAGGAAGAGCCATTTTTCAACCAAAACCCTTGTTTTGAGGGTTTAAGAACTACCTCTGCTAAAATGGCGATAAATTTTTCTATACTCAATTAAATTATATAAAATCAATTCCAAATGAAATCTAGGTATTACCTCTTTCCAACCATATCAGTTTTGTACCTGTATAGTCCGTACAAAGTCTGTACCACACATTTTAGCAGCGATTTTACACAGATTTTTCTAGAAAACAACAATTTTTTCATTAGAACTTTGAAGAAAAAGTTTCATCAATCATGCCTCAACCATGAGAGGCTTATTTCAACTTCTAACAACATTTCCCAATGTCCTCCAACTGAAAATTTTATTAGTTACATGTTAGAACTAATCAAACTTCACTTTAGACTCTTAATTGCCTAGTTAAGGCAATGCACACTACTTCCTATAAGCCTGATTGAAATGAGGCTTCAAAAGGTGTAAAAATACACCACAACCACTTGAAATAATCAAGGAAACTCCCCTCAAGTACCTGGTTGCATCATAGCATTTTTATTCTTTAATTTTCAAAGGTGCACCAAGCTTACAAAATGAGGATGGAGACCTTGTTATTACATAGAAACTTAACACCAAGACCAAAACTCAACAAAAAGCCTAGATAACCTATTGCAAGGAATTTAAGATGGTCTTTAAGACCTTATTACATCAAATTCAACTTGACATCAAACAAAAAAACAAACAAGGCCTCAAAGAGGCATGGAAACCCAATGTGCCCCTGCATCAGGGAGTCAAATGTGATAATGGAACATATAATGGACTAGTAGAGATTAGTGGGATGGTCCAAGAGTGGATCATAGAATGTAGGGTGAACTATTAGAGGTTAATGGGATGGGATTATTAGGTAATAAAGGAACATAGGGTGAATCAGGGGAAGAAAATGACACAAGACCAAGAGGGGATAATGGAACATATAGTGAAATAAGAGAGGGTAATGGGATCGGAATAGAAGGGGTTAATGGAACATAGGATGGACTATAATAGATTAATGGGATGGGCTAGGATGGGATAAAAAAATATAGCGTGAAATATTAGAGGTTATGGGATGGGATTAGGAGGGAATAAAGGAACATAGGGTGAATTAGGGGAAGACAATGGGATAAGACCAAGAGGGGATAATAGAACATACGGTGAAATAAGAGAGGGTAATGTGATGGGAATAGAAAGGGTTAATGGAACATAGGATGGACTAGTATAGATTGATGGGATGGGCTAGGATGGGATAAAAAATATAAGGTGAACAATTAGATGTTAATGGGATGGAATTAGGAGGTGTCTAGGTTTTGACTATAGTACATGAAGTGGGAACTTGAGCTGTGTGTAGTAATAAGAGAGAAGAGTTATAGGATGAAACATGGATAAAAATGGTATAACATAGAATGGGTAAAGGAACATAGGGGATAATGTAACATAGGGTGAAATAATAAAGGGTACAATAAGATGGGAGTAGAAGGGCATAATGAAACATAGGACATACTACTAGATATGAGTGGGATGGACTAGGAGGGAATCATGGAAATAGGGTGAAATATTAAATGTTAATGGGATGGGATTAGGAAGGAATAAATGAACAAAAAGTGAATTAGGAGAAGATAATGTGACACAATCAAGAGAGGATGATGGAACATAGAATGGAATAGTAGAGATTAATTGGATGAGCTAGGATGGGATAATAAAACATTTTTAAAGTGTATTATACTAGAGGCTAATGGGACATAATTAGGAGGGAATATTAGACCATAAAGTGAATTAGGTGGTGTCTAATGTTTGAATATAGGACATGAAGTGGAAACTTGAGGTGTCTAGTAATAATGTATAAGAGATTTGGTGAATAATGAGCAGAAGGGTGGGTTTCTAGTAACGATATGTCTATATGATTAAATATGGAGGAAGGTGGTATAATATATAAGGCATTAAATATTGGGATATGGGATATAAAATGGTTAAAATATGTGTTATGAAAGGAATGGAAGAATGAGATGGATGTTGAATGGTAAATATAATTAGGATCTCACAAGACCAACCAATGTTTGTGTTTCTCATCAATTTTTTATATTTGTATACACAAAATTATGAAAACTAGCTAACATTGTTTTACAACACCATTAATGAATAAAGGTTACCTAAGTGAAAGTTGTTTGAGAACATGAATTGAAAGGTGTGGAGATCGAAGGTACACTAGGAAACTATTTGACATACAAAGCATGTTATGAGACAAACATTCAAATATTTAAATGCAATAGTAATATATTCAATACTAGGTACATACCTATGGACTCAACGTCAAGAACGAATAAGGGTTTGCAAGAATGGATCACATCTCATGAACACTCCAACCATGAAATTTCATCATATTGATCTACTAATTTAGTTATTCTTAAATTTCAAAATATAATTTAATAAACAAAATTAAATGAACTTGCTGAATTTTACCTGAGTATCAATGTCATATGTATTATTCAACAATTCAGCTATCATAATCATCACCTTTACAACTAATGTAGGTTGTGTAGCTGCATCTTAAGAAATCTAATAAT
Source organism: Sequoia sempervirens (assembly GCA_007258455.2). NCBI lineage: Eukaryota > Viridiplantae > Streptophyta > Pinopsida > Cupressales > Cupressaceae > Sequoia > Sequoia sempervirens. The sequence continues at coordinate 171,147,525 of VDFB02058242.1, read as the reverse complement.
CGTACGTGCAAAAATAACTACAAGTTCCACAATGGTGGGGTGGATCTCAAGGTCTACATGTCTCCTCCACATTAGACTCTACTAGAGGCCTCACACATAGTATAATGGTTTGGGTGAGAGAGCTAATTGACTCTAGTGTGTCCACCTCTACACTGTCCTTAACAATGGAAGGAATGATGAAATTATCCACCATGGGTTTGTCTAAGGGTCTTTGTGTCAACTATGGATTACATTGTACACCAGGTCTATCATGTGTGGAACCCCTACCTCTACCCTAAAAGTCTAACATGTCAAAATAATTTGGCATCTTATTGAGGACAAACTCACAATAGACTTTCCTCAAAAATTATTGTGGTACCTCATGGTTATTGCATGGAGGCTGTTAAAATACCATCCACCACCACTCCCAAAATTTATGTTTAATTATTTAATGGTGGCTTGGTTATCAGGTCTGTAAATAGGGCACACAAGTCAGCTTTGCTAATTTTTTGTTTTTTCACATCTACATATGACAAACCACTAGCATAAAATTATCTAAACTCATGCCTCTTATTTGACCAAAAATTTATTTTCTCATTCATTTCTCCTACATGAGATATAATTGACTTCAACAATTCGGTAATCCCTCTCCTATAAGGGTGGGTTTTGACATGCTTAGTTAATCTTCCAATTAATTATTCAATATCTCTTTTATTGTTTTCAATTTGATTTAGGATATTTTCTTGTGTTCCTTGATGATTCCTATGAAATGATGGAGGGGTTTTAGGTTGTTCTTGTATAGGAGGCTCGTCATGAGGGGGTGATTGTGAATTCTCAATGTTTGGAGGTGGAGATTCATTCCCTGAGAATTAGAACAATTTTTGATTAGAAAAACCTATTTCAATCTACATTCTAAATCAAATTTGAAATAAAAACAATAAAAATACATAACTCTTCACAATCTTCAACTTCTTTGATGTGTTGGTGGCATCCTCGTGAAGAATTGCAAGCTAAGAGTGCAAAAAATGGAAGAGATTTGGCAAGCGTGAGTTGTACAGATATAAACGTCCAATCCAAGTCGTGGGTGAACAAAAAATAAGGTTAAGAATACATTTATTTTTTCTTAATAGAATTTTTGTATTTGGAACATGACAATCTAAATGACTTGCTCATTTAGTGTGTGCCAAAGGTTCTTTTTTGGCCTTTTTTTTGCATTTTTTTCAATTTGGCATCAAAATTGTGTCAAAGATCCATGCACTTACCACTTATAAAAGTTAGATTAATAATAACACTACCACCACCAAAAACACCTTTTGAAGTAAAAACCTTTCTAGAATACACAAAATATCATTGCAAGTTTATAAAAAGTGTGTGATGGAATAGTTGCACCTATGGAAGAACCACTCAAATAGAAATTTGGTTGAAGCATTGAATAGATTGACGAATGTCAATAAGTATTTGACAACCTAAAAACCAAAATTTTGGAAGTACCAATACTCATATTCCCCTATTGGACCACAACCTTCCATGTCTATGTAGATTCCTAAATGGAATTTCTATAGGAGTAGTATTAGTTCAACCTAAGGGAAATAAATATCACCATATAACATTTACAAGTAGAAAAATCTCTAAGGTGGAAATGAATTATATTACTACTAAAAGAGAAGCATTAGCTATTCTTTATGCACTACAAATTTTAGACATGATCAGCTATCAACACCATTTACATTTTTCACAGACCATAAACCACTAAGATACCTACTTAATAAACCTATCATACAAGGAAGAATGTGTCGGTGTCTACTTCTATTATAGTAATTCAATTTTAAAATAATGGTGAAACATAATCAGGGACCAAACTACCTATCAAGGATAGAAATAGGGGAGCAGACAAAAGACCATCCTGAAGAGCTACCTAGTGCACACTTATTTAGTTTAAATGAGGAACTAGAGGAACTCCATGACATTGCTATGCAATTATCAAAAGGTGAATTTCTATTGGATATCTCACTACATGCTAAAGAATCACTTATGTGGAAGTACCTACCATACATACTAATAGAAGGAGAGTTACATCACTTAGGAAGAGACAATAATAAGGAGAGTGGTATTTGAACATGAAAGAGAAGATATCATAAAATAATCCCATTAAGGAATATTAAGGGGCCATAATTATGGAAAACCAACTACAAAAAGGGTTAAATTAGCGAGATTATGGTGGCCAATGCTACATAAAAGATGCCAAAAATACACTAGGAACTATGAAATTTTCCAATGGCTAGGAAAACTTGCCACAAGAGATGAGATGTCATTAAAACCAATCCTAGAACAAATCGTATTTTAAAAATCAGCTATAGATTTCATAATACCAATTGACCCATTGACTAAGCACTCGAAAAAAAATTATTTCTTCATCACAACACCACTGTATTCTTAGGGTTTATTTCTTGGTTCTTCATGTCAATTTGGGAGAAGAATGTGAGTTACCACAATATCACACCATGTTTTGGGATTTTGGCTTGGTCATTGTAATGAGGTGGTTATGCAGTGGCATCAATTTTTTTTTTCACATTTTAGCTTTTAGTTCAGCCTTTCTTGTATTTTTCCTTATTGTCCTTTTGGGGATAGGTGGTAGATTTAGAGTGGTAAGAAATATTTTAGAGTTTTATCTTTCTCATTGCATTAAGGATGGTTTGTAGTTGCATTTAGCTTGGGGGAATTCATTGTTTTTGTGTGGTTGTATCAATCTATTGAACAAAGGTTGAATTCATAATGGATTAATTTTTAATTCCTTATTAATTATTTGTTTCCTAGAGCCTTGATGAAGGAATAATCTCTTCACTAGAAGGAGGTAAAATAATGTTGAGTATTGAAGGACACCTGCTAGTGGAAAATAGGGATGGATCGATGCATTGCGTGGAAGTGATCAGACTGAGGAAAGGAGTGATTGGTTTAGATAGCTCGACCTAGTTTGGTAAGAAGACAAAACCAAAAAAACAATTTGTAGGAGTTTTATGAGAATGATTCTATAGTTGAGAAGATCAGATTGTTGAAGATCGACCAGTGCATTGATCAATGTTTAAACCAAAGGAGATTCTTTTTTAGAATCTTTCATTTCAATAATATTTATCAGTGCATTGATAAATGTTTGAACCATAGGAGATTATTTTTTAGAATATTTCATTTCATTTGATGGAAATTCATGCAATTCAGGCTCTACTTTCTCGTCATCTTTCTTAACTCCATGTAAATTTAATGAAGAAAGATTAGTGCCTTTTATTTTCAAGTGTTGTAAAAAGGAACAATTCAAAACTTCAAGAGTAGCTTAAGTATCCAACCACAAGGGACAATGAAGGTTTAGACATTATTGACTTGAAAACTTAGAGTTTCTTTAATATTGTGATCACCCAATGCTCATTCTTTCCAAAAGAAATTTCCTTATGTTAGTTCTCAATGTTGTAAAATGATTAACATGAAGGTTTTCAGCTTGCAAAATTCACCTTTGGATTATATGACATTTTACCTTTAAAATAAATCTTCAAAGTTGATTTTTAACACCTCACATCCTTTGTGTTTAGAGTTCATTTATCTTAACTATTTAACTTAGCCTTGAGTTTCATTTTAGTTCGGTTCCTCGATCAATTAATTTTAGGCTTTAACTATATCACTATTTATTCTTCATTAGCTTGTTTGTTGTACATAGCTATTTGTAGCTCCGGTATCTAATGTGTATCACATATATTTATTTTAATAGTTGGACATGCCTTCTACAATTTTCCATTTGCATCTAAGAATTCTCAACCTATCTTCACTTCTTCATCCTTCTTCAACATGACATTCTCTAAGGTGACTATTCATTGTACAAAATACTATACATAGAACTTTTGGGTGATAAAAATAAAGAGACATTTGATAGTAAGAAATCCCTCTCATTTGTTTTCATTTAATTTTTTTAGGGTTTGTCTTCATTCAGTCTTGATTTGACAATACCACAACTACCTTCTAGTGGCATAAAAAGAGATCTATAATTCAAATGTTGCTATTATGGGTCTCCATAAAAATAGATGTTGAATGATTTTTGAGTTGGATCGCCCAACAACAATACTAGTACATTGTGGGATTCTTTCAATGGAGAGGGAGTTGTGAGGAACATGGTTTTAAAAAATGTGGTTATTAATTCATGCAAATGCAAGAACAGATTGTGGCAGACTCCCAATAAAGATCTTAGTCTACACACAAAGAGCAATTCAGAGTCAATCTTCCTACAAAAATATCATCCCATCAATCCATCCTCTCTAGAAACTAAATATGTTCAAGGAGAAGATGAAGAACAAAATGAGAAACTTCAAACTCTTGAATTATTTCCATTATCTCCTGGGGACTCTCTTAAATCAAAAGGACAGAGAAATGACAAACCAACGACATTTCCTATTTCTTCATTTGTAGAGTCTTTGACACATTCCAATCTATTTGAGTTTCTTCCCAAGTCTTCTTTACTCTCCATTTGAGTTTCATGCTTTTCCTCAATGAGCATTTCTTTATCAATTGAAGTAGTATTTCATTTCATGGTTTGTACATATTACATTAATACCATAAGTATGTGTTTTTCTTTTTGTAAACCCAATTCCACAAATATTTTGATGTATAGCAAACCATTGTTTCATGATTGTTTTCAATGAGCCTGAAATTTTTTTAATGTAATATGGATTTCTAGTTATGTATGCATTGATATTTACAAAAATTTCTCCACAAAGGTAGCATAAAGTATAAATGATCTCAATGCAATCACTTACATGCACCATACAAAAGTGAGAACAAGTTTGGCGTAATCCAATAAGATGAAAACAATAAAAAATTATAGGAAAAAGTAGTTTGGAAAATCTCAATGAGGGAATTCCTTTGGCATAAAAATTAAAATGACTAAATTTACTACTAATTAATGAAAATTAGTCAATTAAAATGACTAAATATACTATTGATTGATACAAATCAGTGACTAAATATATGACTAGTTGACAAAAAAAGAATGATTAAAATGACTAAATCAATGACTAAATTAACGACTAAATATACTGCTAATTGATAGAAATCGGTGACTAAATATATGACTATTTGATGGAAATTAGTGACTAAATATATGATCATTTGACATAAAATAATGATTAAAATTACTAAATTAACGACTAAATATACTACCAAATTGATCAATCAAAATAACCAACAAATGACTAGAAATGGTTTAGTCATAAATTTGGTCATGTTATAAATGGCCGACAATAAACTACTAATGGTCACCTAACAAAGCTTAGTCATTTATATGCAATTTTTAGTAGTTGTTTTAGTCATTTATTGTTGTTTTTCTACTAGTGATTCCTATATTTTAGGGAAGTTTCTAATGTAACTCCTACTAACTCACCTTGGGTTTCCACTTTTTTTATGCATGAGTTTAGAAAGTTCTAAATTCATTTTCAAACTCGTATTCCCTCCAAGACCCACACCCAAGAATATTTATTGCCAATTTTTGAATATTAAATAATTTCCAAAATTTTCCCCCTAATTTATCTCCACACCAATATCTTGCCACAAAATGACAAAGGAATTTATTTAATAAATATTTTACTCTAACCTTGCAAATTTCCCTATCAAATAAATCACATACCAACCTTAGGAAAATAAATTAAAATATATATTTTTTGGTTGATGCAAGATTGTTTGTCAACCATGGATGCTCTTGCATTAGAAGCATGTACTTAAAACCTTAATGATGTTTACACATGTAATGATCAACCTTGATGTTTACACTACTTGTGAAGGTGTTTATTTATTTTTGGAAGAATGGAATGGCATGTAAGGATGGATTTAGGTCCTAGATAAGGATTTATGAGGTTCGCCTTCATTCCTTTCTACTACGGGAATATTTTGGTGTTGACCTAATTTGAATTTGCACGTTTGAGGTGCATAACTAAGCATGGAGAAAGTTTCAAGGTTGAAGGTGGTATAAATATGAGTTAAGCTATTGATGGAGTGTCTGATAGAAGAGATAGGAAAGTATGATATTGTATACACATAAAAATGGTCATGTCTATAATCCTGGCAATTAATTAAATATTTATTATTTAATTAATTTTTCTAAAAATCCCCTACATATGATTAAATTTAATTAATTTAATTATATTGTTCATTCATCTTATTCTTCTTCCATAATTAAATAAATTTATTTTATTTAATTATTTTCATATGTCCACTTAATTAATTAAATAAATACATATTATTTATTTAAATTAATTATCACTGTTTGAATTTAAATTAAATCTTTTGATTTTATTAAGTTTAATTATTTCTCTTTCTTCTATTTTAAATTCTTCTTCTAATTAATTAAATATTTCATTTAATTAATTTCATAAAAGTGATTTAATTAAATAAACCTTATTTAATTAAAAGATCTTATGATTTCTTTCTAAATCACAATTAGATATTTCATTTAATTGTGAAATCTTCTGTTTTCTTCTCATATCATAATTAAATATTTTATTTAAATATGAGATCTTCTGCTTTTTTTCAAAAATCCTGATTAAAGCTTTCTTCTTATTACAAAATTTCTTTTGCTTTAAAAGCTTAATTAAATATTTCATTTAATTTAGAAAAAGCTGAATATCACCCACAAATAAATAATTGAATCTTTAATTCATTATTTATCAGCTTTTAAATCTTCTTTTATTCTTTTAAAGAAAGATGATTTCTTATCTTCTTATCTTTTTCTCTTTCATAAAAATAGAAAAATCTTGTTTTCAGGTTTTCTTCTATTTTCTCTTCAGTTTCATCCTTCTTCAGCCATTTGATCTGCCAGGAATTATCACAACTGTCAATCAAGACAGCCAATCAGAATCATTCAAAAAACTCTATAAATACCTGTGTGAATCTAAGCATTGATAATATGCAATTAATTAGAGTTCATGCATTTAATTCATTTAGGATTCTAGTATCATAGCATCATCTTTACTTCAATCATCTTAGTCTTATTTCATATCATAGCTTAATCTTGCATCATGCATCATATTTAAATCTTGTTCTTTAGGAAGACAGTTTGTTGAGCCTAGCACACAATCTGAGAGCAAAAGATGGAATCAACAAAAACACTGAAGATAGAGGACAATAGGACGACAATAGAAGCAGAATATTGAGTTTGTATCTACTTACCTTTTATTTTTTGTTTTGATACAATGTCTTATTGGTGTGCTTGAATAGTATTTATTTCTATTTATTCCGCGTATATTTTCGATCACACAAATATGAATTGCAAAATTATAGAGTGTGAATTTGAGAAGTACAGAGTGAGATTTCATGTGTTAGATTATTAGATGCAGTGGGTAGAAGGTGTCTACAATTCTTCAATCAGACTGAGAAGGTGTTGGTGATATTTTGGTGGATTCTCTATTGCATTGATATATTTTTCTCTATGCAACATCTCTTCTCTGTCTTCTATTATATTCTAGAAATGATCCTTTCTTTTTATGGGTAGTGAGCCCTTGTAATTAGTTTTGTTATTAATTATAATGTGAGATAATCCTCATCATGGTTAGGTTTTCCACATAAAGCTGGTGTTCTCTTATGTATGGTGTTATTGTGTTTAAGTTTTTGTTATTATATTTTCATGATAAATCATCATAATAGATTAAAGGGTTTATTGAATGAATGTGGATCTAAATGTGTATGAGGATTTTGATGTTTTAGGGTACAACTGATTCACCTCCCTCTCAGTTGTCTTGTGCATTCAGTAATTGGTATCAAAGAAAGGTTCATTGGAAGAAAGCTTAACCACTTGAGGTAGATCCATGATGGTGCACAAGGAGATTTCAATGTTTGATGGAACAAACTATGCATTCTGGAAGACAAGGATTGAAGTTTATCTTGTTTACCTTGGATTTTACATTTGAAAGGTAGTACAAAATGATTATATTATGCCTAAAAATGGTCCAAGCACTGAAGCCAAAATCAAAGTCTATGAATTCAATGTTAAAGAAAGGTATGCTCTCTTGTGTAGTCTTACAAATCCTAAATTAGTGAAAGTTATGGATCTGGAAACTACTAAAGAAATCTAGATAAAATTGGAAAGTATTTATGAAGGAGATAATAAAGTCAAACAAACTAAGATGTAGAATTTGAAGATTACATTTGAGAACTTGTGGATGTCTGAAGATGAAAACATTACAACCTACATGTAGAGGGTAGATTAAGTGGTTCGTTCCATCAGAGGTCTTGGTGGAGAAGTCAAAGAATCAAAGGTGGTAAAGAAAATTCTTAGAACTATTCCTAAAGCTTATAGTCATAGAGTTTCTGCTATTGTGGAATTTGAAAATCTAGATTTGTATACTAAAGATTAGTTTTATGGCTCCTTAACTACATTTGAAATGAGAAAATTTGGTGCAAATAATGGTGCAAAAGTTGAGACTGATTTTAAAGCAAGAAAAACAAAAAATACTGAAGAATTAGATCTAAATGATCTTGATGATGTTGAAGCTAAATTTATGAGAAGGATGAAAAAGGGTACTAGTAAGTACAAAGGTAAGTTTCCTTTTAAATGTTTTATCTATGTAAAAATACATCACTATGCTTTAAGATGTCCAAATAGGGCTATGAATGACAAAAATAAGGAGAAAAAATGTAGATGATTAAGAAAATCCATTATGTTAGAGAAGATGCAATTATTTATGATGATGAATATGATTATGGGTATGATGATTGTTGATCATGAAAGCTTGCACCTCTCCAATAGTTTTATGGGAAATTGAGTGAGTGGGGGACTAATTTGCGCCTCACTGAATACCTCTGAGTTTTTTATAGAAAGATGGCTCTTCTTTGGGGGTTTGGAGTAAAGGGTAGAAAGAAATGTAAATATAAAACATAAAAAGGGCAATACGCCAAGGATTTTACAACATTTCAAACCCAACCATTCCTATGATTTATATAATTAGACACAAAACACCACAACACTTCATTGCTGGGAAGATAACAAACAACAAAGGCTAACAACAAGCACAATGCAAACTTTTTGATCTTCCCGTAGGTAGTGTTCATTAAGGTCCGATCAAACATAAAGATTTCTTAGGGAAATAGAAAGAACGTTCAAAAATTGCATAATATATTTCTCTTAATACAACATAATATAGTAAAACAACAACCCTTCATAAAAATAGAGAAGTCCAATGACATAATCCAATTTTAGTAAGTCACTATCCTACCATACGAGCATACAACATGGAAATCAACTACTCATACTATTCAGATTCAACTTACAAGACACATTGTTTCATTCAAAATGATAATATAAAGAAATAAAGATTGAAAACGGCCATACATGCGCAGTCTCAATAATTCCTCCTTAATAGTTCATGCTTTAAATATCAAATGAAATTTAAGACAAAGGTTGGATGCCAGTTCGACAATAGTTTAAGCCTTAAGAGATATAACATGCCAGAGATAAGTAGTTCTATAATTGTGCTCCTAGAAATAATTCTATCTGCTAAGGAAACTAAAGAATCTTTCCTTAGCCAAGGAAACTGAAACTTTAAATTCAACTCCTCACTGTGTCATTGGCTTATATAGCTACAAAAAAAGAAAACACCGTGTCAACACCAAAGTAAAAAATTCCAGGTGTTTGATAGTTAATGGCACACTATCTAATCATAGATCTTTGGTTAGGTCACAATGATATTTTCTCATTAATTTTCAACTGCCAAAATGATGTTTTTAAGATATTTAGCAAAGATAGAGGCTTGTAAATGATAAAATCCTAAAAACAACAGCCTAACAAAAAGGTCCAGTTGACCAGTGACATCACTTGGAGGCACTGACTCAAAGCTTCCATCGCAAAAACCAAGAAAATAAAAAGGCCAACCAACTTTGATAAACTCCCCAAAAGATATCACTCGATAGGAGATGCAATCCGCCCATAGCGAAGAGGTGATGTGTCAAAAAGGCTAACACTTTCGATCTCATGAATATAGCTCCCTAGAAAATCCCTGACAAGCCAACACGTGTTCTGAAATCTCTCTTGAAAGGGAGATGAAAGACAAAAGCTTGACAACCACCACGTGTTGCATTGTGCACCTTTTCGATAACTCTACTTGAGAGTGGGCACACCTAAGATTGAAAACACTGTACAAGCTGAAAATCAAAATGATTAAGGAAAAAATTATTCACAGTTCTGGAGACTCATAGGGGGTCTTCACTTGTGGAGGCATGAACCTAGGCCTGTAGTTGTTCTTGGAGTTTGACAAAAGTGGCACAATGAGCCTCCTATTCTACATCAATTGGTAGGACAAGGTTTTGGATTTGTCTGTATGCTTGCTCGAGATCAAAAATATCCTTAAAAGAGATGAATCCCCATCTAGAAGAAACCACTTCTAGGTGATAATAGAGTCGAGAAAGAGGATAGACCTCATGCTCAACATCATCAGCTATGGGTGTTGCACTCAAACCTGGGATTTTGTGTCTGATTGCATCAGTGACTTGCTCTACTATCAACACATCTTCATCTATTGAAAGAAGAGGAGGCAGCCCATAAGTAACAAAGACACCAAAGTCCTTAATCTTGATGATCCACTTATTCGGCACTATCTGGCACTCTCTACATTTTTTTGCAACCTTGTGTCAGTTGATGATCTCATTAGCTTTGATGGAGGTGATCTACCAATCAGGAATCCCCACTCTCTCTAGGACCTGGTCGATGGTGATACCCAACTTGGAAATGAAACTCTGTGAATGTGCCACTCGAGATGAACATTTTTGCATAAACTAATCAACCATCAGAGTGACCTTAACATTCAATTCCTTAACATCTCTTAGAAATTGTAAAATGGGCCCAAGAATGGCAACACTAGCTACAATTTTATCCCAATGCATGAGTATCAGCCTCTTGATTATCGGGAGGGCTCCAGGTCCTCATGCAACGACTAACTCTTGGTTAAATTAGGCCTCTCTTTCCCTTGTGCTTTCTTCCATTTGACTTTTCTCCCAAAGGATGTTTTCCAATTCTAAGCTTAGTCTTTCGAATTCTTGCCTTGACTCTTTTGCTTCTACCTAGATCCTCTGAAGATCATCAAAAGTTTGAGATGAAGCATCATCTAACTCTCTCTTCATATTTTCAATTTTAGCACAAATCTGAACCTGTTCACTTTGAGCTTTCACAAGAAACTTAGACGCATCTCCTTGCTGGCCTTGAATTTGTTTTATGTGGGTCACTTTAACTTCTCTGTCTCAAATCTCATTCTATAGTCTGCTTACTATTTCTTTTACATTTAACAACTCTACCTCACACTTCTTTAACTTCCTATCTAGCCTCTCATAGTCAGCATATACCACCTTGTGAGTTGCTTTGGCTAGGACCACTTTATTGCCCAGGTGAGTTTCATTCAAATCCAGGCCTACAACATGAATGTCATAGTCCTCCATCTGCATTTTCCCTTTGAGCTTGGAAATGAGTCGATTCATGGTAGTAATAAGTAGAGAGTTTCTCTCTTCATTGAAGCAACCTTCAATCTTCTTTGTAGTGGGGTTCTCAACATTCCTCAATAATATTTTCTAATTCTTGGCCTTTCGGGCCTATTTGGGACATCTATGCTCTATGCTGCAATGGAAGCAACAAGGGGTAGTTCAAAAAGGGTGATAGTAGGGGAAGCTTTAGATGTTTGGGCATGAGGGGAGGAAAAAGGCAGTGTGATCATGGAAAAGGGTGGAATGCCAAATCGAGCATGGAAAAAACTAGTAGGGGTGAACACAGAAACATGGTGATGGAGAGGTGCCTTCTTGGAAGTAGATGGGTCAAGAGTGACGGGTAAAGCGGTGATATCAGCTATTTCAATGGGGGCCCTTGACTGGGCGATTAAAGACACAACAATGGCCGTAGTAGAGGACACTCCTTCAGTCCATAGGGTGGTTTTAGCGGATTCATTAAAAATTGTAGGGGGTGCATTCATGATTACCAATTGAAGGTTTGAGGATGGAAGATTCCTTTCCACAAGAGGGGGTAGGATTGGCCAAAGATGCAAAAATAGGAAGAAGAGGGGGAGAAAAACATACCTGAGCCATAGCGATCAGAGTGGTCTATAGGACAGACTCTGATTTCTCTTCTTGTCAAATTGGTACATTAGGGGCACCTAGATCTTGAATCCTTCTTCACTTTATATGACTGAAACTAGCACGTTCTGATCCTATGACAGTAGATCCTTTCGAAACTTGGCCTTCAATGGCTACTACGGATCCCCTTGGAGACTGTCGAGCCTTTTACCTTTACTTTGGTAACTCGAGGTGGACGAAGCTTGTGAATCCTTTCACCTCGAGTCCCTACAACTATCGAATTCTTGATGTCTAGAAACCTAGGGTAGAACTTGTTCCTCATCGATCTCTTGGCTTGTTTCAGGATTGTTGTTGTTAGAATCAACCTCTTTATCATACAAGTCCTCAAATTCCTCATCAAGTGGCTAGAAGTTATCGAATGGGGCACCTAGAAACCTCATCTCCTATCAATGGTGGTTACTTGTTGGCATGCTTCCAATGGAAAGACCATGTCTATTACAAATCTAGGAAGTCAGAAAGCCTCCCCAGGAAAACCATGAAATTTGATGAATGTGAAATCCTCACCCAGGAAATAATCTAGTGGAGTTTGTGGATCTTTTATCCATTTGATAACCTCTTGAGAGAAAAGGCCAATAAGGTGGGGCAACAAAACCTAGAGCACTAGCCTCAAAAAATTATCTACAAACTGATAATAATCCATTGTCCTTGAAAACACAAGGTTCCATGTAGAAACTAGTTGGAGGCAACCCCTTTCATCTAGCCTAGATACTGGTACATTCCTTCCAAATCACTCAAAATTTTGATGTAAAAGAAAATGAGCCAGGACAAAAGAATACCTAAATTTGGACTCAGTATTGAAATTCTTCAGCTGCTCCACCAAGTTCATGGTTATTACTATAGCAAAGTCATAGTATCTCTGGACTTTCTCTATTTTGAGTGTATGTGTTAGGGAAAACTAGAAAGGATTAGCCTCTTCATCATCAAGGCCAAAAACCTAGGCCAACATTGAGAACACAAACTATGTGTCCTTAAATTTCTTGCACGAAAGAGGCCAGCGAATTTTCCCTCTCTGCAGTCTTTCTTTTGCCTCCTCTTCATATTTTTTTTTCTTGAACATGTCCTCCCCCAAGACATCCATCCGCTCTTTGTCGAAAAGATCAGCACCCTAGCTCGTAGGGATACACATCATATCATGCATAGCTTTGGTAGAAATGGTAATCTTGACTCCTCGACCCTCAATGGACTTTGTATTTTTGTTAAACCTCCTCGCACATGCATCAACCAAATCCAAGAAAGGATGCATAGAAAATAGTATAAACTATGGCAATCCATTGTTCCATACTTGAAATGCAAGAACCTCTAATGATTCATGCTCCAATATCATTTGAAATGTACCTTCCCTAAAGTTTTTAGGGTTATCCAATAATTGAGGATTGAAAACATGGTCGATGATGTCTTACACTACCTCTCTTTGGATGCATTTATCAGGTTGGACCTTTCTATAGTGCTCAAAATGTTGCTCTTCTACTACTGGGGCATTGGCAAATGAGTTGCACCCAAAAACATTAGCATAACTAGGTCTTCTGTTTGCAATTATGGCCTGTCTACTAGAGGTTGATGCTTCTACCATGATTATACAAGAAAATTATAGAGAGCTTCTCTAGAAATAATGGCCACTTGCCTTTTGTGTCTTTGGAGAAATCTACTTTTGAGTGCAATTAATTATCGCACTTGTACATGCAGTTAAGGCTATGCCATTACTGTTGGTCCATTAATTGATGCCACCAAGGTGGTTCATGTGGGTTGGAGATCCATATCCCTTAGGAATGGAAAAATGACACGAGAATGGAATCAGTACACTCCCTCTACCGCCTTTTTATCAAATAAACTCATTGCATCAAAAAGTGTACTTTTTCCTATGTGAAACATGCTGAGGTGATACAAGGTACTCTTGAAAAGATGCGCCCATTAATTTTTCAAAGATTTAGCATGTTAATCCATGTATTTTCTCATTTGTAAGTTGGCTGGCACTGATGAAGGCGAAGGACACATGTCAACGATTGACATAGAAGAGCATTTACTCCCAACACCCAAATTTATTTCTCAAGGAATTTTGTCAAATTCTTGTAGGATTTATCTATCCTTCTCCATTTTTGCTTTAACTTTTCCCATTGCCATCCAACCAAAAATAGATGTTTCATTGGTTGAGTTCTCTAGCTCATCTTTCTATACATATATATGTGACATTTTGCAACATTATTCGAAAATATTGTCTCTTTAGTTTAGCAAGCTTGTCACTATTTCCCATTCTACCATAATTTGCTGCTTATCAGAATGTCTGTTGGCTTAGGCACTCCCATTTGGCTCCTCCCATGGAGGCCACAATACTACATTGTGGAAGAGGTCATTAGTGACTGAATTAAGCACCTAGTGAAGAAATGTGACCACCACATCATGTTTGTGTTTAGGTGGGTAGTTGGTACAGACTTCATCAACAATGAGAACCAGCTCCGGAGCAA
>VDFB02058242.1:171002002-171132852 GCA_007258455.2 Sequoia sempervirens | reverse complement strand
AAATTTAATGCCTAGGGATTAGTCTCAGTCTTGCTTTGGAATTTGGTTCAGACCTACCAATCCCAAGAAGTCAACACAAAAATGTGTTTAACAACTAACCTTGCTTTTCCGGACTTTTCCCATGTGGCTGATGACTTTTTTTTTACCCAAAATTGATGAAATGAAAAGGGTTTGTAAAATAGCTTCTCATCTTTCCACCAATATAAATTATACTTTACTTTGAATCTAATAAATAATTATTACTCATTTTCTATTATAATTACGACTAAAGTCCTAATTGATAGCCTAATTGAAAAACATCTATATCTTTGAAATGGTATAACATTTTTTGAATCCAAAAAATGTGTCACATTCTATGCTTCGCATACTACAGGATTAAAAAAAAAATGAATTTCATGAAGTTTTTACCAAGTTAAGGTGGTTAGACATACGAGTTTTTTATATTTTTTAAAAGTTGTACTAAAAAATTCATAATTAATTATTTACTTGGAAAAAAATTACAAAAAAATATGCATCGCATTCGGACATGAGTCCTCTACTTATATCTAGAATCTTATAAAAAAATATTATCATTTTAATATGGTTAGGGTGGTTAGACAAAAACCTACTTCTTCTTTTCCATGAAATTTAAGTACTACTGCATTGAAATTTCAAATTTTCACCAAATAGATTATTTTTTGGAAAAATAAACCTAGTAGTTTAGAAACTAAATTCAATTTGCCACATATTCTATTCTTACATATTTTTGAAATAATATAGATAACTTATTCAAATTTTTACGTCAAGTTGCCTACCTTTGATTTTTCTGAATTTTCATTGCCACTTAAGGGCCTGTATTTTCCATGATGATCCTGCACATAACCAGATATTAGTCATCATTGTCACAACATTCATTGCTTGGGACAAAAAACATTCCGTTCGTATCTTCTTGAAGACCTTCCACATCAGCATGAGAAAACAAAAGAAAAATCACGGACATATGAAAACAAATAACTCCTATGCAAAGAGCATGGTGTCATCAAAAACTAAAAATAGGGGATGACCCTATTCAAAGTCATCAACATCCAAAAATGCCCGACCACTCATTGTCCTTGATGCAATTTGAGGGATTACCAGTGCATCATCACTAGAGCTCCCATATGGCACCAGGGAATGAAGGTATTAGATTCAACATCTGAAGGAGAGTCTAAAAGCACGATAGGAGAGTTGTGTTTACCTAGGCAGGCCCTATGGCTCTTCTCTTTTTTCTTGGTCATCTTCACTGGTAGTGCCAATTTCTTACCTTTGCACTCAAACCACTTCACCTATAAGGGTCCTATTCCTCAAGCGCTAAGTGCTCTGCACAATTGACTTCTTCTTATGGCCCCTAGCCCTCCTTTTACCCTTTCAAATCATAGGAGAAGCCATGGCTTCCTCAGCTATATCTTCATGGTACTCAAACACACTTAGTCGGCTAGACCTGCTAACAGGTGGAATTGTTGCACCAACTTTTCCCATTTTTTCTAAAGCTAGAAGAGTGATAATTAAAAATAATTTTGACTCAAGACCCACAAGAGAAGCACCCCAATCCTGACAATTGTAGATAATTGAAGCAACATAAATCCAAAATAGACTAGAGAACCTAATTTCATACCAATTTTCTCAGGATGTAAACACTGAAACTCTGCTTAGGAAACCTTATAGCCCTTTCAATATCCTTTACTACACATGCCTTACTTCTTCTGTAGACTGAAAAGATAGTGTGAATAAACAACGATCAACCTGCATTAAATAGAAAATTTGAGCATGTAGAATTAATGACTTGAAAACTCCTTATGCAAGAAAATTGGTAACTTATCAGCTTGGCTCTAAATCTAGGCCATTCATCTTAGAGAAATTAAAACTTCATCTAAGGTGGCCATGAGCATTATTTTTCAACCATTATCAACTTGCTCCTTGAAAACAACGAGGCTATCTCAAATGATGCCATGTTATTTTTTAACCTTGATTAATCATAGCTAATCTGACAATTAGCATGTATCGCCAACCTAATTCATGCTTTTCATTAATATTGGTGAAGTACATAAGACTAGTTTCTTAGAGAGAAACTTTCTTTATACACTTCATCACTGATCCTCCCCAACATTTAGGGTGCAATTTAGTGATGAAGTTATTTATGTGATGATTTTTAGTCCATCGAATCATCTCGTTTTAAAACTTTATCAACAGTTCTCTAGTCCTCTTTCTGCTTTCCTTTTTTCTTTATGCGGAATCCCCAAGATCATGCCATGTTACCTTTTTCATTAATGGTCATTGCTTGTCCTTGATCTACTTCATCCTCACCTGGATCCATCAACAATGTAAAAATCCCAACGATGATCTTTAGTCCCTGGTTCTGTGGCCTAACCTTTGGTCACATTCATCCTTCCGTCATGCATCACTAATTCAAACCTTGCACTAAGGCTTTTATCTATGACATGAGATGTTGTGGAGGCATCATATTTAGACACATACAACCTGCATAAAACAAATGGAACAAAGGACATTGATCATAGGATCATATCACATTAGTGAAAGAAAAAACCTTTAGAGGACATCCATTGCTTATCTCTAATTCAAAACTCAAGCTCTAAAATAAACCCTTGATGAGTGATGAAGTTATTACATAAGGATTTTGTTCATCACTAATTCTTCTCATATATTTTGTAAGGAATTATTGATAAGAGGATTTACAACATTTTTATAAGGTCCATTGCATATCACTAATGTGATAATTACATTCAAAACATATCCATGATCATGTGATATCACATCATATCACTCATCACTAATTCAAATTTATCTTTTCACTAACGATCCATGATGAGTGATAAGAACATAAGACGAAGGAATCACTCATCACTAATAAAAAATTTAAGGATCAAAAGCCATTAGTGATGAGTGATATCAAAGGGAAAACATCAATCCATCGCTTGTCGTTGATTTAAGGTGTGAACCAATGAATAAATCAACGATGAGTGATATAGCTATGAGGGACATCAGGACATAAGTGGGAACCTTATAAGCATGTTTTCATTAGTTTTTCTAAAAGAGGGGACTTCTCTAGGATGACATGAGAATAGTAGGCTCAATACTTTTGAATCACACAATACAAAGGATGTAAAAGTCAGGTGATTCAAACCTAGGCACGAGAAGGGCCAGTCACATGATGACATTTAACGAACATGAAAAATTAAAAAAAGCTTGTGACCAACAATAGGAAATACTAATAAATGAAATAATAAATACCAAGCAACTAAAATGAACAAAACCCTAAACCTCATATAAGAACCCTACAACAAATTTAACAAATATTTTTAGGTAAAATTTCTTAGGGTTTTAATATGAGCACTCTAGATTTTACAAAATTTGAAAGTTCCATCATAGTTGTGTAAATGAAGTTCTTTTAGTAGATTCCTCACATGGGGCATCAATTTTTTTTTTGCAAACGCTAGCATCAGAGGTGTTGTCGGAAGCTTCCTAGCATCAATTGGACTATTTTCCTCTCGCACTGCCACCTTGTATGCATTGGGCAAGATGTCCCCTGCCATGGAGGTTATCATAACTACGATGTTTGGATTGAAATATTTTAGGTAGAACATGAATGCCATCGTGGCTTGAGTTTTAGTAGTCAAAGGGATCCTTTGGTAGGTCTTGTGAAATCTGGTGTTAAAATTTCTCATGGCTTCCTGCATAGCTCTCTTGATGGTAATTAGTTGTTGCAACAATGAAGAGCGATCTCCTTTCTCTGAGAAGCATTAAAAAATCCTCTCTCCAAGCTATTCGTAGGAGATGAAGGATCCCAAGGCCAAAGATCGATACCAATCTTGGGCTTTTCCTTTGAAAGAGGTAGCTAATGTTACAACCTCAAAGCAATGTTCTCCTCCAATATGTTATGTACCCTACATACCTTGGCTATATCCTAAAGGTGTTCAAAAGGGGTTTTTAAGTATTCTCCATAGAATCTTAGGATAGCCTTGAGGGCATTAGCAAGTATGGAAGGCCATACATTTGGAGGTGTGGGTGGTCATAGAGGACTACCACTATCCCACGTTAGAAAAGTTTTAGGAGGACGAGGTACATGAGCCATGGAGAAAATATTCTTATGAATCGAGTATAAATGTATTCTAATTTAGAAGTTTAAGCTTCTAGGTGTGGTAGAGAAACCTCTAGATATTGGGCTTTCACTTCTCTCTCTATTGATCCTTACAAGTGATACAAAACTTGTAAGTCTTCTCCTTCTAGGTGTTGAGGTAGTTAACTTAGAGTACTGGAAGTGACCTCTTCTAGATGCCCTTGTTTGGACTCTGGGAAAGAAACTTCCAATTTCCTTCCTTAGACTAATTCAAGAAATATTTTTGACTTCTAATCAAGAATTCTGAAAACTTTGTGTCCCACCGGGCGTGCCAAAAAAAGAACTATTGATCATCAAAGCTTGCACCTCTCTGACAGTCTTATGGGAAATTCAGTGAGTGGGGGACTAATTTTCACCTCATTGAATACCTCAAGGATTTTTATAGAAAGTTGACTCTTCTTTGGGGGTTTGGAGTAAAGGGTAGAAAGAAATATAAATATAAAACATAAAAAGGGTGATACGTCAATGCTTTTACAACATTTCATATGCAACCATTCCTATGATTGATATAATTAGACACAAAATGCCACAACCCTTCATTGTTGGGAAGAGAATGAACAACAAAGGCTAACAACAAGCATAGTGTAGACTTTCAGATCTTCCCGTAGATAGTGTTCATTAAGGTTTGATCAAACATAAAGATTTCTTAGGGCAATAGAAAGAACATTCAACAATTGCATAAGCTCTTTCTCTTAATACAATGTAATATAGTAAAACAACAACCCTTCTAAAAAATAGAGAATTCCAATGACATAATCCAATTTTAAAAAATCACTATCCTACCATACAAGTATACAACATGGAAATCAACTGCTCAAACTATTCAGATTTAGTTTGCAAGACACAATCTCTCATTCAAAATGATAATATAAAGAAAGAAATCTTGAAAAAGGCCATACATGCATAGTCTCAATAATTCCTCCTCAATAGTTCATTCTTTAAATATCAAATGAACTTTAAAACAAAGGTCAAATGCCAATCTGACAATAGTTTAAGCCTTCAAAGATATAACATGCCAGAGATAAATAGCTCTACAATTGTGCTCCTGAAAATAATTCTATCTCCTAAGAAAACTAAAGAAACTTTCCTTAGCCAAGGAAATTGAAACTTGAAATTCCAACCCCTCATTGTATCATCACATTCCTTATATAGCTGCAGAAAAAGAAAACACCGCCTGAACACCAAAGTAAAAAAACCCAGGTGTTTGTTAGTTTATAGCACATGATCCAATCATAGACCTTTGTTTAAGTCATAACAATGATCTGTGCTCATCAATTCTCAATTTCCACATTGATGTTTTTTAGATATTTATCAAAGATAGAGGCCCATAAATGATCAAATCCTTGCGAAAAATTCCACTTCACCAATCAGATCAGCCAAAGGCACCGACTCAAAGCTTCTATCCCAAAAAACCAAGAAAATAAAAAGGCCAACTAGCTCTGATAAACTACCCAAAAGATATCACTCCATAGGAGACACAATTTTCCTAGAGCGAAGATGTGACGTGTCAAAAAGGTGGACACTTTTGAGCTCATGAATATATCTCCCCAAAAAATCCTTGACAAGCCAACACGTGTTCTGAACTCTCTCCCAAAAGGGAGATGAAAGACAAAAGTTGTGCAGCCACCATGTAGTGCATTGTGCACCTTTCCACTATCTCTACTTGAGTGTGGACACACCTAAAACTAAAAACATTGTACAAGCCAAAAATCAAAACGATTAAGTAAAAAACACTTCATAATGATGATGAATGCTTGTTCATGGCTTTAAAAGATGAATCTATTTTTTCTAACTCTAAAAGATGTGTGAAGGAAATTCCTTCAAAGATAAAGGATAAGACTTAAGGTACTTTGGTATCTGTTTTTCATGCTATACAATATAAGAACCAAATTGGATCAATGATAGTGGATGCTCTAACCATATGACCGATGACAAGAGTAATTTTTTTAGACTTGAAAAGTATGGTGGATGAATTGTTAGATTTGGTGATGATTCAGGGACTAAGATATGTGGAATAGGTTCAATCAAATTTTATGGCAAGCATAATACTAATGATGTTTACTATGTTAAGTGTTTAAGGCATAATGTCTTGAGTGTTGGAAAAATGTGTAGCAAAGGATACAATCTCATGTTTTAGGATGATGAATGTGAGATCATAAAAGAGTTCAAAATTATGATTGTTGTTGGAAGGATAGATGGAAATTTCTATTAGCTCAAGGGCGTTGATGGTCATGTTTCTTTGACTTGGATTAATGAAAATTGGCCATGGCACAAGTGGATGTGTCACATCAATTTTAATAACCTAGTAAGAATCAATTTAGTTCAAGAAGTGAGAGATCTGCCAAATATTATAAAGCCTATCAATATTGTCTAAAAGGATTGTCATATTGGAAAATAAACAAGAAGTTTCAAAGGCAAAGAATAATCTACTACCAAATTGTTAGAGTTGGTGCACATAGATCTTTGTGGTCCTATAAGAGTAAGAACTCTTCAAGGTGATAGGTATTTCATGCTTTTGATTGATGATTATTCTAGAATGACATGGGTTTTATTTCTCAAAGAAAATTTTTAATCCCGAGAAAAGTTAAAGCATTTAAAGTTAAGGTTAAGAATAAAATGGATATGAAAATAAAGTATTTGAGGTATCATAGAGGTGGAGAGTTCACCTCCAATGAATTTAATATGTTTTTTGATAATAATGGCATAAAGAGGCACTTGTTTTCCCAGAGAAATCCTCAATAGGATGGTGTGGTTGAAAGGAAAAATAAGAATATTCAAGAAGCTACAAGGACTATGATGAAAGAAGAAAACCTACTAGAAAATTACTAGAGAGAAATAATTCATACCGTTGTCTATTTACTCAAAATAGTTCAAGAAAAATTAAGTAGCACAAAGACTCCCTATGAACTATGGTATGGAAGTATGCCTACGATCAAGTACTTTAGGGTGTTTGGCAGTAAATGTTAGATCAAAAGAGATGAAGAAAACTTGGGAAATTTTGATGCAATGTCTAATAAAGGTATCTTCCTTGGATATTCTACTAAAAGAAAAGCTTATTAGTGCTACAGCAAAATACTAAGAAATATTGTTGAGAGTGCTAGTGTCAAAGTTGATAAAGAGTTTTAGAATTCAATAGTGATAGATGGATATGAATCAAATGATCCTACTTGCAGAGGAAAATAAAAGGATAATGAAAAAGAAACATAGATTGAAGAGGAAAAGCTCTAGAAAAGACCCCTAGAACCCTTAAGTATGTGTAGAAGAATCGTTCCAAAGAACAAATCATTCGAGATAAAAGAAAAGGTGTATTGACAAGAAGGAAAGTTGTTGAAGAAGAGGTAAATATGTGTTTACTTTCTGAATTTGAACCTAATTTATAGTGATTGAGGTATATGCAAAGATGAACATTAGATAAAGGATATGGAAGAAGAACTACTATAGATTGAGAAGAATCAGAATTGGGGACTTGTCCCAAGACTTATAAAAAAATATATAATTGGAACTAAATGGGTGTTCAAAAAAAAATTAAAGGATAATGGTGAAGTGGTAAGAAACAAGGCAAGACTTGTGTGTAAAGGCTAAGTTCACAAGTTAAAGGAATAGACTTTGAGGATACATTTAATCCAATGGAAATAATGGAGGCTATTAGGATGTTTTCAGATTTTGCAGCACATAAGGATTTCAATTTTATCTTGAACGGATGTGAAGTTTTTTTTCTTGAATGGAGAATTGGAATAAGAAGTTTACATGGAAAAAATGAAAGGATTTCAATTATCACACAAACCAAATATGGTCTATATATTGAAGAAGGAATTATATGGATTAAAGCAAGCTCCCAGAGCTTGGTATGCAAGGTTGGATAGGTATTTGACACAAAAATGATTCAATAAAGTTATCATAGATAGTAACATTTACTTTAAAGTTGAAAAAGATCAAATTCTGATTGTGGTTGTATATGTTTATGATATAATATTTGGAGGAATAAGAGATGTGTAAGAAGTTTTTAGAAGAGATGCAAAAATAGTTTTAGATTTCTATGTTTAGGGAGATGAATTTCTTCCTTGGGCTACAAATCAATCAAATAGATAAAGGAATTTTTATTTCACAGTAAAAGTAGTTAAAGAAATGTTGAAGAAGTTTGGAATGGAAGATTCTAAACTAGTTTGTACTCCTATGGTTACTTGTTACAAGCTAAGAAAGAATGATAAATCCCCTAAGGTTGATCAGAGCAAGTATAGATCAATGATTGGAGGACTGCTATACCTAACTACTACTACACTAAGTATCATGCATGCAGTTTGTATTGAGGCTAGATGTCAAGAAGATCCTAGAGAGTGACATGTTGCAGCAGTGAAGAGAATATTCAAATACTTGAAGTGCACTCTAGAATATTTATTATGGTATCCTAAGGATACTAATTTCACCTTGAGTGCTTACTAAAGGATATCAGAGCAGTGTATGTTGAACTGATTTCTATCTTCTACAATAATACAAGTGCAATCAATATTTTAGAGAATCTGATAATGCATTCAAGGACAAAGCATATATCAAATTGATATCACTTTATAAGAGAGAAGGTTATGGAGAATGAAGTGAAGCTTCAATATGTGCCTACAAAGATCAAATTGCTGACATATTCACTAAAGATCTTCCTAAGGATACTTTTAAGTATCTCTACGAGAAGTTAGGGGTTATTGCCCCTCCTTCCTTGAATTAGATGCATAAGGAGATGCATTAGTCTAATGGATCTAAAGACTAATTATTTTTTATAGATTGATGGTGGTGGCTACCTCTCATGGGGAATATGTAGTGACATTGTTGGTTTTGTAGTTAGACGGGTGTGTGTTGTCATGTTATATAGTTTGGTGTGTGCTCCTAAGGGGGAGTATATAGTTCAGTAAAAGAAAGGAAAGTTATAGAACAATAGTGAACAAATTGATTGATGTCAAAGGAGGAGAATAAGTCCTACAATTCTATTGTTCTTTACCATTTATGTCAAAGGGGGAGAGAGAATCATGTGGAAAAGATACATGTGGTAAAGTTTCCAAAGAAAAATGAGTAATAAGATAGTTGAGTAAGGGGGATAAATAATCTAAAGTATTGCAGTATGTTGATATTTAGAGCTATTGTGTCTTTGATGGTTTTTCACATCATTTGTTACCATCAATGAAAAAGGAGGAGATTGTTGAAAGTATGAGTAGATGTTGTTGTCATTGATTTCTATTGTTAAGTGATATTTTTTCAAGAGTGTGAGAAGTTGATGTTATCCATGCTTTGATTAGGGTATGTACAGGATCATGATGGGCCAAAAAGTGGAGATATGATGGGTATGTGTAGAGTATGTGGTTGTTGACTTTTTTTAACCCAAAATTGATGAAATGAAAAGGGTTTTTAAAGGATATTCTAGGTTTCCATCAATATAAATTATGTTTTACTTTGAATTTAATAAATAACTATTATTCATTTTCTTTTTGAATTATGACTAGAGTCCTGATTGATAGGCTGATTGAAAAACATCTATAGCTTTCAAATGGTATCACATTTTTTTAATCTAAAATATGTGTCACATTTTATACTTCATATACTATAGGCTTAAAAAAAAAAGAATTTCATGAAGTTTTGACCAAGTTAAGGTGGTTAGACATACAATTTTTTTTATTTTTTAAAAGTTGTAATAAAAAAATAATAATTAATTATTTACTTGGAAAAAAATTACAAAAAAATATGCATCACATCGGGACATGAGTTCTCTAATTATATCTAAAATATTATAACAAAATATTATCATTTTATTGTGGTTAGGTGGTTAGACAGACACCTACTTCTTATTTTTTCCCTGAAATTTAAGTACTACTAAATTGAAATTTCAAATTTTCACCAAATAGATTTTTTTTAAAATAAACCTAGTAGTTTAGAAACTACATTCAATTTTCTATAGATTCCGTTCTTAGATATTTTTGAAATAATATAGATAACTTATTCAAATTTTTACGTCAAGTTTCCTAAATCTGATTTTTCTAATTTTTTTGCCACTTAAGGGCCCATTTCTTCCATGATGATCTTCCACATACCCATTAGTTGTATTAAGTTTTCATTAGTAAAGCTAATAATGTCAACCTCTAGTGTTGCTTTGATAAGCTTATGTGATCTATGGTTGAGTTGTTGTATTGTAGTTGGTTTAGTTGTGTTGAGGAAGTGCTAAAGATGATGAGGACATGTCTCTGCTGCTTGTTTTCCAAGTGCTTTTGAGAAAATTTGATAAAAAGAAAAAAAAGTGTGTTGTACTATTGTTCTTAGTTGCAAAATAGTGTCTTGGTGTTGCTTCAAATTTCTTTAGGGTTGCAAATCTACCTATGCAATTCAAATATGTCGATCAAAGGTGTTCAAATTTGTTGTATTCAAGATTTGGTGTGTTGGTTTGCTATGCATAAGAAGTTGTGTTCACCAATGTGTCAACTATGTTTTGCAGAGGTATTAGGGAGAAATGTATCTTCTTTGCGTTTCTCCATAGGTATGTTTCAATTCTTGCAGATATGAAGATTTTTTTATGGTGTTCGTATATTACTTCAATCAAGGTGGTTTGATGTTTTGTGCTTTGGAAGATGGTTTCTTAAGTTAGAGTGTATGGCAGATTTATCCGAGTGTATTGGGTGTGTACATTCTTTAGGTGCAAATTGTTGTGAAGGAATTTGTTGTATTTCAGGGTGTTTATGTAATATTCTAGAGTTTTTTTAGGTGACATCTTTTATCTAAGTTATGGATAGATCAAAGGAAACATGTACTTAAAATCTTAAAGTTTTTTACATGGGCAACGATTGAATTTGGTGTTTACACTACTTTTGAAGCTTATTAGTTATTTGTGGAAGCATTGCATGGTGTGTAAGGATGGATTTAGGTCATAGCTAAGCATTTTTGTGGTCTTCCTTCATTCCTTTCCACCACAAGAATTTTTTGGTGCCAACCTAATTTGAATTTTCATGCTTGAGGTGCATAGCCAACCTTGGAGAAATTTTCAAGGTTGAAGACAATATAAATATGAGTTGATTTGTTGGAGTGTGTCATAGAAGAGATATACAAGTATAATATGAATTGTAGAGTTAGAGAGTGGGAATTTGAGAAGTGCAAAGCAAGATTTCATGTGTTATATTATTGGATGCAATCAACAGAAGGTGTCTACAATTCTTCAATTAGGTTGTGAAGGTGTTGGTGATATTGTGGTGGATTCTCTATTGCATTGATATGGTTTTCTCTATGTAACATCTCTTCTCTATCTTCTTTTCTATTATGCCAGTGAGCATTTCTTTTTTGGGTAGTGAGCCCTCCAATAGTGAGACCTTGTAATCCGTGTTGTTATTACTTATAATGTGAGATAATTCTCACTATGGTTTTTCCCATCTTATGTTTTCCACATAAATATGGAATTCTCTTTTGTATAATGTTGTTGTGTTTCAGTTCCTATTATTTACTTTTAATGAAAAATCATCATAACAAATTAAAGGGTTTATTGAATGAATGTGGATTTGAATGTGTATGATGGTTTTGAAGTTTTAGGGTACAAATGATTCACCCCCCTCTCTTTTTTCTTATGCATTCAACAATTTGAGCTCACCATTGAGTCCAAGGCATCTAATTAAGCTAATGTTAGCTTCTATTTTGTCAAAATCTGATATTTTTTACTAGATGTATGAGGGCTTCAAGTTGGGAGGTGGTTACTAGATTTGGGAGGTAGGTGATTTTTGGAGCACTTTTGGCCAAAATATACCATTCCATTATGTTTGAAAGGCCCAAAAACCCAAAGATATCCTATCAAATTATCAAAATTGAAGATTCTTGCCTTAGGGCCTTAAGGTTTTTGGTAGATTTTTATCACCAAATTTTTCTTTACCACTGTAAAGAATTTGTATAGTATGGTGTCATATGGTCATACAATCTGTACAAGTGTGTGCTTAGTTAGAAATAATATTTTGCACCATATTCACATCTACATTCAAAGGGTACACAATTGGTGTAATCTCTGCATCATTATCTATGGACTATAGGTTTGTTTAGTGCATCAACGTTTAGATCAAATCTATAACAAGATGGAGGTATAGTTGACGATTCAAATTAAAAATATGTTATTTTTGGTAGTTTGAATTTTCAAGCACTAGGTTCTACACCTATCTATTTTGCCAACAACTAGCTCTAAGCCGAGCAGACACCCAACTACATTGGGAGGGACACAACTACACTAGCTACTACAGAGCTACCTCATCATTTCCCATGCATGAACACTTTTATTTTTGTACTAGTAGACCCTACGGTCCTATTGAGGACTAGGTTCTAGTCTACTAGGGGCTTAAATTTTCCTACCAAGTGCCCAAATTGGGCCCTTTCCCTCAAAGCATAGTATTTCACCCAAATATCAAAATTTTGCAAACAAGATATTAACAAAAAATTGGTTTCATGTAATTCACTGTGGTGCAAGTCATTTTTCTATATTTTTTGTAGGTACATTTTATTTCCAATTAAAGTGTCTTTTACCTTTTGGACATTTGAGCTCATAAATTTTCACCAATTTATCTGATTTTCATGATTTTATTGAAATTGAAAGGTATTTAGGAGCTATATTATTTGGTTCATGCACTTGTTTTAGATTTATCCCTAGGTATTGTTTACTCAGTTTTTGCATATTTGGCATCTTCACTAATTAATTAGACATACTATCTCCTATAGAGGTAATACTTGTGGGGGGGTTCATTTTTAGTCGTACTTCAAATTTGGAAGGTATCACATTAGTTTGTTTTTCATATTTGTCTATTTCTCACTTTTGGTATGTGTTGATCTAATGGTTAACCATGGTTTTGAGGTTCTAACTCCTCATAATTATCACACATGGAAGGTGATAATACAAATATTTCTTTGTTCTAAGGGTTTTTGGTCTACCTTGGGTGATCATCAACCTCATTTTATTGAGGAATATGAAAGATTTTATCACAAGAAGAAATGTTACAAAGCTATGGGATTGATTTATATGCATGTTTCTGACATTTTGTTCTTCCATATTGAGGATTTTACTACTCCTAGGAAGGTGTGGGATAAGTACAAGGAATTATTTGGTTCAGTTAGTGAGGTTTGTACTATGCAATTGGAGGAAAAATTGGCATCACTTTCCACAAATTCTTTTCCTACCATTGAGGACTATTTGGTAAAATTTAAATCATTAAGGTCTCAATTGGTTGGATGTGTTAAAGAAAAAATAGATAAAGAAAGCATATTCTTGATTTTTTCTAAGTTGGGAGGTTCATTTTCATACTTCTCTAATTCATTTTATTCTACAAATGATGGATTATGTGATTCATTTTTCATGCCTTCTTTTGAGACATTTTGTGATAGGTTGACTAGGGAACAAGAAAATAATAGTCAACATGATACACATTCTAAGAATCATTCTATGATTGCATCATCACCTAAAGATAAAGGAAAGAAGAATTCAAAACCTAAGACAAAATCTAGCAATACACACATCTCTCATAAAGAGGATAAAACTAAGAAGGAGAAACCAAAATGTTCTTATTGTAATAAACCTGGGTGTGGTGAACATAATTTCTATTAGAAAGAGTTATATGAAATGAGGCAACTTCTAAAGAGACATAACATTTTTTTTCTTTCTAAATCTACAAGTTCAACCTCTTCTTCTCCACAACCTTCATATTCTACACACATAATTATCACAAGCATTTCTAATGGGAGTGAGAAGGTAAAATATAATAAGATAAAAGATCATGCTCTTCTTGTAACTCATGTTGAAGAGTCAAAAAATTAGATTCTTGACTATAGGGCTTCATATCATATCATAGGATCACCTGATAGGTTTTCAACATTGAAGAATACTTAAATCATGAAGATATTGATGGCTAATGGTGTTTATTTGGATGTATCTGGTAAAAGATTTGTTGATGTGATCAATGGTAGTTTTCATGATATTCTTTGCATTCCTGATATTCAATATAATCTTCTTTCTATATATCAAATAACACAAATTTGTAAATACATTTAGTTCACCCCATATTTAGTATTCATTCATTATTTGCATAGTAGACAACTTTTTGCAATGGATAGGTTTGATCATGATTTGCATATATATACATTTTCTCAATTTATTCATGATGGTGAATTTTATAAGGACCACTCTCCTAGATCAAGTGTGGGTAGTTGTTTAGATGGTGGTTTGGGTGGTTTTCTTAATCTCACCTATCATCAACTATTTGATGAGGTTCTATCATCTCGTGCTTCTTTAGATTTTAGTATTGACTTGGTTTCTAGGACCTCAAATGAGTAAAACATATTTTATTTTCTAGATTTGTCTTTGTAGGAAGGTTTCATGACATGAATATAATTTTTTTTTTCATTTCTCTTCTACAAATTTGGAGGATATGTTTGAGGGGGTCACTCTCCTCTTTGATTACACACCTTATTTTACTCTTGAGTTTCCACATCCTTTGTCTTGTTCCTTGATTGGGGTTACACCTAATTTTGTTGAGACATCTTCAGAGACTCTTGATGCATCATCTGAGATATCATTCATGAGGCTTATTCCCTCTTTCTTCATCAAAGATGTGATGTATCTTTAACATTGACCATTGGTCTCTTTGTTCCCAAGGGGATACATGTTTTTTGTCAACATTTGAATATCTTTTATCTTTACACTTTCTTTAGTTGTGTGAGATATACTTCATTATGGGTAGTCTATGTGGTCTCTTTCTTCCCCTCTTATGGGGGGAATTTGTAATTTATCTATGTGATTGATGTTGTAGTTGTGGGGTATCAAAGATTCATCCATCTATCATTACATGATTGTATCTTTTATCTCTTTTAGAGAGGATTTTTTCCCATGTGGTTTTTCTCATTCTCTCCATTTGTGAGAGATTTCAGTTACATTTATACATGTGTACCTAGAATGGCCTCATAGTTAGGACCCATCGTTGCATCCTTGCATCATTTTCATAACAATTATTTCTCCCTAAGTGATGCAAGCAAGGTGGATAAAAGACTCTCTCCAACTTGATAACGACCAATCACAATTAGGAACTATCTCCTTTATGACATAAGTCCCTTAACTTGACTCAAACACCCTCTTTAGGGATTTTAACCCTCTAAATTCAATCAATGAAGATATCTTTTGGCCTATCAAACTCCACAAAGACTCACCACAGAATCCTAAACAACATATCAAGAGATCCCATAGGGTTTCTTTGAATCAACACTAAGAAGCAATAAACCCCCCTACTCCAAGGCTACTCAATTAGCCCTATTTTCCAAAGGAGTTACCTTTAAAAACTTGGAAAACACCCAAAACCCCTAGAAAGTCAAGAATTGTGACTCAAAACGACAAAATCTCACACCAACTTGTAGATTAATACCTTTTAGTGTGCTACACCATGAAACCCTCCTTTCTCATACAAACAATAGGGTTTTATTGAAGATCCATATACTCGATATTTCCAATCTAATTAAAAACATCCAAAAGACTCCAAATACCCTTCACATGCTTGCAAATACATTACATGGACCATTCCATCACTGATTTATCAAAACCCAACATAGTCACCTTCATTTCACATAGAAAACATTACTTTGGCCTAGGGCATCATCCATTCACTCATAACTTATTCCCTCAGCCAACATAGCCTTAAAACCATCTAACCCTACATAAAATAGATCAATCCATCAAGTTACAAGGGCTGATAGTAGGTGGATTGATCAATTCATGCCTTTAAACTTCACTCAAAACCCTTATTCTATATTTACAGGGCTGCTTTAGTAATGTGAAGAGAACTCCCACTAAGTTAAATGAAAATCCCTCAAACTGGATTAAATTGAGTGTTAAGACATACCACCATAAAATACAAATGAGTTGAGAGCATATTCAAGCCTATACATGCCGTACAGTAGGAGCAAAGCTCAAAAAACTTAGAAAATAGCAGAAAAATGTTGTTTCTTGAATGGATTTCCACAATACAAAGTACAACAACCTCTTGGTCAAGGATTTTGAGGGTTTAAATATATTTTCAAATCAATTTTTTAACTATCGAATGTCTACAACCACTTGTTGAATTCCATGACCCTTCAAATTCCCATTTGTTGCACTTTGACAATTTTTGAACTTAACAACATTACATCTTTTTGTGCAACTTTTAATAATTTAACCCCCTAAGACTCAAAACCACCTATATCCATCAAAACATCTTATTAACATTAAAAATGGTCATTATGACCTTATTTAGAAAAAAACTATATCAAAACCTAGAGCCTACTTGGTATCATCTTAAATTGACCAACATTGTTTAATGGTGCTCCTGCACGATACACCCCAACATGGAACTTTTCCAAGTCCCTTGGAAAGAACATTACAAATTTTCCTCCATTGTTCTTCATCTGCCTCCGACCTTCATGCTTGCCTTCAACAGGTGCATTTTGCACTAATTCTTCATTGCCTTTATCCTTCTTGTCAAAGTCTTCACTTGCACTCTTCTCCATCTGTTCATCCTGCTTTATGGGGTGTTCTCCATCTTTCTCTTCATCAAACTCTATCATCACTTCTTCCTTTACATTTTCACATAGGATTTTACCAAATTCCATCATCTTCCTCTGTTCTTCATGCTTAGTATGCTTCCTTTTATCATTATTTTCTCTGTTAACCTTAGAAAAGTATACACTAATGCATTTTGTGGTCTCTATCAGACATGCACATACCTTATTCACTATTCCATCAACATCATAAACCTATGTTCTCTCATCAATTGTCTTATCAACTTTGCAAACCTCTATATCAACACCCTTCAACTTCCTTTTCATGGTATTCACAACTATAGGGCACATGACTGACCCAACAAGCACTCCCTTACTGATTTCTTGCCTTACCAAAGGCTTTCCACTCTTATATTTCTCTACAGTAGGCTGAGACACATTTTCATTCACTTTCTTTTTCCACACAAAAGAATTCTTCTTCCTCTCTGTCCACACATTACCTAGATCCTTCCTATTCACTGTCCTGACTGTATTAGACTTGGCATGGCTACAAAATTCATTCTCTAACCTTCCTTAGTGTTCACATATTCTTTTCTCCCTATCATTATAATCTCACCTTGCTCTCTTACCTCTTTAACCAATGGAGTTAGAACAAATGTCTTCCCATCCTTCTCAATGCTATATGTGTTTTTCCTTCCATGATAAACTATAGACCTATCAAATTTCCAGGGTCTCCCAAGCAAAACATGGCAACAACTCATAGGTAGAATTCCACAAACAACTTTATCTCTATATGGACCAATTTGAAACCCAACAATGACTTGTTCACTCACCAAAATGGTTTGCTTCTCCTTAACCAAAGACACCTTATATGATTTTTGTTTAGGTACCCTTTCCAAATGCAATTTTTCAACCATATCACTAGATACCGTATTATTAGTACATCCAGAATCCATAATTACTTTACATACCTTATATTTGCATCTACAAGAAGTCCTGAACAAGGCTTTTCTCTAAATTTTCTCTTTCTCCATGGATGTCTTCAGTGTTTTCCTCTCATCATCAACATCTCTCCAACCTCAGGAGTAGCACAGAGAGTATTGGAACTTGAGCTTTTAGCTTCATCTTCATAAGAAATTTGGGCTCTCCTATCAAATTTCCTTTCTCCTCCAATTGATGTGGAACTCCTATCTTCTCTGGAAACTTGAAGGAAAGGTGACCAAACTCACCACATTTATAACATCTTCTTGAAGACTCATTGAAATCTCTCCTTTTCCTAAAGCTTGTTCTTTCACCTCTCCATCCTCCTCTTGATTTAGGAGCTTTTTCTTTGCTCTTATCAAAATATTCAAGATCTTCTTTCGATTTCCTTGGTGTTGAAGATGTAACTCTAACCCTAGAAGTATTTACTCTTCCTCTTGTTACCTTCTATTGTCTCCTCTTGATTTTTTCTTCTACTCTAATTTCCATTTGAAAACATTGTTCCACAGTTTTTGGTGCCAACAAGTTGATTTCATATTGAATGCTATATCTTAGGCCATTGAGATATCTAGCTACTATTTCTTCCTCATCTTCCTCATGCTTAGTTCTTATACTAGCCTATATAATTTTTCAATATATGTTTGTACATCTTGTTCTTTTTGCCTAAGATTTTGTAACCTTTTAAGTAACTCAACATCATAATCACAAGGAAGGAACTTACCTTTTAGTTTTTCCTTCATTATCTCCCATGAAATGATCTTGTTATTTGCTTTTCTCTCCTTTCATCTTGCACAAAGTTCCACCACAATAAATCATGTCCTTTTAGTTTGGTTTTGGCCTTCTTAACTTTTTGTTCTTCATCAATATCTTCACTATCAAAGTAGTTCTCGAAAGCCCCTATCCAATCCAAGAGCTCTTCTCCATATAGTTTTCCCCCATACATAAGCACATCCATTTTTCTATGTCCATCTTTCTTCACAACCTGCAAAAGCTTCATCATCCTTACATCATCTAGATCCATTTCTTCTTCTTCACTAGAAGTCTCTTCTTTAGTATCACTCTCATCCAAGAAAGGTGGATAAAAGACTCTCTTTAAATTGATAATGACCAATCACAATCATGAAATAAATCCTTTATGAAACAAGTCCCTTAACTTGACTCAAACACCCTCTTTAGGGATTGTAGCCCTCTAAATTCAATCAATGAAGATATCTTTTAGAGAATGCCATACAGTGGCCTATCAAACTCCACAAAGACTCACCATGGAATCCTAAACAATATATCAAGAGATCCCATAGGGTTTCTTTGGCTCAACACTAAGAACCAATAAACTACCCTTGTCCAAGGCTACTTAATTAGCCCTATTTTTCAAAGGAGGTACCATTTAAACACTTGAAAAACACCCAAAACTCCTAGATAGTCATGAAATATGAATCAAAATAATATAATCTCACACCAACTTGTAGATCATACTTTCTAGTGTGCTACACCATGAAACCATCCTTTCTCATACAAACACTAGGGTTTTATTGAAAATCCATATACTCAGGCTTTCTAATCCAATTCAAAGCATCCAATAGACTCCACATTCCCTGTACATGCTCACAAATACATTACATGGACCATTCCATCACTTTTTTTTATCAAAAACCAACATAGTCACCTTCATCTCATAGAGAAAACAACATTACTCTACCCTAGGGCATCATCCATTTGTTAACAACTTATTCCCTCTACCTACACAACCTTAAAACCATTTATCCCTACATAAAATATATCAATTCACAGAGTTACAAGGGCTTACAATAGGTGGATTTATCAATTCATGCCTTTAAACTTCACTCAAAACCCTTATTCTGTATTTACAGGGCTGCTTTAGTAATGTGAAGAAAACTCCCATTAATTTCAATGAAAATCCCTCAAACTGGATTAAATTTAGTGTTAAGACATAGCACCATAAAATACAAATGAATTCAGAGCATATTCAAGCTTGTATGGGCCATACAATAGGAGAAAATTTCAAAAAAATAGAAAATAGCAGAAAAAATGTTGTTCCTTGAATAGATTTCCACAATACAAACTTCAACAACCTCTTGGTCAAGCCTTTTGAGGCTTTAAATACATTTTCAAATTTGTTTTTAACTTTCCAAATTCTACAACCACTTTTTGAATTCCATGACCCTTCAAATTCCCATTTGTTGCACTCTGACAATTTTTGAACTTAACAACTTACATCTTTTTGTGCAACTTTTACTAATTTAACACCCTAAGACTCAAAACCACCTATATCCATCAAAATGTCTTATTAACATTAAAAATGGTAATTATGACCTTATTTAGACAAAACCATATAAAAACCTAGAGCCTACTTGGTATCATCTTAAATTGACAAAGATTTTTTAATGGTGCTCATGCACCACTAAGTTAAAATTAAGGGGGTGTTGGTGTAAATAGGTTCTTTTACTAACTAGTTATTAGTGGGGTCCTATTTACATGTTAAGTCCACTTAGGTCCTAGGCATATTTAAGTTGTTTAGATAATATTTTATCTTTTTAGCTTTTATTAAATAATATAGTCCTAGGTCATTTAATGACGAATCATGTCATTTAACAATGACATATTCATTTAATGTTTGCTACTTCATCACACCTTTTCTATAGAAGAGAGTTCTTTGGACACTTTTTAATATATCTCATCATGATAACAAGCTCATTTCTTGCATGATCTCTTGTAGAAGGCTTCCATTGTTTTTGTAGGTGTTCTTGGGATAGAGCTAGTTTTCAACCCCTATAAAAAGGAAGATAGAAAAGGTTTAGGAAACTTAATAAATGTATTGCAAGGGAATAAAGTAGAAGAAATTAAGAAAAAAAGAACTAGGAGGGATATTGTTAATATATAACTAGAGTGGACTAGGAGGGTTGTTCTTGATGAGGTAGAGCACACTAGGGATGGTGTTATTGAAAATATTGAGAAAAACTGAATATACACTAGAAGGATTAAGAATGAATGAATGCATTGGATGGGATATAATTAGACATCAAAATTATATTGATATTGATAAGACTCTACAAACAAAGGAGACAGTTTATTGCACATCCAAGCAACTCAATATCCCTCCTAAATCAACAATACAAAATTCACAAGAGTTAGAAAGATAGGTTGAAGAATGGGTGACACTTTATGAGTCACTAGAATAAGGGTGTAGGAGTAGGGGTTCTTTGCCATTATAAACTTTGAGTTGCAACCATTATTTGGATATTGAATTATCTAACACAAGAATTATAGTTGATGAAGGATTTGAGGAACTACTAAACTCTTTCATAAAACTCAAATCCCTATGCTTTAGTGCAAACTACTTAGATATACTTGTAAGAGGTACAAATTTATAGAAAGAGAAAATAATGAAAGAATCATACAAGAATGCAATAAAAATATGGTAGAAAAGAGGATTGACAGCTTGTTTGATAGCCTAGTAATTAATACAATAGAAATGATTAGTGAAGAATGAAGAAACCTTATATTAACAAACAAGATATTATTAATGAATAAAACAATGTCTTTGAGATTGAAATAGTCACATGAATAGGTTGACCCTTAGGACCAAGAGTCATTATTAATTCCAAATAAAATAAGAAGAGTACATTCAAAAGGAATATATAATTATTCAAATCTAACAAGAAAGAACCAAATATAAGAGTTCATAAGAAAATATGAAGAGATATTATGATTTGTGTTCTTTGAAATTGAATTAGCAAGGGAAAAATGGAGGAAAATGAGATTACTGAAGCAGAGGATTTGCACGAATAATTTGGTAAAAGAAACAATTCAAAAGGATCCTATATTAGAAGAGAATATTTGATCATAAATTAAAAAAAAATCTTCTCATACCCCCAAAAAATCTAGAGATGAATGAATAGAGATGGACCCAAGCATAAAGTTTCCAATTTTTTGAAAGTATAACTACTAAATCCTCTAAACACATCTTCATACTAGAATCAAATTGGAGAACAAATACAAACTAGAAGTAACAGATAAAAATTCTATGATTTTATAGGGACCTAAAGGAATGATGTCCTTAAGTGGTATATAAAAATATCCTACAACATGATAAGGAATGTGAAGAAATAAAATATGAATTTCTATCTAACTTTTAGTATCTTGAGATTTAGTCAAAGAGGGTTAGTAAAAATTAGAGAATCAATACATGAAAAAGGGGTAATAGTCAAAGAATTTGAATGGGGGTTTAATAAAGTATTAAAAAAAAAATTAAATAACCTTTAATAGATTAATAAAAAGATGAATGGTTTGTATATGAATTGCTACCATATACTAGAAAATTTGGATGGAACAAACTTTTATACATATTCAAGTACAATAGAGTTATCATACATATTTTAGAGGTATAAACTTAGAGAAGAAAGAATAATTAAATAGAGAACAAGGAATTATAAAGAATGAAATTAAAACTAAAATAGTTAAAAATCAAGAAATATAGACTAGCTAAGGGCTACATTAGTCCTATAACTACAAGTTAGTATAAAGGAAAAAAGAGTTATACCTATTGTATGGAAGAAAGTCACATATGGAATAAATGACCAATGATAGATGGAGGAAAAGAGTTGTAACACTCAAATTTGATCTACAATTTTCTCATTGGAAGTGAAAAAGTATCTATTATGGAATTTGAGGCAAGTTGGATGACCATGATATAGATTATTTCCTTTCCTTATTCTTGTAGTTGTAATGATGAAAAAAGTACCCCCCCAATATGGCTTTGATTTAGTGTTGCAATGTGTCTAACATATTCACATTAGGTCTTGGGCCCTTGTGGACTAAAAAAGCTTGTTGATGCCTTATTTTGAGTGTTGTAGAGTTTTTTAACATACTTTCACACTTTTCTAGGGTTTTATTAAATAATTAGGCATTTTTTATGCTTTGATTGGCCTTATTTTACACCCACAAGCCTCATTCAATGCATCTTTTTAAGGATTTTCTTGGCATAAATCAACATCCATTCATAATTTAGGTGTTTTTAGGCTATGTAGCCCAGATTTGGTGGTCTGGGACTCATTCACCACCTTGGATGTATAGGTCCCACCTAGGGTTGTAGGTCTTGATCCTCCCATAAATTATGCCTAATGGGACTCATACACCACCTTCTAGGGCGTATGAGTCCTGTGTGGCCCAAAATAAAAATCAATTCAAATTCATGGTAGGATTTTATCCTCCTAGATCTAAT
The DNA here is from genome assembly GCA_007258455.2 of Sequoia sempervirens. Lineage (NCBI taxonomy): Eukaryota > Viridiplantae > Streptophyta > Pinopsida > Cupressales > Cupressaceae > Sequoia > Sequoia sempervirens. The sequence goes on along the minus strand of VDFB02058242.1, from coordinate 171,109,969 downwards.
GTTAGCTTTTAGTGTTGTAATTTTATAAATTTTTGCATAATTAAGTATAAATACAGTTTTATTTCTCTCATTTTACACCTAGCAAATTGAATGAGCATCCTTATGGAAAGTTTGAGTTCAAAAGAGCATTCAAGTGTTTACAAGAGCATTCAAGAGAATTCATGGGTATATTATCAAACATTTTAGAGCATTATTCAAGCATCAAGCATCATGTCAAAGTCTTCATGCATCATGTTTTTTTTGGAGCTAACAATTGTGATGTAGGGTTTTATGATTCAAGCTAACATTTCACTCAAGATCTATTACATTCAAGCAAGAGTCAAGATCTACATCCATTGGAGCCATCTCATACATGTTTGCAGCCTCTTATTGCTAGGATTTGGTGAGTTGCAACATCATATTTTGTTCATTCACCATTCTCCATTCTTATTTCATTTCATTTCAAGGTTTGATTACCAAAACAGGGTTTGACCAAGGAAAACACCTATCCACTAACAATTTTTTTTTTTTCCTCTCTTTAATGTGTGATTTATAGGTTTAGATTCAAGACACATTGAGGAGCAAGTTTGGAGAAAATTTTCAAAGTTCCTAAAGTTGTCAAAGTTGTCACCTTGCATTGGAGATACTTGGAGGACTTCTACAAGTTGCAAATCAGGGTTTCAAATCTGGAAATCAATTGGGAAGCACAAAGTAGACCTTGAAGACTAGATTTAGACTAATTTGCTAGTTCTGGTGTATGAGTCCCAATTTAGGTCAAAATTTAAGTTTTTACAGATTTGAATATCCATTTCCCATATTCTTGTTTCTACACAAAAACCTAGGTCTTGGACTAATTCACCCAACCTAGCGTATGAGTCCCAGTCAACATAAAATCACTATTTTCAGCATTTCAAAGCTTTATTCTGTCATCTCTAGGTTTTAAGGTGCACACATTTCATCTTGTAGCTTTTTGTTTTGTTTTACATGCATTTCTAGGTCATTTAGTGAAAGATTGAATCATATTAGGGTTAAGCATTGCATTTTTCTTTCCAAGTCCTAACTTGGTGGCAAACCCCTCATTAGTTTATAATCAGCCCCTAGGACAACCCTATTGCAAGATCTCTTTCTCCTTTGCATTGAGATCTCTAGGGTTATCCTTGAATGAAATAATTGGAAAGTGGGTATGCTTTATGTCCTAAGCCATACGAAAGCACCTATCCCATTTTTGGTCATTTTGTTTTGGTGAATCTACATTTAGAACATCATAATTCTGATGTGGAGTGCATCATCATCTTAGATCTTTCTTGCATTAGCATTGCATTAGGGTTTGCATTAGTTAATTGACATTATAGGGTTTTCAAAATTTGCATTAGTGAAAGTGCATATAGCTTGCATTTTTGCACCGCATATCATTGAAAATCATGCAAATTTTCATTTACATTTAGTTTACAAGTCTTACAAAAAAGCATAAAAATCACTTAAATTTTATAGAAAATTCTTAAAAAGAACCTCACTGGGACTCATACGCCCCTTTAGCTGATTTAGTCCAAGTACATATTTGAAACTACCTTTTACAACATTTAAAAACTTATTTCTTCACTTCTATTTTCTACCATTAATTATTTGTTTCAGTTGGTTGAGTTTCCATTACATGCATTTCACTAAATTTAGCTTAAATCGGTTCATTTCACGCATTACTTAATTTCAAATTTTCATTTACAACATTTCATTTTCAAATTGTTGTATAGTGTAATCAGTAAATTACCTTGTTTGAAATTTGAAAATTGCATTTCCACATTTCATTCTACATCTTTACATTGCATTTTAAGTCTCTTCCATTTTAAATTTGCATATATTTCTTTTCACAAAACATTAGCATCCATCTTTTCCAAGTTTGCAAAGAAAAAGTTAGTCAGTAAGCATGTTAATCATTCATTCAATACATTTCCTAGTTATGAGAGTCTCTTAGTGAAATAGAGTGAAAATTTTAACACTTGCCTTAAACTTACACCCCCTCCTATCTCTCCTATTTGTGGGAATGATGTGATAGAAGAAGATGAAAATATAGACAATATTGATTATCATAGTTGCTCTTCTCCTAATACCTCTCCTACATATGACAAAGGTATTTTGGTGTTAGAAGATGCACTCATTGAGAATCATGAAATTGTTGAAAGCACCTCTTCTATAAACTCTCCTACATTGGAAGATATTACAACACAAGAGAATGAAATTATAGACACATTTCTAAACATCACCTTACCTAATTTCCAATCTCCATTTTTTTGTGAGAATGATTTAGTGGAAGAAGATGAGATTGTAAATGATGAGGATATGTTGGTGTTAAGTGATCAAATATTTAAGGTCTATAATAACCCTCTTTATGATCCTTCCCCTACCTATCCTATTTTAGAAGACATTAGGGAACAAAGGAATGAAATCATAAATGATTAGGAAAATCATACTTATCCTTCTCCTAGTATCTCTCCTAGTTGTGAAGAAGATACTTTGATCAATGAAAGTCATGAGAATCTTAGTTGTCCCTCTTCACTTAGGGAAACCCTTATTAAGAAAGACAATTCAACCATTGATCATTCCCCTACTCACGATGAAGTCATTTTGGAAGAACCAATCCTTGAATGTCAAGAACATTTGGTTTGTAGTTCTCCTAACAACTCTACTCCTAGGGAGAATATCACGGTGAATGACAATGACAACAATAGTAATGTGGCTTCCTTAAGTGATAGTAAAAAGGTGATTCTAGATTTCTCTTTATTATAAATACATCAAAAAAAGACCACTGAGGTTATGAATTCACAAGTATCCATTAGATACCCCTTGACTAATGGACCTCCTACATACCCTGTGGGACATCCTAATAATGCTCTAATTCTTTACCCACCATCACACAAACAAAAAACTCAAAACAAAGTCGAACTTATACTTTACCCACCTAAGAATAATGTTTTGTAGCATCTAAGTTCTAATACCATTGCTCATACATATAACACTAGAAATAATTCACAACCAAGAAAAACACCTTCAACATATCTCCCATTTCCTAACCCTATTTTACTGGGTCCTCCTTGTTTTCCTTCACAAAGTGCAAAGGAGTATGATCTTGTTGAACAACTAAAGAATACTCTTGCTAAGAAATCATTATGGGACCTTATTTAAGGATCCCCTCATTATCACAACATGATTCAAAGTTCTTTACAACAAGTTCCTATCTCTTCTAATGCACAACCAAATGACATAGCAGCCCTGATTCAAGGAATAAATGTTGACATTGTTTTCCACCAAAGTGAGCTCCCTCCTTTGGAAGTGCAAGAAAATCATGATTTCATGGTAATAGTTCAATACAAGGGAAGAGGAATAAAGTTCCCTTGTCGATAGTGGCTTAACCCTTAATGTGTGTAGTGTGACCCTTTTTGATAAAATTTGTATGGATAGATAAAAAATTCAACCTACCTCTTTATCCATTAGTGGATTTGACAATGTGGGAAACCAATCGCTTGGTGTGATCACTTTACCTATTACTGCCAAAAAGGTCACATTAGAAACACTAATCCATGTTATGCCTCACAATCTTTCATATAATCTTTTTTTAGGTAGATTGTGGATTCATGCAATGAATGGGGTGCCTTCCACTCTTCATCGTAAAATGAAGTATGTTTAGAAAAACAAAGTGTACACATTTGAAGCTGACCCTAACCCAAATATTTGTTTGAACATTAAGAAAGGCTAGGAAAATCCTTTGAAAAAATTAACACCAACTACACAAGTAGAGTAGATGCAATATAAAGATAAAGAAAAACACATTGAGGAAGTCACAAAGATACTAGAAGATGATTGGGGCTCCTTAGACTTCGAACCAACATTCATGGGAGAATACAAGATCATAAACAAAGAGTAATAAGAAGAGCTCTAATATTAACAAAAAAATCAGAAGACCCTTCAAAAGTATCCATCTCAACCACCTTAGAACAAAAGACAACAAATTACACTAAAAACTTTGATGAAGCTAATTATGAGCAACAACCGAATCCTAAAGAAATGAAAATGATTTCTGGAAAAGGTTATGAACTTATGATACAATTGGGATATAGTGGAAAAGGATGTGGTGTTAGATAACAAGGTATTTGTGTCCCCATAGAGCCTCACATGGAAGAAAAGACTAGTGGTCTTGGTTATTGTCCCTCAAAAGAAACAAACAAGCCTCACTTAATATTAAAACTATTACAAAAGATTCCTCTAAGCCGACTTTAACATTAGTGCATCTTGAACTGATAGACACTAGTGGTCTTGATCATTACCCTTTGAAAGAAATGAAAGAAACAAAGAAATATTCACTTAATGTCAATGTCATCACACAAAACACTAGAATGATTCAAGTTTGTTAGATTTTACATCCTCCTTTCAAGGAGAGTACAAAATCTCACAATCTAAATATTCTTGCATAGGCATGACACCTCATACTAAGCAAGAGATATCTTTGTCACAAAATAATGGAACATCTTCTACTTTGGATCAAGAAGGTATCTTGTCAAGACTTCTCCAAGATTGTTTGACATCCCTCCCTGTAAGAACACAAAATAAATTTTACTACAATAATTCATTTTTTGCATATCATAGCTTGTTCATGATCATTCTACTAATGAATGCAAGGCTTTAAGTGATAAAATTTAATATCTTAAGGAGTGCAGTTCTCTTTGCTATGTTGGGGCACCTAATTCCTTTAATTGATACTAATATTTACTCTAGTGTGTTTCCCATCAATCATCTCAACTCATCCTTGTCCTTCACTAAGTGAGGGAAAGGGGTTAAGTATCCATATCCTTGTATGTCACTTGTCATTGTCTCTTTTGTGCTAGTTGATCACCTTTCATGTATATATAAGAGAAAGCTTGGGATGTGGATGAAATTCCTTAAGTTGGCTCAAATGTGGCATACTTATTCATGAATTAGCTTATTGGAAACATATGAATTGGCATAGGGCTTTCCAAATAAGATCTCATGTGTTCTTCTACTTTAAAGCAGTTGCTCATAGTAATGGTGTTAGAAACCACTTTAAAGTGGGGGCATACATTGACACTCATGTTTCATTGTATTATTTTCTTTCTTGTGATGCATCCTTTTCTTGGTGGTGTAATTGGGCTTGATTTCCTTCAAGAGAATGATATTTCTTTGAATTTTCCTCTCTTGGATACATTAGGCACAATTTTCCCTACAAAGAGACCTTTCACGAATTAAGAAAAATCCCTTTGAATGCACCTTACACTATTTGTTATATGGCAACCTTGCATAACACACTTTGCATGCCTATGTAGCCATCTTGTTTGTTCATGAGATCTAAGCATATGAATTTTTGCTTTCCTCATGAAGCTCAAATTTCATTGTTTGTTCATGAGCTCCAAGCATACAAAGTTTTGCTTGTCTCATGAAGCTTGAAGATCATTTTTGCATGGCACCTTATCAAATTTATAAAGAGGTATAACTTTGGTATGGTTTGACAAAAATCCCAACTGAGGCATGAATTTCCCTTAGCCACTCACGTGTGTATGTGAGTTCATATCAACCATATGTGTCTCACCTTTAATTACTCACCTAGCGGATAGCCTAGACTTTCATTGCCTTAGAGTGAGTGTGCATTTTTCAGGAAAACAACCTAGATCTAATCCACATCATGTTGGAAAAACGGTCGAAGCTTGATCCACCCCTTGTTTGGTTTTTTTTTATTCTCTTTGAATTTGGAAATTTATGCCTCTACCTTGTTATTTATCTTCATATCATTTTCATGTGTGTTCTTTTGTTCCTATGTTGGTTCACCATAGGACTTTGGTCCTTGGGGCTTGCACAACCCTCTTGATCATGGATGTCCTATGTTACTAGAATTAGTGCATTTGGACCCCTCTTGATGTGTTTTCTAATTTAGTTTGAGTTGGAAGAAAGTTCCTCCTCTCACTAAAGTGGGGACTAGATGTAATAATGAAAAAAGTACCCCCTAACATGGCCTTCATTTGGTGTTGTGATGTTTCTAACATATTCACATTAGGTCTTAGGCCCTTGTGGACTAAATGAGAGAATTTTGAGTTTTGTAAAGTGTTGTAACACACTCACACTTTTCTAGGGTTTTATTAAATAATTAGGCTTCTTTTTGCTTTAATTGGCCTTATTTTACACCCATAAGCCTCATTTAATGCATCTTTTTGGGATGATCCCAACATAAATCAACACCCAATCATAATTTAGGTTTTTTTAGGTTGTGTTGCCCATATTTGGTGGTTTGGGACTCCTTCGCCACCTTGGGTGTATGGGTCCCACCTAGGGTTTTAGGTCTAAATCCTAGTTTTACACCTTTCTAAGCATTTTTGAGTTTGGTTGCATAAATTATGCCTAATGGGACTCATACATCACCTTGGGCATATGAGTCCTGTGTTTCCCAAAATTAAAATTAATTCAAATTCTTGGCAGGATTTTATTGTCTTAGATCTGATGTCGGCTTGTAATATTGTAATTTCAGGAATTTTTGCATAATTAAGTATAAATACAAGTTTCTTTCACTCATTTTATACCTAGCAAGTTGAATGAGAATCCTTATAGCAAGTTTAAGTTCACAAGGTAATTCAAGTGTTTGCAAGAGAATTTAAGGGTAGATTATCAAGCATTTTAGAACATTATTCAAGAATCAAGCATCATGTCAAAGTATTCATGCATCATGTTTGTTTCGGAGCTAACAATTGTGATGTAGGGTTTTATGATTCAAGCTAACATTTTACTCAAGATCTATCACACTCAAGACAGAGGCAAGATCTACATCCATTGGAGTCATCTCATTCATTTTCGTAGCCTCTTATTGCTAGAGTTTTGTGATTTGCAACATCATATTTTGTTCATTCATCATTCTCTATTCTTATTTCATTTCATTACAAGGTTTGATAACCAAAACAGGGTTTGACCAAGGAAAAGCCCTATCCACTATTTTTTTTCCCTCTCTTTAGTGTTTAATTTGTAGGTTTAGATTGAAGAAAACTTGAGGAGCAAGTTTGGAGAAAGTTGTCAAAGTTGTCACTTTGCATTGGAGATACTTGGAGGACTTCTACAGGTTGCAAATAGGTTTTCAATCTAAAAATCAATTGGGAAGCACATAGAAAAATTTGAAGACTAGATTTAGACCTTGAAGTTTTAGAAGACCCTAATTGGACTGATTCACCAATTCTAGCATATGAGTCCCAGTTTAGGTCAAAATTCAAGTTTTTATAGATTCATATACCCATTTTCCAAATTCTTGTTTTTGCACAAAAACCCAGGTCTAGGATTGATTCACCTAGCCTAGCAAGTGAGTCCTAGTCACCATTAAAGTTATTGTTATTCAGCATTTTAGAGCTTCATTTATTCATCTCGAGGTTTCTAGGTGTACACATTTCATCTTTCAACTTTTTGTTCTATTTTAGATGCATTTCTAGGTCATTTAGTGAAAGATTGCATCATATTAGTGTTAAGCATTACATCTTGTGTTGTATTTGTCTTTCCAAGTCCTAACTTGGTGGTGAAACCCTCTTTCGCTTATAATCAGCCCCTAGGACAACCCTATTGCAAGATCTCTTTCTGCTTTGCATTGAGATCTCTAGGGTTATCCTTGAGTGTAATAATTGGAAAGTGGGCGCACTCTATGTCCTAAACCATACAGAAGCACCTATCTTATTTTCTGTCATTTTAGCAGCTAAGGAATGATAAGGATCATGAACCTTGGTACAAACATCACTATAAAGATAACATTATTTTTTGCAAGGGAATGACTAGAGATAAATTATTAGAAAGGAGATATCTCAACAACCATAGTTATTGATATCCAATCTAGAAAAATCAACTTAATATTCATGTGATGCCATTTAGCCCACCATGAAATATAATTAAACCTAAAACAACTACCATTCAAATGTTAATAAAAGATAGTAGAATAACTGTAGAGGAGTATGTGGTAGTGGAAGAGGTTGAGGATAAAGGAGAAGAGATGGTACCACCTAGTTTAGTTGTAGAAAATTGGGAATTAATGATTATGAATATCAAGAAGAAAAGAATAAAAGTTATGGTTTTTATGCTGACTCTAGTCACAATTTAATCACTTGCACTAGAACATAAAAATATTTCAATAATGCACCACCAAAAACAAAAAAGCAATAATTTTCTAGTGCCAACACAATAAAAGTAATATACATTATAAGAAATGTACCCATAAAAGATGCTCAAGGAAGTAAAATATGTGTTAAATTGAGACAAAAGAGGAAAATCATAGAAACCAATCATGGGTAATAGAAGAATAACAATTAGATAAGGAATATCTAGAGAAAAAGAATTAGATAATAAGATATTACAAAATGTAGGACAAAAATAAAGTTGCAATAATAAGAAGAGGAGGAATTGGCATTAGAAAAGAAAGAATAAATAAATGTTAGATTGAAGAGGAGGATGAAGAAACAAAAAAAATCCCAACCATAGAAAAACATGATTAGAAAGATAAAAATAAAAGAAGAAAGATTCTACAAGAAAAGAAATTTATTATTACCATAAAACATGTTTTTCAAAAAGAGAAGCCCAACTATTTAAAGAATTGGAAAGTGTTGGAAAAATGTGTCTCAACCTTGTAGTTATATAAAAGTTATTGCTGATAGGATATATATATCCTAGTTACACCAATAGGTGTAATATACAATGGAATGGGAAGAGTGGGATGCATGTGAACAATTTTTTTTTTTACTTTTTCAAGAAACTACTAAAATGGCTGACATACATTAGATATATGATACATTGTAAATCTAGACTGCTAATTATTAGGTTTTAGATCTAATGGTGGATATTTTGTTGGTCTATCTTGCCCTAGAATATAACCCTATTTTATGAGGGTGTTGTATTATAACTGTGGTAGAGAGAGACGGTGATGTATTCTAAGAGTCTAATAATATCCATGTTATCTCTTGGTATCTAGTGGTGATACTCATGTGAGAATATTTCTCTGAAAGTATATTGTAATCTTTTTTATTTTTAATAATATATTGGGTGGCTTTTGGAGTGCGGGGTTTTTCTCCCGAAAGGGTTTTCCCCACATAAATCACTATGTTTTCATATGCATAATATTTGTGTTTATTTGTGTTTAAGATTCTATAATTGTTAAAGATCTATAAAGGTTTTGCATTGTTATCCTCTCAAGATTAGTGTAGGAATTTTTTATGCTACCTTAGCTTCCTTACAAGTGGTATCAGAGCTTGATCACCTTTAGTTTTAGTTGTGGGTTTTTGGTTTTTTTTAACTAATCTAGATTTGATTGGGAGCTTATGTAGAAGATACTTTGTGATCTTATTACAAGAATTTTTAGATGGAAAGTTCATTAGGGAGAATAGAGGTGGATAAATATTTTGGAATTAATTTTGAAATGTGGAAGCTAAAGATGGAGGATCTCTTGATATATAAAGATCTATGGGATGTTGTTGATGAGAATGTTGCAAGGTTTGCAGATCCTACTCAGGTTGCTCAATATGATGTTATGGACTGCAAATCCAAGGGTCTAATCAAATTATGTTTGGAAAACTCTATTTTATTTAATGTCCATGAGGATACCTCTACACAAAAGCTATGGAGGAAGCTTGACGAGATGTATTAGACTAAATCTTTAGTGAACAATATTTTCTTGAGGAAGAATTTGTATTCCTTGAGAATGGAAGAGGGTGGATGAATCACAAACCACTTGGAAGCATTCAATATGACAGTGGCCCAATTGGCACCAGTTGGTGTCAAAATGGATGAGGAGGATAAATATCAGATCTTAATTTATTCTTTTCCTAATTCGTGTGATTCTCTTGTTATGGCTATTGGGAGTTTTTCTATTATTTTAAAGACTAAAGATGTGGTGGGTTCTTTTCTTTCTAAAGAGGTGAGGAGGAAGGTATTTATCACTTCTAAGGAGGCCCTAAATATTCAAGGAAGATCTAAGGAAAAAGGAAAGAAGAATGAGAAGTGTGACGAATCCAGGTCCAAGGGGAGAGCTAAATCTCTTGGAAAGTCCAAAGTTATTTGTTGGAACTGTAGTAAGCCTAGACATGTTTATAAGGAATGCAAAGAAGAAAAAAAGAAGAAAAAGAAGAAATTCAATTTTGATTCTAAGTCTAAGAAGGAAGATGGTGATGCATTCATTTTAGCTTTGGCAACTCATGCAGGTAATGATGCATGGTTAATTGACTCAGGTGCATCTTTCCATATGACCTTTAATAAAGATTGGTTTTCTTAGAAATATGAAGAATTTGATGGAGGTAAGGTGTACTTGGGTGATTATTCTCATTTAGACATTGTTGTTCATGGTAAATTTAAAATCAAATTTCTTAATGGTAGAATAAAAAGGATTAATGGTGTGTTGCATATCCCTGGTTTAGCACAAAATCTCTTATCTATGAGAAAACTAATAGATGTGGATGTGTAGGTGGTATTTTATTATGCAGGATGCAAGATGGTTAGAGGTTCTATAGTGATTGCTAGAGGTTTCAGATATGGGACACTGTATTATCTTGATGCATGCACTGTTGAGTGTAATAATACCTTTGTGAGAGGTAAGTCTGTGGAAGAAGTGAGGGTTTCACCTTCAACAGATGGTCATGGCTTTTAGGTATCCAAGGGTGCTCTTTCTTCTAAGACAAAGTTACATGTAGAGAAAACTATGTTATGGCACTAGAGACTTGGCCACATTAGAAAAAAGGGTCTAAGGACCTTGAAAAATAAAAAACTTGCTAAAGGTTTGCTTGATTATAATCTTGAATTTGATTTTTGTGAGCATTGCATTTATGGAAAACAAAATTTCATTCAATTTTACTTGAGTTCTCATAAATCTTGTGGTGTATTGGATCTTATTCATTCTAATGTGTTTGGCCCTGTAGATGTTCCTTTGATTGGTAAATCTACATATTATGTTTCATTTATTGGTGATTATAGTAGAAGGAAATGGGTATATTTTATAAAGACTAAATCTAAAGTTTTCAATCAATTTAAAGAATTTAAAGCAATGATTGAGTTGCAGATTGGAAAGAAAATAAAATGTTTGAGGACTAATAATGATGGTGAATTTTTATCTAATGATTTTGATAGATTCTGTAAATATTTTGGTATTCATAGACATAAGTCAACTATGTATTCTCCACACTAGAATAGAGTTGCAGAAAGAATGAACATGACACTGATGGAGAAGGCTAGGAGTATGTTGAGTGGTGCTAGCCTAGAACAAAGATTTTGGGTTGAAGTTGTTGCCACTACCTGTTACCTGAGTAATAGGTCTCCTACATCAGCTCTTGTTGATAAGATGCCTATATAGGAATGGTTGGGTCACAAGCCTTCATTAATATATCTTATAGTTTTTGGTTGTGAGGCATATGCACATGTACCAAAGGAGAAGTGAACAAAGTTGGAGATCAAGGTTGTGAATGTATCTTTATCAGATACAGATATGGTGTGAAAGGAGACAAGATTTGGGAACCTTTTGCACAAAAGGTAATATATAGTAGAAGTGTTATGTTTAGAGAAACTAAGCCAAGTCTTCTATTACATTGTATCCAAAACAAAGTAAATAGGACGATGTGATTCAATTTCCTTCTACACCTAAGAAAGTTGAATTGAAGCCCAAGGACAAACAAGAAGTTGAGGAGAGCTCATTGAGCTCTAGATCTTCAGAAGAGGAGGAAGAACCTCCAACTCAACTTGTTTGTAGGTCTACAAGGAATAGACAACCACCTGAAAGGTATACACCTGATGATTGGAGATTTTTTTTTTAATACTAACATGGATGAACCCAAATCTATAGAAGAGGCATTAGGTATGAATGATGCATAATCTTGAAGATTGCTATGGATGAAGAAATGGAATCTTTGAAAAAGAATGATATATGGGATCTTGTACCATTTTTTGAAGGATGAAAACCTGTTGGTTGCAAATGGGTGTTCAAGAAAAAGATTGGTTCAAATGGAGGTATTGAAAAGTACAAAGCAAGGTTGGTTTTGAAGGGTTACTCTCAAGTTGAGGGTGTTGATAAAAGAAGTTCTAACCAATTTAATAGAGCTATAAGTAAAATAAAATAATAATTTAAAATGTATTGGTTGACCTTCTATTGGATGCCAATTTTTTACCTAAAACAAACTAGGAAGAATTTGGAAAAAGGAAACTCTATGAAACTCCTTACTGTGAACATGGAATTTAGAATGATCAAATGCAGTAGAGATTACCAAATAAATCAAACAATTGGTCCATCTAAACTATATTCCCAATGAAATTCTTATAATTCCTAATTAAGAAGCCATTGACATGAAATAACATTGAAAATTGAATGAAACAACCTAATTAAGGAAGTAGACTTCATCCCATTGGGGGATTAATGTTGAACTGGTGTTGAATGCTTAGCCCTTTCCTAACCCATTGTTGATGTAAAGCTTTAATGGTGGAATTTGATGCTAAATTGGGTATGATTGATTCATAAAGGGTGATTGATCTCAAAGGTGAGTATGAAATTGGCTATAGTGTAGTTACTAGAACTCTTGTGAATGAAATTATCATAGAAATGAGGACTATTTATAGGATTTTTTAGATGAATCAATGGATGCAATTCAAAGATAGAAGGTGTCATGGATCAAGGATCAAATCCATGGATGAAAATGAATATTGGGATGGATCAATGATTCTAAATAAGGGATCAAAGTGCTTGAGATAATTGCAATCCTATGATTTTATGGAGATGGAGAAGATATTTCCATTTGGAGGGAAATATTTGAATTCAAATTGGATGAATATTCTATGAGAATATTCTTTAAATCATTGGAGGAGTTAGAAGATATTAGTCAATTAAATAATTAAGAAATTATTTAATTGTGAAAGTGGAGAGAATTTACGAATTTAATTAAACAATTAGAAAATAATTTAATCAAAGTAGGATTTATGATATTTAATTAAATAATTTGGATTATTTAATCAAATAGAATGAAAATTAACATGAAAGGGATGAATTAATCAAATAACATTAATTATCCGATTCTATAGAGGAAAATGATGAATGCAATTAAATAATTAACATTATTTAATTAAATAGATGAAAATATAAAATCATGTTAGAAATGGTGTTAATAATCAAATTAGACATGTGATATTGATCATGATATTTTTTGATGTCTACACTTACAAAAATTTCATTGTAGATGGAATTACAATTATTATAATTGTGATTCAGAGAAACATAGAAATTAACTTAGTGGGGATTAAGATTTAAGAAGAAACTAGATTTCAAAGTGATAGAGATGAAAACAAAATTTGATAATTAAAATTCTATTGAACTTAGAATGGTTTTTAATTTTTAATGGGACAATAGCCTCTTGCAAGGAATAAATACCATTCTTTGATAGTGAAAAGCTAATACACATACCTTTAAACATGGATATAAGTAATGCATACATAAAATATATATCAAAAGAAAATAGTGAAGAAACTCTACATTCCTTAAGAATAACATAAAAAAGGCTATGTATGCACCCAATTTAAAAGGATAAATCACATTAGATAATAGTAATTATAGCACTAATAACAAATATGTTATAGAAGCTTGGCTTTGGGATAAACCAAAAATTAGAACCAAAATAATATTGGGTGCTAGAAGGATCACCACAAATAATGGAAAAATACCACAAAACATAGAAGCTAAACCCAATGAAGAAGAAAAAAATCTATTAAAATTTCACAACAATTGAACTATATCTCATCTAGCATTCCCTATCAAGATTCCCTTGTACTCTACAATAGGAGATCTATTGACATATCTATAATGCATTGAAATAGAATTTGGAGAATAAGATATGAGACTAGAATCCATTGAAAATAATCTAATACATAGCATGAAAAGGTGGTGGTACACTCATAATACTAATATCCCTACTTTGAAATTATTCACAATTCTTAATTAAACTAGGTATTTACCCAAACAAGTGGACTAGAACCATACTTTAGAATATTGTGGTAAGATAGAACTTGAGGTCCACATATAAGAATACATCAAGGAAATGAATAATATGAGAGAATACAATAAAATGATAGATTTTTATTCAACACTCTCACCCAACTCAAAAAATTGGTACATTAACTAAGAAAAGAGAGGAGAAACTAGAAGTTGGGTCATAATGTAAAGTGAATTTTGTAAAAAAAAATTATAGAAAGGATAAATTAATTCACAATGCACAACAAAAGGTGAACGACATAATTTATCTCTTATAGAAATAATTCTCAAAATGAACATTAGACTATAACAATAAAGGATAAAGGAATATAGAATTTAATAGAATGGATAAATAAGGAAGAAATTCTAGCACAAATTTCATGTACCATTGTTGGAAACACAAGGGCAGACAACTAAGAGGGGGGCTGAATCAGTTTTCACAAAAAATTAAACTTGTTAAACTTATTAACCTTATTCTCAAATCTGATTAATAACCATGAAAGCATAAATCATCAACACATTAGAAACACACATAACATCAATATGTTTTACATGGAAACCCTGTTAGGGGAAAAACCACAGTGGAGTTCAGTCCACAAGATTATACCCTATTACAAGTATAAAGAAGAATAAATGGGGAATGCACATGCATTTAGGCACATTTCCTAGACTCACTACTAAAATACAACAAGGCTTAATATCCAAAGGAAGACACACTATCTTACAAAAATATTTGAATTACATCCATAGGATTTTGAATTGAGAAAATAGCATCTGCTAATGCTTGATTATAGTTTTAGTTAAGCACATGAACACTTCTCCACACTTTGCTCACTCTTCTTCACACTTTGCTTCTACCTTTGAATGATTAGGACATTACTCGCACATCTCATATACATGCATTTCCTTCAAATGGAATAAAAAATTGCTTATATATATCCACAACAAGAGATTACATCACTACATGTCAGCTTGAACAAAATAATAAAACATGTGCAAACTATTGGCCCAAAACAATAAATAATTTTTAATGCAAATCGACCAATGTCAGCCACAACATAATGAAGACCCATAAAAAAAATATTCTAACATGAAACACCTTCAAAATATATTCCACGAAGATCCACAACACACTACCATCATCTTGTCGACCATGAAGATGAAAAATATGAACACGCAAGAGAAAATCACCAATCACGAGCACAATGATCAATGCAGATATGAAACATAGTTAGAGCATAATCTAGAAACATCCCAAAACATCATGAATCACCAGAGAAGCATTTGTGACAATTGAACTTACTAGAATCACATCATCTTCATTTAGGAACACCAACTGAAGCAACAAAATGACTATTAGAACACAACTGCTCATAACTTGATCAAATCTTCATGCGGATCTATGAAACTTAACATTGATAAACTAGATATACTCAAAAACAAAACCTTTAATCCACAATCTCTAATCATCAATGTACTAAGCTAACCAACAAATTGAACTTCACTGCATCACTGACAACCTGCAACTTATTCCATTACAATTTTCTCAATATCCTCGACATATACAACCTTTAAGACATTAATGCCAATAGTGTTGACATCAATGACAACCACATACAAAAAAAATCCAACAATCTCCCCCTTTGGCATTGATGGAAACACATGATGTGAAAAACACCATCAACACAACTATCTCTTAGCACTTTCTCCCCCTTAGATTCTGAGTCTTTTCTCCACAACTCTTTCACATGATTCTTCTCCCCACAAATTTTTTCCTAGGAATATTCACCCCCTTTAACATCAATGACACATATACACACAAGTTATGAACCATATATCTAAACATCTAACTACTCCCCTTGAGTAGCAGCCACCACAACATCAATCCAAATCAAGATATGACTGAAATGCACAGACTGATGCAAGTCAATGCATCTTAGCTTTAATTAGGATGGGTAATTACCCCTAGCTTCCCACTGAGATACTCAAAAGTATCCTTAGGTCTAGGAACACGAATCCATGTATCATTCTTCTTAATCTATTGTAGTTCTTCTTTCATTGCTCCCACCCAATGTTCATTTTTTCATGCTTCATTGACATTAGTAGGCTCAGTATTTAAATCAAACCGTATTCTTCTGTAATTTTTCTCCTAGTCTGAACACCTTTTTTCTTATCATCTATGATTTGATCTTCTAAATGATTTAGTCTTACATACCTTGGAGTCTTAAAGATGTTCTTGAACTTCAGGCTCTTGTGATCTCTCTTCTGCACTTTCACTAGTTCCTTCCTCTTGATTTTCTTGATTCATTAGAATGATCTGAACTTGATTTGAAGTCTGAACTTTCTTTTCTTTATCTGAACTTTCATTCTGATCATTTGAATCATATCCATAGGTTTTGGATGGTCTAACTATGTCTTCATCAACCTGTATATTTTCACTTTCAACCATTTTCCTCAATCTCTTATTGTAGCATCAATAGGCCTTGATTTTAGTAGAGTAACCAAGAA
This sequence comes from Sequoia sempervirens, assembly GCA_007258455.2. NCBI lineage: Eukaryota > Viridiplantae > Streptophyta > Pinopsida > Cupressales > Cupressaceae > Sequoia > Sequoia sempervirens. Next base: position 171,093,474 of record VDFB02058242.1, on the reverse strand, counting down.
TGATTCCTTGATCACTCCTAGCATCAAACTTTCCTATATCTTCATCTCTTTTGATATAGCATCTACTCCCAAATATTTTGAAGTATCTAATAGTAGGCTTATGACCATACCATAGCTCATAAGGAGTCTTACTAGTATCACCTTTGACTTGTACCCAGTTGAGTGTGTAAACAATAGTACTCATAGCTTCTCTCTAGTAGATATGAGGAAAATTTCCTTCCAATATCATAGTTCTAGCAGCTTCTTCAATTGTCCTATTCTTCCTTTCCACAACTCCATTTTGCTGAGGGGTCTGTGGTGCAGATAATTGTCTCTTTATCCCATGTTCTTCACAAAAAGCATTAAACTGACAAGAAGTGAATTCACCTCCTCTATCTAATCTCAAACATTTAATATTCAGACCTATCTCTATCTCAACCATAGCCTTAAAAATCTTGAACTTCTCTAGAGCTTCAGATTTCTCCCTTAAGAAAGTAACCCACATCATTCTGGAATAATCATCAATAAGTAACATTAAAAACTTGTATCCTTGTAAACTTTTGAATCTATAAGTACCACACAAGTCAGTATGCACAAGCTCCAACACTTAATTTGAACAATGTTGTTTGCTCTAAAATGAAGCTCTAGTTTGCTTCCCTAACTGACATTCCTTGCATATAGTATTAGTAGGTTTTATCAACTTAGGAAGATCTCTCACAACCTGATTAGAACTTACCTTGATAATATTATCAAAGTTTACATGACACATTCTCCTATTTCACAACCAACTTTCATCAACTTGAGCAATAAGAAAACTTTAACTAGCAACACTCAGGTAAAAGATATTACCTTTTGTTTTTGTACCTAATGCAATCACATTTTCGGAACTTCCCAATATTCTACACTTTCCATCCTTGAATTGAAGATTGTATCCCATATCAACCATCTATCCAACACTTAAAATTTTATGCTTTAGACCTTCCACATATAGGACATCATCAATATTATTCTTACCATCAAGAGAAATGCATCCTCTGCCACAAATTACACCTACTTTGTCATCACCAAATATTACAACACCACCATCATACTTTTCCAAGCCCACAAACTTACTTTTATCATTTTTCATGTGATGAGAGCATCCACTGTCAATCACACATTCATCTTTCTCTTCAACTCGAGTAGCTAGGGATTGCTCTACATTTGTACAATTAGCAGATTCAGTAGACACAAGACTATTTTCCTTGATAGCAATAAATACCCATTCGTCCTCACTTACATTCCCTTTATCAGATTCATCATCTGTCACACCTTCATCAACATCATAATAACACTTCCTTTGAAATCTAGGCTTGTTAGGTCTTTACTTGGGGACTCTTTCCAGACACCTTGATGCAAAATGACCTATCTTATTGCAAGAAATTTTTTTTAATAGGCAATTGCCCTTTATACTTACCTTCTCCTCTAGCTTCTCTCTTGATAATAAGTGCTTCAATTTCGTCCATTTTTCTCTCTTCTTCAATCTCTCTCATTTCCTCCTCACACTTGAATATCTTTCTAGAAGAACTTTCTCCTAGATCATATCTCTGTTTATCCCTTCTGGAAATAGTAGCTTTGAATGCAGATTCTGTCTTAGGAAGAGCATCACCAAATTCACTCAACTCAAAAGCAGTAAGCTTACCAATCAACATATATCTCGTTACATTTGTTACAGTATGTATCTCCTCAATAGAACTAGCTTTGACTTTGTATGCAACAGGCAAGGATCTAAGCACTTTAGCAACAATCTATGATTCTTCCAATTGTCCACCAGCACATTTGATACTGCACACAAGTTCATTCACTCTTTACATGAAAGAAGTAATGTTCTCATCATCACCCATTCTCAACATTTCATATTTCCCTTTTAGACTTTGCAACTTAGCAATCTTCACATTAGCATCACCTTCATACAAACTTTCCAACTTTTTCTATATCTCATAAGTAGTCTTCAGATCCATAACATTTGTCTTCTCAGAATTAGTCAGAGCACTCAACAATGCTTCCTTAGCCTTGATATTGTACTTGGAATCCTTAATCTCAACAGTAGTAGAAGGACCATTATGTGGGATAACATACCTATTCCTTGTAATGTTCCAGTAGGGTTCACCAATGCATCTTAGATGACACTCCATTTGAGTCTTCCATAGAGAATAATTTGTTCCATCGAATCTTGGACTATCCTTCTTATATGTCACCATCCTAGATCACCTCAAGCTATTAATATTCTTCCAAGGAACCTGCTTTGATACCAATTGTTGGCAATACAAGGGCAGACAACTAAGAGGGGGGTGAATCAATTGTCACAAATATTTAAACTTGTTAAACTTATTAACCTTATTCTCAAATTTGTTTAATAACCATGAAAGCATAAATCACCAACACATCAAAAACACACATAACACCAAGATTTTTTACGTGGAAACCATGTTAGGGGAACAACCACGGTGGAGGTCATTCCACAAGATTATACCCTATTAAAAGTATAAAGAAGAATAAATGGGGAATGCACATGCATTTAGACACACTGCCTAGAGCTCACTGCTCAAATACAATAAGGATTACTACCCAAAGGAAGACACACTGTCTTATAGAAACATTCAGATTACATCCACATGATTTTGAACTGAGAAAATAGCATCTGCTAATGCCTAATTACAGTTTCAGTTAAGCACATGAACACTTCTTCACACTCTGCTTATATCTTTGAATGATTAGGACATTACTCACACATCTCATACACATGCATTTCCTTCAAATGGAATAAAAAATTAGTTATATATATCTACAACAAGAGATTACATCACTACATGTCAGCTTCAACAAAATAATAAAACATGTGCAAATTGTCGAATGAAAAAAATAAATAATTTTCAATGCAAATTAGCCAATGTCGACCACAACATAATAAATACCCAAAAAAAAATCCTTGAACATAAAACACCTTTAAAAATTATTCCACAAAGATTCACAACATGCTACCATCACCTTGTCGACCATGAACATGAAAAACATGAACACGCAAGAGAAAATCACCAATAACGAGTAGAACAATCAATGCAAACATAGAACATAGATAGAGCATGATCTAGAAACATCCACAAACATCATGAATCACCAGAGAAGCATCCACAACAACTGAACTTACTAGAATCACATCATCTTCATTTAGGAACACCAACTGAAGCAACATAATGACTATTAGAACACAACTACTCATAACTTGATCAAATCTTCATGCAGATCTCTGAAACTTAACATGGATAAACTAGATATACTAAAAAAAAAACCCTTTAATCCACAACCTCTGATCATCAACGTACGAAGCTAACCAACATAATGAACTTCATTGAATCACTGACAACCTGCAACTTATTCTGTTACAATTTTCTCAATATGCTCGACATATACATCCTTTAAGACATTAATTCCAATAGCATTGACATCAATGATAACCACATATCAACAACATCCAACAACCATCTATTAGAATATTATAGAACCTAAGCAAGAATAATCTTCTTAAAACATAAAATTAGAACTATAGGAAGGAGAAATGAAGATAAGGCACCAAGAATGAGCCAAAAAAACACATTCTTCAATAAGCCATTTAGAACTAGAGAAGAAAACATAGGTTGGCATGAATAGTTTCTAGGAGACCTGTATGTTAGGTGATTGTGCATCAATTCTAGCTTTCCCAAGGCATTGTCTTAATGTTTTCCAAGTGGGTCTAATGAGTTTCTAAAAGAAAGAGAAATAGATGGAAGGAGAAGTCTATAAGTTTTTTATTTGGAAAAATAGGTTTTGAAGGGGCCTTGAAACCCTTTATGATAGAGAAAAGATACTAAACAGATATAAACATTAAGAACCGTAGTGCACAAAAAACAAAAACTGCCAAAAGATAACTCTAGAGAACCCATGAACAACCCTATATCAAAACATCATCAACAAGGTTGAACAACCAAAAACAATAGCAAAACACTGCAACATTTTATCAAGTACATTGCTCAAGGTCATATTTTTAGGAATGACCCCCTCATGCATCTTGAGCACATCCTGAAGATCCTCAAATGAAATGGCTTCCCTCTTCTTAGTCTTGCTCCTTGTTCTTAGGAAAGGTCCAACCTCCAAATTATTTTCCTCACTGAGACCATTATCCTTAGTCTTATCCTCCAAATTCATGTGATTAACTTTAGAAATAGCCTTCTCATAATCACCTAGATCCAAAGACCTTCCAGCCCATTTTATAGCTTTTTCATTTAAAATTGGCAATGCCTCAACACTAGATTCAAAGACTGGTTACTAATATGAACAACAATTTGAAAATCATTACTAATCTTATAAATTCTTTCTTCCATATTCACAAACCTCTCCTCATTAATCCTTTGAACAATGATTTCCAGGGAAGTTAACCTTTCAAGATGAATTCTTCCAAATCTATCAGCATCAACAGCTAATCTATCAAGAATAACATTCATAGTCTTGACCTTACCTTTAAAATACCATTCCTTTTGGCCACAATTCACTAACACCATGCAAAAATATTGTTAGTTTTTAAGCTTGGAATTGAGCTTCTTCACCACTAAGAAAATGCACTTCACAAGAGAGAGAAAATTGTGAGTTCCATCCTCTTCCATTCTACAGAAAAGGTCCGTATTAATCTCCTCCCAATTGACCAGTTGAGCCATAGGAGAAACAACATTCTCAATAGTTTCCTCCTGAGCCCCCTCTTTTCCCTCCACATCCTCCTCAGCAAGGGAATCCTTAACTTCAATAACCTCCACTTTCACATGGTACTTATCAAGAATTTCTACCAAGTTAGCCAAAATTTCAAGCTGCTTTGCCTTAACATCACTTCACTTAAACTGCTCAACACCAACAAGAGATTCAAATTCAACCTGGCTAGGACCAGACACCTTGGAATTCACAATAACCTCATTCTCCTACCTAATATCTACCATTGGGTGCTTGGAACCCTCAATTCCATCACTTGAAACATATTTAACATCAAGAACATGGGAATTCTTGACACCTTTTAAATCATCCACAACCTTCTTGACAACACACTTCCCTTTCGGGTATGTGCAAGATCATCATGAAAAAAATAGGCACTTAAGTGGCAAACAATTCAGAAAAATTAGAGTTAGGCAAATTGACGTAAAAATATGAATAATTTATCTATATTATTTAAAAAATATGTAAGAATAGAATCTGTAGCAAACTAAATGTATTTTCTAAACTACTAGGTTTGTTTAAAAAAAAAATTGTTTAGTGAAAATTTGAAATTTTGCAGTAGTACTTAAATTTCAAGAAAAAACTAAGTAGGTCTCTATTTGACCACCCTAACCACAATAAAATGATAATTTTTTTAATAATATTTTAGATATAAATAGAGGACTCATGTCCCAATGTGATGCATATTTTTTTGTAATTTTTTTCCAAGTAAATAATTAATTATGAATTTTTTATTACAACTTTTAAAAATATAAAAAAACTCGTATCTATGACGACCTTAACTTGGTCAAAACTTCATGAAATTCAATTTTTCTTTTTTTATTCCTATAGTATGCAAAGCATAGAATGTGACAAATGTTTTGGATTCAAAAAATGTTATACCGTTTGAAAGTTATAAATGTTTTTCAATCAGCCTATCAATCAGGACTTTAGTCGTAATTTGAATAGAAAATGAATAATACTTATTAAATTCAAAGTAAAGCATAATTTTTATTGGTGGAAAGCTAATATTCTCCTTTAAAAACCCTTTTTGTTTCATCAATTTTGTGTAAAAAAAAGTCATCAGCCACATACCCATCATATTGCCACTTTTTGGCCCATCATGATCCTGCACATACCCTTTCTTGGGGCATTTTTTCTTCCCCTTCACATTCTTTTTCACTGAAGGAGCAACAACTTTCCTCATTTTAGTATTGGTTTTGTAACCTTTTGACCAATATTTTGAGTCCTCAAATTCATCAACAGACTCATCATCGTCCTCTAAAGGTTCCTCATAATCAAAGTCTTCTTCCACAAAATCCCCATCCCACTCATCCACCGACTCACCAGTTTCATACCTAGTGTTTTTGCCACCCATTTTATGGGCAGGGGTCTTAGGAGTAGCTAGTATCACCTTCATCTTCATGTGATCAAATATAATATTCATAAGGCCTTCATGAAGAGTAGCCTTTTGGGGATTTTTCCTATGATCCTCGATACTAGTTTCCATTGAAAGGAGGTAATAGGGAAATGATACCTAAGTGTTATGGTGGAAGTGATTCAATAGCATGAAATGATAGCCATAGATCATTGAATACCTACCCTCTAAAGTGAAAAATTGTTTAATAGCCATAGCAATGTCCCTCCAAAGTGACTTGATGGATTTATGGGAATACCCTACACTTCCAATAAAACTAAGATTCTACTTCTTCAAGCTTTTAAAGAAATTATCTAAGCCTGTCTTGGCGACAAACCTATCTCTATAAAATTTCCTACCTTTTGAAGGAAGACTAGTAACCTCAATGATGAAGTCCTCATTTATGTTAAAGTCCATGCCCTAGTAACATAAAACCCTATTGTTCCAACCACTAGAAAAATCCTCTAACACCTCAGGGTTAGGACCATGGAGCTTCAACAAATAAGGGAAAACATAGCCCTTTTCCAAATGCTCTAGACCATTTTATTACCACTAAAATCTTCACATGAGCTTGGTTCCACTATGCAATGAGCTCCACCCATGGAAACATACAACAAACTACACTCAATCTGCTCTTTATTCTTCTGCATAGACAAGATTAGGTGAACAAAGCACAAGGAAAAGCAAAAAAATACCCATAATACATGTGAGCCTGACAAACCAAGTACTACCATACCTTAATTTCTAAGAAATAATCTCATAAACATTAGAAAATTAATAATTATAAGAGCATGCAGTAAACTCAACATGCATAAACCATCCTAGAAATAAATGAAATAACCATTCTCCCTTCACAACCGCCTCATTGACACGACAATTGGTCATTACTAGATATGTTCTAAAGATTAAGTGACAAGGAATCATAAGTATTCCAATTAATACAAGCCATAAGTCCTAGATTAGTTAACCCATTAGCAAACAAGTTAGCCTCCCAAAAAATGTGAGTAATTCTCACCTCATCAAAATAATTAATGATAGAAATAGCATCATTAATCAAATGGGCTATAGACTATGATGATGGATTACTCTTTAAAAGACAATTTATGATGTTAAGGGAATCCTTTTCTAACCATAGTTTATAAACCCCTGCTTCTCTAGCTAATAAAAGGCCATGATAGTCTATTGTTGTCTCTGCAAAGTGGTTTTTTTGATTCCCAAAGGGAATGCCACCACAAAGATGAACCTACCATTCTCATCATGTAACACTCTCCCACAACTAGCAGGTCTCAGATTCCCCTTACACGCACCATCAAAGTTAACTTTGAGCCATCCCCAAGAGGGAGCTTTCCAGTGAACCCCTTCCCTAGAGGCCATAATCTTCTTCAATGGGATAGAAAGATCACAAGAGAGATTCCACTAGTTCCCCACAAACAAATCATAATTGGAGACAACTACCTTGGGAACCAAAGAAGGAAGCACCAAGAATTCAGAGAGAAAATTTTCCTTTATGGATTCAATTTTTTTGAAAGCCAACATAGAAGGAGAAAGCTCTAGCTGATGGAAAACATGGTTATTTCATTCCTTCCAAACTCCCCAAACCAAATGAAAAAAAATGAGAGACCATAGCATCGAGAGAGCTGAATTTTGAGAAGGAGCCACCCATTGAAACCAAATTTCCAAGATAGAAGCAAGAAACACTCAAGAAATATCCCATCTCTAAAAAATATGAGCCCACACATCCCAGGTGAAATTGCAACCCGCTAGAAAATGATAACAATCCTTAGTAGATTCTTTACATAAGAAACACCTATTCAACATCAACATTTCCCTTCTTGCAAGATTATTGAGAGTCAAGATCTTATCTTGACAAAGAATCCAAAAAAAAATATTAATTTTTGGTAAGAGATTCACATTCCACAGTCGACCCCAAAAGGGAGGGGGACCAACCATCCAAGTCTAAAAAGAGAAATCCAAAGACATCGATAACTTACCCACTATAGAGTCATTAGGAATGTGAATCAAAGAGAGGAACATAAAAAGAGGTTCCTAATCCCTGTTCACTAGATCAAGTCTAATCCACTTACCCTAGAAAATATAATTAGACACAAACATGCCCCATTCCCTGATAGAAAAATATTTGAAAGGGGCCGCCCAAGGTTCATCCTTTAGGGAACCATTCCCAATCCACCAGCCATCCCAAAAGAAGATCCTCCTACCATTCTTGAACACCCACCATAGACCCGCAACAACAATGGAACTAGCATTCAATATGAAATTCCAAAGGGCTAAGGGAAAATAATTCTTCCTCAATAGATCTCTAAATTTATACACCCCCCTCAAATAATTTGAAGAGAAAATAGCAGTCCATTCCTTATCACTCATAAGAAAATTCCACAACTATTTCATAATAAGGGAAGAATTAAAATCTTTTAGCTTACATAGGCCTAAACCACCTTGGACTTTCAACTTGCAAACCTCCTCCCAGGATAGAAAATGTAACCTTTTCTTCTCCTCCACACCAAACCATAATGACCTTTTTTGGATACTCTCAATCTTCTCCCAAAACCTTATGGGAATCTAGAATAAGCTTAAAGCGTAAACCGATAGATTCTACAAAGTCAACTTAATTAACTGAATTTTATCAACATGGCTTAGCAGGGCACCCTTCCATCCAACAAGTTTTGAATTAAACTTATCAATGATGCCATTCCAAAAGGAGTTCAGAACCCCATTAGAACAAAGAGGAAGCCATAAATAGGTTAAGGGAAGCTCCCCAATGCCATATTCCAAAATACTAGCAATCCTTAATTGACAATGTTCTAGAGTATTAAGAAAGAAAATAGTTCTATTAGGAAAACTCATCTTCTGACTAGAAGCTGCCTCAAACTGTTGAAGAATAAGACATATAGATTTAGCTGTAGCAACCAAAGCCTCAATAAGAATAACAATATCACCAACAAATTGTTGATGTGAACAAAAAATTTGATGTGAAGAAGGATAAAGATGTTTGAAAGCCTCATTAGAAACCACCTGAAGAAGAAATTTTCCTAAAGAATCCACCATAATGATAAAAATAAAAGGGGGGATAGGATCCCCTTGTCACATCCCACAGGAGCTTCTTAAAAAAGTAGAAGGAAACCCATTCACCAACACTGAGAAGGCCGATGAAGAAATTAGTTGCCCAACCAGTTGTAGAACCTAGTCCGATAAGACAAACACCTTCAGGATATTGCAAAGGAATTGTCAGTTCACCTTATCATAGGCTTTTACCAAATCAAGCTTCAAAATAAGCTCAGGTTTCTTGTTAGCCTTAAACAAGTGAATATTCCCATGCATCATGAACATTGAATCCAAAATCTACCTACCTGGAACAAAACCATTCTGTTAAGGAGAAATAATGCTAGGAAGAACCCTTTGCAGCCTAGAAGCCAAAACTTTAGAAAAAATATTATAGATAGAGTTACACAAACTGATGGGAATGAAATCACCAAAATCCTTAGCCCTAGGCTTATTAGGAATTAACACAATAAATGTTAAATTCAGTTCCTTAAGGAGCTACCTACTTGCAAAAAAATATTTAGTAGCATTGGTAACATCCTTCGTGATAATATCCCAATAAGATTGGAAGAATAACATTGGAAACCCATATGGCCTAGGAGATTTGTTTCCTTCAAAAGAGAACACAACCTTTCTAATTTCCTCATTAGATGAAATACCAACCAAGCCTCTCTATTATCCTCCTCCGACACCAAATTAGGAATTACATTGAGAAAACTCTATTGGTAGATAGGATTAGGAGGATGATTCTCTGAAAGGAGATCCTCAAAGAATGATCTAACATCAGATCTAATATCATCATCCTCTTTGAGAGATATTTTATTCACAATTTTTTTGGATATCCTATTCAAGGATATATGCTTCAAAGTTGTAAGATGGAAGAAACGGGTATTTTTATCACCACTCTCAAGCCATATAGCTATATACCTCTACTTCAAGAACTCCTCTTCCTTAGCCACAATGTTATGCAAACTGGCTAGAAGAACACTTTCCTCCTTAAGAAGTGACAAACCATTCTCAGTGGCCTGCATTCTCTCTTGCAAGGTATCTAGTTTAGCCTTAAGCTCTGATTTCTCCTTAAAGATATTTCCAAAAGAGGATTTGCTCCATTGGATCAATTTTTTCTTAACAGAAGCAAGATTCTTAGAAAGTTTATACATAGCAAAGTTTTCAACATTAATATTACACCACTCAACAATTTTGGAGCATAACTACGAGTGGCTAGTCCACATTTTTCTCAAATTTCAACAAGAAGGACTTTTTATGACCCAAAAGCTCAACATTCAAAGACATGGGGAAATGATCTGAGCCAAGCCTAATAAGGGTACATAGAGAACAAATTGAAAAATTGCAACCAATAAGGAGAGATTAAGGCTCAATCCAGCTTAATCAAAATGAGAGCATCCCCAACACACCTATTGGACCAAGTATAGGATGCACCACACAAATCCAAATCTAGCAACAAATTATCATTAATGAAGTTCATGAGATTGAAATTGCTATCATTAACAACCTTAGCCCCCAAAATTATTAGAATCATTAAGTGGGGTATTGAAATCCCCCATCACTAGCCAATTCTTAAAAGAGAATTGATATTTAAAGGTATGTAGACTCCCCCAAAAATGCTTCTAAAAAAATTTCAAATTAGGAGCATATATATTTGAACCACCTAGGAAAAATTATCTTTGGGACAAGAAAAGGAAGTTGCCCCATGATTTTCAAAAGCAAACAAAGCAGAGCCTAAAACCACCTTAGGATTCCAAAAATTAGCCACCCCACTAGAGGCCCCATCAAAGTCAAATGTCTAATAGCCACAATCCTTAAAAAATCCATTTGTAATTTTTTCAACCTTTTCAACACCCATCTTGGTCTCCTACATCAAAATGATATCAGTATGGTGATCTCACAAGATTTGCAAGAAGATCTTGTTTGTGAGGATTATTCAATCCTCAAAAATTCTAGGAAAGGATCTTCATAAAAGATTCTGCGAGGCGCCCTTAAGGCCCAACTCAAACAGAGTAGCCTACAACCCATCAGCAATACCAAGCTTGTTCTCCTTCTCCTATATTTACTGTAAAGAAGGCCTTCCTCTACCTTTGGGCTTTGAACTAAAATCCATCTTCAACCGGTTCCTCATAGAAATTCCCAATGAAGAAGGAGCATTTTTCTTCCTATTCTGAGATTTTGAAGCAAAGGGAAAAGGATCTCCAAACTCCTCTTTTAGAGAATCACTACAATCTTTAATAGAAGAGGTGAGCCCACAACCTTTCTCAAAAATAACAGGCTCAACCACCAAACCCCCAATAGTGCTAACCTCAGGGGCCTCAACAGGTCACTCCATAAAAGAACTAGACACAATAGCATCCTCCTTAGACACAACCAATCAAACATCTAAAACCATCTTTAGAGGGGTCACCTTCTTGGGTTCAACAACCACAAGGGCTAGAGATTTGTCACACACCTCCTCCACCAAACCCAAAGTAGACTCCTCTTCAAGTGAAGCCTTCAACTCAACCTTCTTAGAAATATCATCCACAATGAGGCTGATCCTAGTAGACTCCAAGGAAAAACCAAGATCACTCTTAACAAGAGCCTCACAAATAATAGTAGATTCCACTCCAGCATCTGAAATAGAAACACCCAAAGGCTAACCTTCAATCATAGAATCCACCAAAGGCTCAGTTGAACTCAACACCTCCCCATAATCAAGGCCCCTCCCAACCTCATTCCACACTTTGACAAGCACATTCGACGACTTAGGAGCCGAGGCCTTTTATAAATAGAAAAAAAAGTAGAGGAAAATGGAATTAAATTCATTATTGATAACAAGTTATTTGTGGTTTTGCTGGATTAGCTTGTTCTACTAGATGAAAAAGAAAGTAAAGCTTAAACCTTGACTTAAAGTTTGAATAAACTAGATTAACCTCATTTTAACACATAATGCCAAAAAAAAGGTCTTATCATTCCAATTCACAAAGGTCTAATCTCATCCAACATTAGTAAATTTTAAAAAAAATGAAAGAAAAAAGAAAGTGGGTGATAGCCGAGCTTATATTAAAATTTAAAAACAATTTTTTAAATGTTAATAAGAAGTTAAGACCAAACTTCAACCGCTATAACATGTTAAGAATAAAAGACAATGTAATATGGCCATACACCAACCAAAATCCAACTTACTTTTTTCAAAAAAAAATGACATTATTTTCTATGAGGGGATAGGGTAATGATACTTTAGGAGATTTCTTATTTTTATATCCCATAAAACATATGAGTTGCGCACTACCTATGTTTTTTTATTCAAAGTTGGCACACTATGGTTTTTTATTCAAGTTGACGCACTATGTCTTTCACTTTTTTCAGTAGACTTGAAAGTTGACGCAAATTGTTTTCTATATATATATACATATTTATTTAATATGCATTACAAAAGAACCGAAACGACCAATGTAGATTAAAATTATGAAACCTCTTCTTTTATTCCACTCCTGCGATACCACAAAAACAACTGATGTCATATTTTCTAGTGAATATGATGTCTTAAGTGGTTGTTATTATTACTATTTAATCGTGCGAGGAGTATTTTAGTGCAGTCCAATTTGCTACATGTTACTCACACCAGAACTATTTAGCACTCTTACATTGTCTACCTTTTCCACATATTTACACATTTTTAAATTATGAGCACTTTTCGTATAATTACAATATAAAATTTAAAATTCAAAAATATTAATTTATGAATATGAGAAGAGTATATGAGTCTAATCATAAGATATTTGGTACAACGGATAATGGGGTAATGATTATCTTTTATAAATTAACTTAAGAGTCAATTTAAAATTTTATTTAAGGAAATTAGGTTATTCTATGTGATGTAGTTCATAATTATAATTGCATTATGTAGTATAGTCTAGGTTAGTAGAAGATCTCAAGAAACTAGAAAATTTTATCCTTCCAAGACTCTCCTTATTCCCATGCAAGTTCTAGAACCTTTCACTTGTCACATCACTCACATGTGCCAAAGTCTTCTAGAAAATTTGACATGTCACATCAGTCACATGTGGGTAAAGACCTTGTTTTATCCAAGGTACTTCTCACATCTCTTTTTGGGAACCTTGTCTTATCCTTAAGATATCCCGAATCATGCAAATTTTAAATTCACTTTTATTTATCTAAGATTATACTCTCCCCCATGTGATCATTGAGAGGTCACATCATCCTTATTCTAAGGTACTTACAAGTACCTTCCCATCACATGTCATCTTTCACCTCATGTGTTCTTGTGACACATCATCTGCCACATGGAAAGATGTGAGGGCTTGTGAGTCCTCAATTGACCACAACCCTACATCCTACCCATGGTGGCAAGATCTCAACCGTCCATCTTTTAGAGTTTCTTTCCATAAAATGAAATAATTTCCTTTCATTCTCTCATTAACAACGCATTCTCATTCAACATATTCATTCACAACTTCATTTCTCAAGCTCAAGCATTCAACTAATTCTCTCAAGCTCAACCATCTTCTTATATCCACCATTATTGAATTTGCATACTCTCATTGCACCTATCTTGCTTATTTTCTTAACTGCCCACATCCTTCCTTTGAATCATTATCAAATTTACATCCTTTTTATCCATTTTTCCATCAAAGGAGCACACAAAATCAACTATCAAGAGCCAACCAAAGATCGATTCAAGACAAGGTAAAAATATGCTTCTTTCTATCTTTATTTTTTTTTGAATTCAACTAGGCTAATCATTGAGGTGTTAGTGTTCTTTTCTTTTCTTTTTGCACCTTGTTTTGCATTTTTTAGAGTAGATCAAGATCACTAGTACACATTTATGGCACGCCCAGTGGGACCCACAAACGGGTCATTTTTAGTTTCATATTTGTTATTTTTTGACTTTTGCAAGTTAAGGACACAAAGAGATGTACCTACCCTTGAAGAGGGGCAAACCTACCTAAGGAGGGGAGAACCTGCCCTTGATAGAGGTCAAACATCAATCAAAACTCAAATTTTTAGGTTGTTTACTAATTGTTTTCTGTAGAGGGGTGAACCTGCCCTTACTAGAGGTCAAACAGTAATCAAAACTCAAATTTTCAAGTTGTTTACTAATTGTTTTCTACAGGGGGGCGAAACTGCCCTCCTAGAGTGGTGAACCTTCCCTTGAAATAGGTAAAACAACTTTTAGTTTTTAGTTTTTAGCCTCTATTTCTGACTATTTTTTGCAGAGGGGAAAACCTACCCTCCTAGAGGGGTGAACATGCCCTTGACATAGGAAAAACAACTTTCAATTTTCAATTTTTTTAGCCTCTATTTCTAACTATTTTCTATAGAGGGGTGAAATTTCCCTTATAGAGGGGTGAACCTGCCCTTGAAAGAGGTAAAACAACAGTCAAAGTTTAGTTTGTTGTTTTTTTTCTAACTATTTTCTACAAAGGTGCGAACCTTCCCTTGAAAGAGGTAAAAAATAGTCAAAGTTTAGTTTTTTGTCTATTTTCTAACTATTTTTTGTAGAAGGGAAAACATACCCTTACAAAGGGGTGAATCTGCCCTTGACAGAGGTAAAACAATAGTCAAAGTTCAAGTTTTTTATCTGTTTTCTAACTATTTTTTGTAGAGGGGAAAACTTTCCCTTATAGAGGGTTGAACCCACCCTTACAGAGGGGTGAACCTGCCCTTATAAAGGGGTGAACCTGCCTTGAACAAAGGCTTCTGCAAGGTAAAAATAGTGTGTAAATTTCATTTTTAGACTTTATTTTAGGTTTTTTTTATTATTACTAGCCCCTTAACCCATCTTGTTGGCATTTGTGTTAGTTTCTCTAACATTTTTACAACTTGTTTCATCCTTGCCGAAGAACAGAAATAAAAAAAACTAACGCTTTCTTGTAGGATGGTCGATCCCCGTGTTGTTCGTCTAGTTTGCTTATCATTTTTGGTCATTAATCTAGGCACATAGTTTAATTAGGGGAGAGTTAAAATACTATTTTTTGTGCTTGCAAGTCTTTTGTATCATCCAAGGGAGCACTATCTCATTCACGCTTTCCCCTTACACTTTGTGTGAATTTGGGGAGTGGCCAAAAATGGTTAGTGTTCTCTTTTAGCGGGACTTGCTTGGGGATTTCATCACCTAAAGGGACGATCCCAACCACACGTATCGGCGAGGTATACAAAGGGGGAGAGTGAAAGTTGTACCTTAATCTGGCCACATCGTGTTTGGTAGAGCATCGAAGCTAGGGTGATACCTAGATAGACGTGAAGAGTTGGCTTGAGCCCTTCAATATCTCGATGGGGTTCTCGACTCACGCTTGTGGCGGGTTGGTCTTCATGGTTGTGTCTCATGTAGCAAGACAATATCGAGGACTTCTTAGACACCTTGTTCATCCTAGTTAGAGGACCATGTTGGCCATACCCTCATCACTAATCGTAGGATTGTGTTGTTTGAATTGTCTTCCTTGTGCTAAACTAGTAAATTTTTGTTTATTCAGGTAAGCCTTACCTATTACTTCTTGTTTGCTTTGTTTCCTGTCATTTTCCATCATCATTTTGCCTAATTCAAGTTTAATTTTGGTATAGAGGGGCGAACCTACCCTATGTCTCAGTCATTCCTCAACCTATTTCTGCCAGAATTGTCCAACTTTTTACTAACCTACCCTCCAAATAGTCAGTTTTTCCTTTCATTCAGTCAAATAGCTTGTTTCAAGAGAGGGGTGAAATTTCCCCATAGAGGGGAAAACCTGCGCTATAGAGGGGAAAACCTTCCCTCCAAACAATCAATCAAACAACTTGCTTCAATAGAGGGGCAAACCTGCACCATAGAGGGGCGAACCCGCCCTATAGAGGGATGAACCTATCTTGTAGAGGGGTGAACCTACCCTACAAAGAGGAAAACCTGCCCTCCAAACACTCATTTTCACCTTTTGTTCAATCATTTCGAGCACCCATTTTCCTATGGCGAACATCCATTTATCTATTCTAAGCCTCCGTCTCCTCATTCTGAGAGTCGTTCATCCATTCCAATCATTATTTTTTTATTCTCCTCATCTTGCGAGTTAGTCTCCCATTCTAAGTGTTCATTTCCTCATTTTGATCATCCATCTCCCCCTTCCAAGAGTCTGTCTACCCATTCCAAGAGTTCATTTCCTTGTCCCAAGGCTCTAAAGGTAGATAGGAAACCTTTCCAAACCAATAGGCCAACCTTCCCTCCAATAGGTGAACCTGCCCTCCAGAACAAGTGAACCTGCCCTCTAGAATAGGCGAACCTGTCCTCCAACACAGACAAATCTACCCTTCTAATAGTTGAACCTACCATCCATAGGTGAATGTACCCTCCAGAATAGGAAAAATTTCCCAATAATAGGAAAACCTGACGTCCAAATAGGCGACCTTTCCCTCTAAATAGGAAAATTTTCCCAAAAGAGGACCTTCATCTGTCTTCCTGTCATCATTGTTTTTGTTCATGAACATTTTTTGAAAGTCATCGTTTCATTGACCAAACCACATAGGTTCATATTAGAAAATCATTAGAGTCCATATCCATCATCAAATCATCCATCACAACCACCTAGACTTCATTTTGAGGGTTTTGATTTTTATGTAGAAACTTCCGAAGGCCATAACTTTTGACTCGGGTGTCTGATTGGGCTATAATTTTACGGGTGGTTACGTAATGAGGTGGAATGTGGATTCATAATTAAACCTCAATTAGTTGGCCCCTATTTTGGCACATTTTTTAGGCTTCAAACTTTCATCTTGACCCTCAAACTCATAATTTAGTGTTTTTTTTTTCAGTTTTTGAAAAAAAAAATTATTAATAACTCAGAACACATGTCTCGAACTTAGGATGTTAGTTGGAAATTCATCCTATCTTAGTTTTAAGAATTTTTTGGGAAAGAACTTGACTCTCAAAGATATGCCTGTGCAGTTACCTAAAATGGCAAAATTTGACAATTTTTGAAAACTACCAAATCTAGAAAAATTTGATTGTCAGCACCTTACATCCTCTAGTTAAAACCCCTAAGCTTGGTGTAGAATCAATCCCATCACATTATCCAATCATCCTAATCTAAGCTTCAATCCGAAATATTGATTTGAGCTTTAGTCCATCTGCATCCAAATTTGTTGATATCATCTTCTTTAGATCCATCCTTTTGTCTTTTCATCTCCTTTTCTTTCTTTCTAATCATATATCCCCATCTTTTCAATATGTATTGATCTAATCCAACATAATGAATCCTTATCCTTCACCAATTCAACCAACAATAGTAATCAAGGGAAACCCTAATTACACTGATGATGATAATGAAATTTTTGTCAATCAAGAGGTATATGACATCAATCCCCTTGATGCTATCATTACTAGTAAGCTTTCCCAAAGTGTTTTCCAAAAACCAGTCCCCCCTCTAAGCTATCCCATTACATTTTCATCCACACCTAATAATGATCACTAT
Source organism: Sequoia sempervirens (assembly GCA_007258455.2). NCBI lineage: Eukaryota > Viridiplantae > Streptophyta > Pinopsida > Cupressales > Cupressaceae > Sequoia > Sequoia sempervirens. The sequence continues at coordinate 171,075,819 of VDFB02058242.1, read as the reverse complement.
GATACCTTTTACAAGGGATATCCATTATCTTCCTCACCTACATCTCCATCATATCCTTCCTCTACATCATTTTATTATCCACCACCCACATCCTCTTATCCCAATCTATCCTCCCAATCTTCCCATCCTAATCTACCATCCCAATACTCCTATTACAATTCCCCATCCATGTCTCCCTATCTTAATCCTTATCAATCTACCCATTTTAATCCTACGTCCACACCTTCTTATCTTAATCCTACAACCCCATCAAATTATCCCAATCCAATATACATATATTCCTATCCTAGTCCACCATCCCAATATTCCTATATTAATTCCTCATCTACTTCCTCCCTCCATCCAATACTAATCCTCCACCTACTCTTAGTATTCCATCTAATCCCATTCCTCCATCTAATCCTAGTCCACCACTCCATAATCCCCATCCTTCACCAATCTCTAATCCTTCATCTATTCCCATCACCTCAGCCAAGCCTAGAGTTTGCAAGTTTCTCACTCCAAAAGTTCTCCAAGGACTTATGATAATGAAGACATCCCCCAATCCACACATTTTAGTTGTGGAACCATGCTATCCCAATCTATCATCTATGGTCCCTAGTGATGAAACCCTTCTCCACACCACACCTAGTATTGATGTTACCACCCCTACCACCACTCAAATTGCTGAAAACACCAAATCCACTAAATCCATTGAACCTCCATCTCCTACTCTGAGATCCGTTGAGCCCATTGAAGATAACCAAATACAATCCACTCCTCCTATACTTAGATCCTCCCAATCCATTATAGATCCTCAAATTCAATCCACTCCTCCCACTCGTAGTATCACCACAATCCATCCCCATGAACTTCATGAACCTCTCATCCTTCCATCTCCATTGCTTTTGGAGTTCATCCAACATTCCTCCATTATCATGCCTCTTGCACATGATAAGTCATTCCAAGAGCTTGATCTAGAGAATACCAACATATCCCCTTCTCCACATCAAGATCTTGTCATCCCATCTAGTCCATCTCATGAGCCCTTAATGCCTGCTACCATACATCTAAATCATATCATGTCACTTAATCCCTCTTCTAATACCACCCATCTAGATGCTGTTATCCCCTCATCTCTATCTCATGATCCTCCATCATCACCTAAACCTACTATCCCCTCACCACTCTTATATCCCCTTGGTACTCTCACATTCTTCCATGGTGGTCTCCTTACAGAATAAAAACAAAGAATATATACCACCGATCATCGTCCACCTAATAATGGACTCACATCGTTCTTCTAGAATAACAAAAATCTTGTCATGGATTGAATGCTTAATAACATGAACTATTAAGGAAAAGGTTTGGACCTTCATAAGCAAGGTATTTTAGAGCCCATCTAGGTTAAGGAACAAATCTGTATGCAAAGTATTGGAAATATTTCTCTAGACTCACAATCTAACGATGTTGGTACAACCTCTATATGTCCTCAATGAGCCTCTTCTAAAAGAAATATAGGCTCTTCCCATCGCTCCACCAGATCATTTGCTGCCATCCCTCCTCCTCCATCATATCGCCTCAAAATAGTCATCCACATTCCTCCTTCGTATGCTCCATCCATATTGGGTCCTTACATCCCTCCATCCACCATCTCCCATCCTTCATCTACTTCATCCATTTTGGGTCCTTATATCCCTCCATCCACCGTCCAAAACCCTTCATCTATTGAGTCCATTTTGGGCCCTTATAGCACAAAATCACCTCCTCCATCCCATCCTATTTATCCTTCTATCCATCCATTACTTATCCATGTCACCCATCATAAAATTCCCACTCTCATGTCCCCTAATTAGGATCAACAAAGGAATGCACCTCTACACCCTCCATCCAATATCATCCTCAAAATCCTACCTTCATCACTCCATTCATGTTTTCTTCACCTCATCCATCTCCTAGCACCCATCCCATTGCTATCAAAAGCACTTTGGATGGTAAAAAAAATGAATAACTCCAAAAATTCACATGAATGTAAAGCTCCTCATGTCCCCATAAAAAGACATGTTGAAGAAAAGAAAAGTCAAATCCAAAATCAAAATCCAATCCAAAACCAAATCCAAAATCCAACTCAAATCCATAGGCCACAAAGGCCCACCAAAGAAAAAATAAAAACCATGTGGATCCCAAAGAAACAAGATGTAATGAATTCAAATGAAGCATCCATAACAACATCCAAAGATTCTAATCTGAAATCCAATCATACACATCCTCCATCTCCTAAATCTATTTTGGGTACTTATGTCCCAAAATTCACTATCCCATCTCCTCCATTATCCCCACATTCTCCATCCATTAATCCTTCTATCCTTTCAAATACACCACCACATGTTCCAATGTTGGTCTTGAACTCATTACACCATCACACATCCACCCCATCACTCCATCCATACCCTATCCAACATCCCATCCATTATCCTACATATCTCCCTAGTCAAATCCCTTTAATCCATTCTCTTGTATAATCCATTTATCCTAATAAGGTTGTACCAACATCCAAAAGTCGCTTCAAACATGGGCTATTAATACTTCATATGGATGATGCTTGAATCCTTCATCCATCTCCTTATCACATATCTTCTAAATCCCCTTATCCACATCCCTATCCTTATGCATCTCCTTCTTCATGCTATCAAAAATGTCAAAAAGTCAAAGAAAAAAAAATTAAAAAGAGAGAAAAATAGTAACAAGAAATAATTTGTCCAATAGTGAAAACTTGGAAAAAAGCGCCTTGGATAAGTACCATGATGAAAACTTGGAAAAAAAGTGTCATGTGTAATCCCCCATCCAATTTACTTCCACACTTGGGAGCAACTGCATCCCCTTCACCCATCTCTTCCATCCAACCTATATTACACATCTTGCATGTCTTATCCCATTTATCCCAAACCCACCATCCTCCTTGTGATCATGATATTGATAGGGGAAAACATCTATACATGCTTTGGAAACGTCTTTTCATACATTCCCCTCACCTACACACTATCCTAATCCTTATCCACATCCATCTACCTTCTCTATCCACCTATCATGCTAGCATCAACCTCACTTCCTTATCCTCATAGCCTACCTTCATCCATCAAAATCCCTCATCCACCCATCTTATCCTCCTCCAGTTATCTCATTTATCTTCCCATCCACTCATCTTTCATCCCTCCCGCCTCATCACACATGACATATCTAGAGTGGGGGCATCTATCTTTCTTTGTGACATAAGTCCTTGGTGACATCATTCATCCATCATGTCATCCTCTCCATATCCATGTCCTTAACTATCCATCTAACTGGTCAATCATCTTTTCCTCATCCCTCTCCCTCTTCCCATCCATACAAAAAATCCCTTCCATCTCCCCATCCTTATCTTCCTACCTATCCTTATCTCCTTACCAATCCAAACAATCCTTTTCATCTCCCCATCCTTATCCCCTTATCCATTAATCTCTATCCTCATCTGATCTCATAAAACCTTGTCATTCGTATCTAGCTATAGGCTTCCCTCCATGCAATCCAGTGTCATCTATCTTATCACCATCACTTCTACTTATTTTGCACATCTTTTCAATCTCCTATCCTTTCTCATCATTCATCTCTCCATCATATCATCCTCCCAATTCATTTTGATGATTTGGATAACTATCCCATCCCTGAGCTTTGTGTGATTTCTATCATCCTATACAATCCACCAAGTCTATCCTGTCTCATCATATTAGTCCCATCATTTTATCGACTTATCCTGGTCATCTCATCATCCTTTATCCATTGTGTCTTTGGTATTTGTCAAACTACGCTGCCCCTACACCTTCACGTAGGCAAGGTTGATCTTTTGATCTTCCCCCTGGGTTCCTTTTGTTCATCCTACCTTTCTCATCTATCATTTTTCTTCATCATCCTCTTTCCACTTTTTTCCATGGTCTTTTATCAAACTATGAGGGCTCTGCACTTTCACGTAGGCAAGGCTAATCTTTGATCGACCCCCGAGTGGTGCAAGAGCACCCTTGATGCGATTTTAAGTTATATTGTGAAACTTTGGTTTTTTTTTTTTTTGGCTTTATTGATGTAAATAAGGTCATTTGAGACCATTCTAAGTGGTTTATGACCATTTTTGTTCATTTGGTGAAATTTAGGTGAATATTGTAAAAGTTGTAAAAGTTGCTCAAGAAAGTTGTCAAGCAACTTGTCAAAAAGTGTCATTAAGGTGTTTTGTCAACAAAATAATCAAAAGGTGGTTGAAAATAGTTGGTTTTGGTTGTAAATTTATAAATACACCCTCCAAAACTTGAATTGGGGGTTGGAGACATCATTTTTGAAGTTTGATGAATGAAAACTTCAAATTTTGTGTACATTTTCTAATTCTTACATTGTTTTCAGGCTGAAGTTGTGTATTGTATGGCCTGGTATGGACTATAATATATGGATGGAAATAAAAAAATTTCTAGTTTACAATTCCTTTTGTCTATTTTAATTTTATTGAGTTTTGTGGGAGATATGACTATTTTAGTGAGACTGCCCTATTCTAACAATATTGTGCAGAATTTTTAGTATGAAAAATGTGATGGTACTGATTGTAAAGCCTATATTTTGGATTTGAAATAAATTTTATTTTGTTTCTATGTGAATCTAATTTCATTTTGTTCAAGTCTCATCCAATTTCATTAAGATTTGAATAATTTATGAACATTTTAGTGAGGGCAGGTCTGAACCCTACCTAGGGTTTGCAGTTTTGGGAAAAATACAATAAATTTCTTTTCCATTGTTGGATATTCATAAAAATTGGAGGAAATTTTTTTAATTATGTTATCTTCAATCTCACTGAAGTTATTGGATTCATTATTTTCTTTTTGTAAGTTATTAATGACAATTCGTTGCATTAAATTGTGGGTTGCCATGACAATGTTTCCAATGTGATCTAGAATACACTTAATCATTGTTTGAGATGAATCAGTTTATGAAAGCTGTCAAGTGAATCAAGATTTTTCTATTTTTTTCATTTTTGAAGATTTATTAGTTGTGTTATTGCAAAGCAATCCAATAATTCCTAAGAGCAATAATTTTGTATCATTGTTGTGAATGATTGGTTGAGTTGAATCGTGATCCTCCTAGCTCTACATCATCGAGCCCCTAGGTCTTTAGGGTGTGTTAGTATTATGTCTCGTGTCTTGGGTTGTGTTTTCAAGCTATTCCCTTATCTAGCTTGTTCTTAACAAATGAGATCCACTAGTATCAACAAATCCAATTTGTTCTAAGTATCCCACATCATATCAATCTTTTAGTTTAGTATCCATCTTTGATCTCAATAGGATGCATCCTTCCTAACATATCTCATCAATCCCATCCATTCGCTTGATCCTATGGAAAAGGATGTTTGAAATTGATCGTGATATTTTGATATTTTTAGCTTCTTTTTTTTTCCATTTGAGCTCCCTATCATCACTTGTCATGGTCACCTTGATCCATCATATCATGGTGTGCTTTGGCTGGTAAACATAGGGGCATATCTTGATCTTTTTTTTGTTGTTGTCTTCCTGGTTGTCCCACTTAGTATGCACTAAGATCCCCATGGTCCTGTGTTACATTGGGGCATCCTCTTATGCTTGTGGTTATTCCAACGCCAGGCCTGACCAAGGTCTTCATGACTTTGGGGTGTTGGAATAGCCTTCTTGTTTGTTGTGTTTGTTTTATGCATTGGACACTAATTTACCTTGGTTACATATACCCTAGTACCTGGTGTCTTATGCTATAGCAAAAATCAATGCTCTAAAAATGGAGAATCACATTAGGATTTCATTTCATGATCACTTCCATCACATATCACATCTCAATCTAATCCTCATCAATTCAATCTATCACAAATCATCTAATCAAATCCTTGGTCTTGTTCCCCACCTTGCTACAAGCCTTGATCCAATCATCACCATCGTCATCATCATCGAGATGTATCATTTCCTATCCTTTGGTGCTGTTTTGGGATTTATCATTCTCCCATCAACAACCCTTTCGTCAAGATGTATCCTTCCCTCATTAACAACACTTTCATCGTAATCATCATTGGGATGTATCTTTCCTTATCCTCATGTTTTTTCAGGATATATCATTCCCTCATTGACAACACTCCATCCATCATCAACACACTTTGGCTTGTAGCTTGATTGGGGAAACATCACCTTTGTCCTTAAATCCATTTGTGCTTCATCCATCTCCTATCGCTTATCAGCCTCTCTTATCCCTCACTTTGCATCATCCCCATCTCTCCTTTCATCATCTCATCCATTTCAAGAGCACACCCATGTTGTTTTGAACCCACATGTCCTCTCGAGGGGGCATCCTCAATCCCTAATCTTCATCTTCACCCTCATCATCTTTCTTCCTAGTCACTCCTTTAAATGACTGGGGCATCTTTCTGAATCTAACTAGCTTCTTCCTGGTGCTATCTTTTAATCTTCTTTGAAATGATGCTACTTCATAACACCATCTCAAAGAGGGGAAAATTATAGACATCCAAATTTGGACACTTCCATTTGTCCAAATTTATCCCTTTTCATCTAAATATCCTCTTATTTACATTAATTAAGTAATATTGCTATTGTTTAATTAATATCCTTAAATTCTTCTAAATCCCTAAGGTATTTAGTTAATTATTAAATACCTTACCCCCTTTACTCCCCTTTTTATCAAATGAATTAAATAAATGATTTAATTCCTCACATGTCACATCATTTTCCTTAATCATAATCAACGTCCTAATCTCATCATTAGAGATGTGCACATGTCTAATCCTTGATTAGGATGTGTGACATCCTCCAGCTTTTGCAAGTTGGCTTCTAATCTTCCTTAACCACTAATTATCTTCGAATCACTGATTAGTTAAGCCTAATCAATACCTTGTTCAACACTCCGCATCCCCCAAGGAATTTTTAAATATTTTTTATCCTTCCAAGGCTCTCTTTATTCCCATGCAAGTTCTAGAAAATTTGACTTGTCACATCACTCACATGTGGGTAAGGACCTTGTGTTATCCAAGGTACTTCTCACCTCTTTTTTTGGGAACCTTGTATTATCCTTAAGATATCCAAAATCATGTGAATTTTAAATTCACTTTTATTTATCCAAGATTCTCCTCTTCCCCATGTGATCATTGAGAGGTCACATCATCCTTATTCCAAGGTACTTACAAGTACCTTCCCATCACATGTCATCTTTAACCTCATGTGTCCTTGTGACACATCATCTGCCACATGGTAAGATGTGAGGGCTTGTAAGTACTCAACTCACCACAACCCTACATCTTTCTCATGGTGGCAAGATCTCAACCGTCCATCTTTTATGGTTTCTTTCCATAAAATGAAATAATTTCCTTTCATTCTCATTAACAACACACTCTCATTCAACACATTCATTCACAACTTCATCTCTCAAGATCAAGCATTCAACTAACTCTCTCAAGATCAACCATCTTCTCATAGCCACCATTATTGAATCTTCATGCTCTCATTGCACCTATCTTGCTCATTTTCTCAACTACCCACATGCTTCATTTGAATCCTTATCAAATCCTCATCATTTTACATCCACTTTCATCCATTTTTCCATCAATGGAGCACACAAAATCGACTATCAAGGGCCAACCAAAGATTGATTCAAGACAAGGTAAAAATATGCTTCTTTCTATCTTTATTTTGTTTGTAATTCAACTAGGCTAATCATTGAGGTGTTAGTGTTCTTTTCTTTTCTTTTTGCACCTTGTTTTTCATTTTTTAGAGTAGGTCAAGATCATTGGTACACAGTTAGGATATGGGGTTAGATGCCAACCAATACCTTGATATCTTCATATACCTATAAAGCCTAGCTAACATTTTTCTCTTGCACACAAAATAATTAGAATGCACTTATCATTTAAATAGTGTTAGTGTAAAAGAATATTTGTATTTATCATTGTTTTAATGTAAAGATGAAGTAAAAAGTGTAAATTACTATGGGTTTTTCCATATTTTATAGACAATGTAGACTTGGAATCATTATAGTGCCCACAAAATGCACACATCATGTGAGGTGTCAAAGGGATCATGATGCATAAAGTAATCATGGAGTTGAGACCAACATCACCCCGCAATGAATGAAAAAATGAACATCTTGTAAAATAGAGGGTGGACGAAATAATCATCTATAAGAAAATCATGGAGTTGGAATCATTGTGGTCCCCACATTAAACACAATCATTAGATTATTTAAAATCTAGTGTTAATGTATTTATTTTGCATAAGGAAATCATGAAATTGGTACTAGTGTAACCCCATTGAAAAATACAAGTATAACAACATGTAAAGGTGTTAACTTTTAATAGCTTAATATGTACCCTAGTGTGATATGTCATCATGTAGTCAATTTTAGTAGAGGAGAAGAAATTTCTATTAATTTATTCTGGCTAAATATATAGTATTATAAAAAATCTTGAAGATATGATTCATGTGATTCAATTGTTATGGATCATGTAAGAATGTCATCCTCTACAAGGATATTTTGTGTATTTTGAAGAAAAATTGAATGAAAGGGTGGGACCTCCAAAGTAAGACCATTCATCCATCACATAGGGATGGTATTGAGCATAATGGTAAGAGGAATATAGACCTATGGATTTACATAGTCTTTAATTAACATAAATAATATTCATCAAAGGAATTAAATGTTCCAATATATCAATTAATTTTAGATATAAGAAATTGGTGATAAAAATGCTTCCGCCAAGGATTCTTGCATGCAAATATTCATTTTTCCTATGATATTTCTTTGTGGTATTTACAACTTGTGGAGGTGGATATCAAAATATCTTCCTAACTAAAATAATCTTTGAGTTGTATGGGTTACATAATGAAATTCTCATTAGGACATGTTCCATTAAATTTATATCCATACCTTTTATTTTTTTAAAGTTAGGCCCATATTTTTTTTTAATATAAAAATTAAGATAAATATATAACATTTTGAATACTCTACATTTTGCACACATTATTATAAAGACAAAATATATTAGCAGATTGTGTACCTTTAGTGTCACTCCCACTTTTTACACTACTAAACAATAGCACAACTTACAAATTATTTTATATTACAATAGGAAACAAGAAAATATTTAATGGATTACCCATGCACACTTGATGACAACATGCTAACATTACCATGTAAAAATGCCACGCATAGTTTGAGGAAAGGAAAAATATGAATTGGTTGTGATATATCCCTTCTCCATAGTGTAATGGTGGTGGTTGCCTATTAGGTTTAGGAGTATAACCTAAACACCTTGAAGGGAAAAATATTCAGTTTTGTAGCTCCACAAGGATTTATTATACGATTAAAAAAAGTTCAATCCCCAAGAACAAAATAAATAAGAAAAGGTGAATATCATATTTAATCTAGTTGACAACAATTTGCAAAGGAATTAAACTTTGTGATCATGAGACAAATAATTTCATCACTAAATCAATTTATCCATAATTATGGATTAGTAAATTTACACATTAATTAAATAAATCAAAATATATAATTTCTACACTAGTTAATTTTAATAGGTAATTCAAAAAATTATTTTTTAATAATTAGGTTAATTAAATAATTTAATTTAAAAAAAAAAAATCTAAAAATTAAATCACACATATTTAAAAAAAACTATTCTAAGTCATATTTGTTGAACACCCAAAATACTTATGGGGGGTGAATTAGTATTCACTAAAATTCATTAACCCCATCAAATTAAACATGTATACAAAGCATCACATTAAACTTGTAGTAATGGAAAGGAACACTCAAAGAATGCATCACATCAAAGAACACAAGAACACTAGATTTATGTGGAAAACCCTTGAAAGGGAAAAGCCATGGTGAGGATTAGCTCACAATATATTATAACCGGTTACAATAGATTACAAAATGGAGGACTCACTATCACAAACTCACTATTCAGAAAGAATGGCTCACTTGCAAGGGATCATTGCTGAGAATAGAAAGGGATAGAAGGAAGGGTGGCTCACTACCATAGATGAATTACTAACAATGCATCTAACATATGTTAGAGGTACAGTTCTAATTAATCCCTAAACATTGACTTTACACACTTCATATTTCACCACAATTACACTTTGCACTTTTCTCTGTGTCATATCTCTAACACACACTTAATCTAATCACATTACATTAGCCACACAAGGAATTAACCTTGTATATATAAATACATTTATTGCAAACACTCTAATCCACAAGCCTTTCGGAAGAAACAAAAACATTTACATCACCAAAATAGGTCGACATGACCTATAGTCACTCCCATGATTCTACTCTCTACACAATTCAACTCTGCATGATCCAAAAACCTTTAGGTTGACACCACATTACAAAACTTGAGAAGCAACAACTAAATGAACCAACTGTTCATCCATAACTCGACACACAAACCACAAAACCACTTGCCACTTGGAGTGAATACACTTTTGACTTGTACAAAAACACTTCCTTAAAACTGCATAGTGTAATAATGATTTGTGGTGGAATGTGAGGTATTCTTACTTGCACTATACACCTGTAACACTACCACAACTAATCTGATACTCTAGAATCAACAATATTTTCAGCTTTGGAAGAAATCAAGTCCAAAAACTCTGGATTTATACATGTCCAACACATACCATGAACACCTCAAAACCACATGATAGGATTTTAAATAGTGGAGCAATGTATACCAAAAAATTTCTCATCTAATCACTAAATATGCACACTAGGACTTAGTCAATTCTCCAAAACACATGGTCTTCTCCAAACCAACACTTCAACATTTCTGTAATGGGTTGCCATCAATGACAACACCATACACCATCATGCTCATATTTCCAACAATCTCCCCCTTTGTCATTGATGGTAACAGTCTTGTCCAATACTACTCGCCCTTTGACATTAAGGGAAAAGAGTACCAAAAAGATACTTCTCTTTTGTACACAACACACTTCTCCACCAATCTCCCTCTTAGTGAAATATTTACATCAAAATGGCTCCCCCTAACAATGTTATCCATCAAAAATGACAAAACTTGTACCACAACACCATCAACTACTTTTGCATATGTACTTTAAAATTAGAAAAAAATGCATATACAAACAAAAATGTACAACTTAACTAGCAGAGGGTAAAATACCCTCATAAGATACCTTTAGTTTGGCAAGGTGTGCCTCCCAATCTTTCTTTGCAACCTCCCAGTCCTTATTAGTGAAGGAAAGCATACAATATTGACTCTCAAATTGAATATGGATGTCTTCTCCTTATTTCAGACAACTAGGCACGAGATTCATTTGTACCATCTTCTCAAAATTAGCTAAAACTCAAGTTAAAGATGTAAGCCTTGCACTTTCCAAATATCGAAGATGATTGTACTACATTATGATTTTCTCTTTTTTTTTCTTGCAGTAGAAAGAATTGACCATGCTAATTTTCAATGATTGCTCTTGTTGCTCCACTTGTATCATTTACCAGATCATATGCACTTGAGGCCTAAGCAATTTGTGACTCAATAGAGTCCATTTTATCTTTGATGCTCCTTGTAGAGATTGTCCATTTCAAATAGAAGTGAAACAAAACTTTAGCTTCTTCTAAACATTTTTGAACTTCCTTTAAGTTTCCTTGCAACTTATCATGTGCAGTACCGTGTATTTATCAAAAAAATTAGTTAACCTCATATCATTTCCCTTCTTTACCATTTCCTTCTCAATCTTTTCTTCCAAACCAATAAAATAATCCTTAAAATAATCAAGCAATAATTTCAATTTTCGCACACCAGATAAGGCAGTATCAACAGTTATTTTTGGATACCTTCCTACAACACCTTCACTACTTCATCTACTAACTTAGCACTCTTCTAGTGATTTTCCATAATTTTCTTCCTTAGGGAGGCATGATAAACATCACCAAGCTATAATTTTTATAAACGGGAAGTCTTATATAGGTCCACCTTACCTTGTTGCATGGGAATATGTAGGATCTTTGCAGACACCACTAGTTCAAACTATAGCTACATGTCCAGTAGATATTTCAATGAATCTTGAGAGGCTCTAGAGGATTTACCACCAATTTTTACCCTTTCTTCTTCCCTTTTCTCACTCTTCTCCTTTTCTCCACTACTGAAACATTCTTTAGTATTATTCTCTACTTTTAAAGGACGAAAAGTGTCTTATTTATGTGCCTTAGTCTTCTCTAGGACACCTTGGATGTCTTCTTTATTTTGCTTGGCATATTTCTCCATATTTGGAGGGGAAAATTTTTATTCGACTTGAGCTTCATCCTTCTCCTAGACATTGTAATTATCATATTCCTTCTCTTCATCAATATTCTCCACAAATAGAGGGGTATTATGTGTCACCATATCTTCTTGTCCAAGCTCATGCTCATGTTGTTCTATAGTAGGCTCATTTCTTTCTAGAATGGGTTTTTTTATACTGCATTTGATCTTCATTTTTTAGAGAGGCTTGAAACTTTTTAGAAAGTTCTGAAAAATTCTTCAAAGTCTCATTCTTTATCCTTTCAATGTATTCCTCATCTCTACTCATGAGCGTACTAACTCTTTTTTTTGTCTTGAATCATTTACTATACACCTTAGACAACTTTTGTCTATCCTCTTGAGATAATGAGGAACCAATCTTCTCCATGGAAAATGCATTCATCTTACCATGTTCATCAATAGCTTGTTCTCTTCTAGCACTCAAAACATTTTTCAATTCATTAGGTAATGGATCCTCAATCTCTCCTAGGCTAGTACTGAATTTTACCATAGATTTAACAATAGCCTCTTCTATTTTTTCCTTGTCTTCATCATTTTAATCCAACTACATTGCACTAGTATCCTTCAAAATTCCCAACTTTGTAATCTCACTAAACAATGCATCTAAATTCATCAAACTATTCTCTCTAACCAAAGGGGCCTTCTCTTTCTTGTTTCCCATACCTTTAGGTGATTTTTATTCTTCTCTAGAACTCTTTACTCTTCTTCGAAAACTAAAAGATTTATTTTCTTTTTCCACTTCCTCTTCACTTTCTATGTCTACCACATAAAACTTTGTTCTTTATGTACCAACCTCTTCTTGAGAGGCTTGATATTTATTCTTCTAGACCAATTGGGGTTTCTACTCCTATTCTTCTTCATCTTCACAACTTGTGAATGCTTTGTCTAGACCTGCTCAAACATGAAAAAACAATCAAACGTTGGTCAATAAACAAATCTAAACTAGCATTCTCCATGAAATTCATTCAAACACAATGAACAAGAAACAAAGAAAAGTTAATCAAATGAAAGCTAATGAATCTTATTCAAATGCTCAAACCAGCATCCCATGGGGGAATTGGTGCTTCTTTGATGTGGAAAGAAGCACTCTCCCAATTCCTTGACAAGCTTGATGATGATGTGAGATTCTTGATGAAAAATTACCAATAACCTTGCTATGGATGACAAATGCTATGATAACTTGGATGAAAATGGATGGCATTGCATAAAATTTGTAGATAATAACTTTGCATGAAGTTTTGGATGATTGTGGATGAGCTTGTGGATAGTGATCTTACATGGATTATGGATGCTAAATCAAATAGAGGAGGCCTCTAGTTATAATGGAGAAGGATTGAAGAATAAGGAATAGGATGAATGTGGGATTAAAGATAGACCATTGGCATGTTGCGCCACTTGTCAACATGCTAATGAAGGAGAGTGGAGCACATTTTGAACAATGTGCATGTTAAATGCATGCAGGTGAAATTTGAATTTGAAGAAGTGACTTGTATAAGGAGGGATGTAAGAGGAATTAATGCCAAGTTGGCTCAAGGAGAAGACATGTAAGAGCCTTTAATGAAAATTTGGAGGACAAAAGTCCTTTGGGAGAGAGAATTCAAATAAGTGGAATATTCCAAGAATATGCCATATTTGAATGGAAATAGAAGGAATTAGTAAATCAAATAAATTGATTTACATGTCCAACTTGCAAAAGGTAGAGGAAAGAAGATTTAGTGTTAGGAGTTAATTAGGATTAATTAACTTAGATGAAGTTAGTTTGATTTGACATTTGATTTAGATATTTAGATTTATTTAAATAAAATGAGACAATAGTTGGGAGATTAGTAATTTAATTTAAAATGATTTATTCAATTAAATGAAGAACATTAGGATTTAATTGAATAAAGTTGATTTATTTAATTAAAGGAAGAATATGATGAAATAACCTGATAACATGTATTATCTAATTTTTAGGAGAAATTAATTAAATAAAGATTATTCAATTAATTGGTTAACTGTGGACGTGATAAAGGAAGAATCCATGTTAGTTAATCAAAATCGAATGCATGGTATCAATCAGGATATTTTGAGTGTCTACATTTTTCCCCTCTTTGAAGCAATGTACTTGTTGTGTTGGTTCAAAGAATAACCTTGCCAAGATCAAAATTCAAAAAAAATATGATTTTTTTAGATGCCCCAATGGAAAGAAGTATACTGGTACACTCAGAAAGAAGTATACTAGTACACTACCCCCTTGAGAGATTGAGCAAAAAGTTTGATTTGAGGGTTGATCTCGTGACAAAGAGGTTCAAGATGGATGTATGGATGGTTATGATGATGATGCAAATGAGATGGTTTTAAGATGCTTAGAATAACCAATCTATATTATCCTAAACAAATGAAATGATGATGTAATGCATGTGGGATGGATGAGATGGATGATGTGATGATGCCTATATGATTATGCAATGGATGTTTTATGCAAATGTATGGTTTATGAGATGCTTAAACTAACAGATCTATATTATGCAATGATGAAAATGATATGGTGATTCCTGATGTTGACGTCCATTGTAGGAAGGATGCATCCTAGGACATGATGTTATCAGATGATGGTGAGATTGATTGGATGATAGGCTATTAGTATTAATATTTTACCAACTTGTTTACCTACTAACCTAGACTTGATATCTTTGACAATTGAGTTTTCACTTTTGATCTGCTAGACTTCTTTCCAATTGTTTCACCAGAGGTTGGGGGTGACGATGACTTATTATGAGTGGATGTTTATTTCAGGTGGAAGCGAGATGGGATAGATGGGATTTTTGGTTGTTTTTTAATGTTTTTAGTATTTCTAAAACATTTTGAGGCTTTATTTGGTATTTTTGAGATGTTTTACAAATGTTTTGACTTTTCAATTTTCCAATGTTTTTTTTTTTTGAGATTTATGAATATTTTTGGATTTTGTGTTTTGGGGACTGATCAAAGATTAGCCTTGCCTATGTTTAAGCTCAAAGATGACATAGTTTGGATACCATGTTTTTGATGTTTTTTGACTTTTTGACCTATTTTTGGGATTTTGATATGTTCTAGATGTTTTTGGATTTTGCATGATTTTGATGATTTGAATATGGATATGTATGATGATATCAGTGCTCTATTTTGGGATTCATAGAAAATCAGGCTAAGGTTGATTGACTAGATTAATGGATTGATGATGATAACATTGTTGAGGATACACAACAATGCAAGAATAGTGTTAAGAAACACAAGGATTGGGAAGGATACCCAAGATGATGGGGGATTGATTGGATTTGATTGATCAAGATCGATGATGATAACATTGTTGAGGATACACAACAATGAAAGGATAGTGTTAAGTAACATAAGGACTAGGAAGGATATCTCGAGATGATGATGAATTGATTGGGTTTGATTGATTAGGATTTTGAAGCTTAATTTTGGAACAAAATTATTTTGAATGATTTGATACAACATTGAAGTAGCAATTAGATGCAATTGATATTGATTTTTTGGAATGATGTCCGATGAAAGATAAAACTTGATAAGGAACATATTTTCATCAAAGGGTGCCATGGGCTAATGATTTGGATTTTGGCTCACAACTATTTTGACCAATTTGATTTCATGTTTTCCAATGTTCAAATCACCGCATAAGTTGGAATATATAGATCGAGATTTATTCTCAAAGAAAGATGTACATATCCGTCCCTAGTGTCTAACAATGTATGGAATGCCATGAGTGGATGATTGGATAGGTGTGCAGATGGATGGATATGGTAAGCACACAAAGGATGCCAAGGATTATCTTGTGACAAGATAAGGTGTTCAAACAGAGGATCCTCATTTGGAAAATGCTTCATGGCTTAGATAATGTTGGGTAGGATAGGATCAATGAAAATGACTCATGTCAAGATGTTTACCATAAGCAAGTGTAAAGTGTGCACCAAAATTTTGTTAAGATCAAGATAACCTGGAAGATGGATGAATATGAATGAGAATGGATTGGATAAATTCTTAATGGATGAATGGATTTATTATGGATAAGATGGATGAAATGTTGGATTCATTATGGATGGGATAAGATGATTTCACCTGAACTAGCACACGTAGATGCTTGATTCTACACATGATGCTTGTTTACCAGGTTTTCATCATGGTACCTATCCAAACCGCCACTATAGTGGTTTCCACTAGAGGATGATTTTTTTCTTTACTGTTTTCAATCCTTTTTTTTTATTTTTTAATATTCTATATTTTTTTGGTTTTTTGTGAAAGATTTTGAGCTCATGTTGAACTACCTAGTGGTGTTCATTTAGTTGCTTCTATCATAATGTGCCATCAATATCCTGCTCAAAGAAGTTGCTTTGCTAAGATACATGCACTTGAATGCAACTTTTGAGATACCTCATCTTCTTTATTGATACCAGAGTTAACTTTGTCTTTGTGCGCGCATCATGATAGAGTTCCTTTTGAATCCTTATGATGAAGGGTTGTTTCCAACACATAGTTAATGTGAGAATTGAATATCATGCATGGAGGTGTGGATGGTTTTTTTTGTTTAGGAATAGGAGATGGATTGGTTGACAGTTTGGAACCTTTGACTCTCCAAACTTGGGAAGATGAGCAATAATGGGTGGATATGAAAGTGTGAGTGGAATTAGGACCAACTAATTGATATACTTTTTATGTTACTTGAGAAGCCTACTTTTTCATTTTTGGACATCTTTGATTGGTACTTTTCCCTTTTTTATTTTTCCCCATAGTTTCTTTGACTAATGGAGTTTGATAGGGATAATATTTCTTTGTATTCTTAGGTATCCACTTGTATTTAATTTGTCCATTATGCTTCCCAACTTATTTTTCTTTGATAAAATTCTTTGTGATTTGATTCAAATATTTCTTTTGATGTTGGACCCAACTCGTGGATGGGATGATGGGTGGATGAAGATTCATGACGTGGATGGTTGTAGTATTAGCACTAGTTTCACCATAAGGATTCTTTGTGCTCCCTATGTTGATGTTTGCACTAGATAAAATTGCCCCTAGTATTATAGAGTATCACTGATATTTTTAGATCCCTTAATTGTTGAATAATCTTAGGATTGCCAATAATTTTCACTGATTCTAGGATACCCTATTCATGTAGTCCTAATCCTCTACCTTGATAATTCCTCTATTGAAACATTTTATTTGCAATAGGATATGATTTACCTTGGAAACAAGGTGCTAATCCTTCTCTGCTCTATTATGGATCTTCAAAGGTGATAGCTTCCTCATTTATAAGATAGCTTGCCCTAAAAAAGGTAAGTGATCCAAGTTTATAAGTGATAGGATCCTCCATAAGTGGGATAACCTCTTGATTCATATATTTGGCTCGATCTTGTGAAATAACAGATTTTAATGCTTCTTCAAGAGGTGTTGATGATTCACTATCCATGTAAAAGTATTCCTCATGATTCATTTTTGATATACCTTCACAGGATGTTTCTGATTCACAACTTTAGTAGAATCCTTCTCCATAACCCCTTTTTGATATGTCTCTTGATTTTTCTATATCTTGATTATGTGTACAAATGTTAAGAGTAGAAGACTCTTGTTCCTTGGTAATGATATCAAGAGTATGAGACTCTTTTTTTGAATGAATATGATCTACATGTCCATTAGGAGTAAGCATCTCATGGGTAGAGGGAGGAATATGTGTTATAAGGATATGATCATCATTTGTGACATCTTGTATAGATTAGAGAGTGTCCATTAGATCATTGTAGGATCTTGGAGATATGAATTTTTGATCTTGATTAATTTTGAAATTTATTTTGACATTCTTTGGATCAAGTTCTTGACATGGGTTAGATTCAAAGGATGGATTGCTTAGAAAGAGTTCTTGGATGTCTTCATTAGGCATAGGAAGTAGCTCAATATCCTCTTCATCTTTGAGTGGACTTGGATCAAGTATGGAGTTGAAGATTCCTTCAATATCTATAACCATGAGATCAAAGGATTTCAATATGTCTTAGGAAGGAAAATTGCTAGACTTTAGTGAAAGATGTTGATCATGCTTTGGAATAAATTCTTGAGATATGTCCTCTAACTCATTAGGTGATGTAGGGACCTTTTCAACATGATTATTGGTGGAAGGATCGATGATTATAGGATCAAATAATGTTAACACTCCTTTGAATACGTTATTGTTGGATATTGTTGAAGGGTATTTATCATGATCAAAAAGTTACTCTTGATGTATGTTGAGTTGATCTTCGAATGAAGTAGAAACATCTTCAAGGTGCTCATTGATGGATAAATGTTGATATTTTTTTCAACAATTGTGGTGGAGAGATTTTCAATTCTATCACTAGTGGTTGAATCTTAATCATTGTCCTCAATAGTTATTATTTTTTGATCAATAAGGTCTTGGATGAGATTTCTAAGTTGAATACAATTTGATGTTGTCTGTTCCTTTATTTTGTGAAAATCACAAAGGTGCTTCTTGTTATACCCTGGTGGTTTAACTTGAGGCTCTTAATAATTTTCATAAAAGGGGATTTTTATGAGATTTTCTTGTACCAACTATTACATGACCAATTCGATTGGTTCCCCAAGTGGTGTGTATTTTTGTTTGTTACCTTGTGAGATTTGTACTTTAAATTGACCTTGTGGTGATTGATTTTGGAGATGTGGTGATTGATCTTTGAGATGTGGTGATTGATCTTCGAGATGTGGAGATTGGGTTTGTTGTTGATGTTGTTGATCTTGATATCCAACCTCTTGACATTGGGCATATTGTCTTGATATGGTTGTGGACACAACTTAATGTTTTGATTGTGCATGGCTTAACAAACGAAAGAGTGTATTCATTTTGGGGTGGAGATGTCTCTTGGCACAATGAATCAACTATTTTGATAAGTGTAGCAATTTTATCTCACAAAATTTGATCTTTGTTTTGATCTTGACACCCTTGATTTAGTTGATTTAGTTTTTGTTCAAGTAGATTTAGAATGTATACTTGTGGTGTTTGTATGGGATCATGGACAAATTGATTTTGGACAATGTTCTAATTTGAGATGATGTTTAGATTTGGAATTATAGGTTGAAATTGAACATTTTTGTGGTTGGGAATCACATTGCCTTGATTTAGGTAACTTTTATATTGTATGGTGTTACCTTGACTTGGATCAATACATGGAGTTGTCAATATATTGCTTGGGCTTTGAGCAACATTGGTGTGATTTATAAACATGTCTATTCCAAAATTTACCAACTGTGGATTTGAAATTTTCATGTTTGGTAAACTTATACTTGGTATATTCACATTTGGAATGTATGGATTGGTTGGGAAAATGTTGTTTTGTTGATGACTCGTGCATTGACTGTTTGGTTAATAGATTTGTAGGTTTGGAATTTGATTTAAATTAACCATAGGGAAAGGTGTTCCAAAATTTAGATTGGGCATAATCACATTTGTTGTATCATTGAGGTTTGTAGGAGATAATGATCCCATGTATGGATTGTATAAATGTGAGTTTTGATAATCCATTTTTTTCTCAAGGATTTGATTGTTTGGTTGATTTAGATCACTCATGATGTATGGAGAAAGTTTATATTCCATGTTCTTCTTTTGTTTTGACCTTGCTGCAAAAGTGACCCCTAAGGTGTTTAGGACCAATGATGAGATGAAGGATGAAAGTGTGAGTGATATGGCATTTGAACTTTTAGCAACTTTGGAGGAATACTAGACTTTAAGATTCTTTGGATTTTTTGATTTGAATTGGATTTGATTTGATTTGGATAATGGACTTATAAACCCTAAGATGTTGGATGTTATCTTGGAATAAACTTCTCCGCAAGGATGATAATTGAACTAGATGTATGAGGAAGGATTCATCCACACACACTTAGCCAAACAAGGAGATGTCAATGTTGATTTGAAGGATTTTACCAAAAGTCTAGTATGAATGATTTTTCCAATGGTTCAAAAGTTATTTGTGAGATGGGTTATGATTGATGTTTTGGGATGGATGAAATTGATTAGTTGTTTTGATCCTAAATGAACCTAAGAGGGACTTCTTTACAAGACCAAGGTTTTTAAGAACATGATTTTCCCTAAGAGTACTTCAAATCAAAAGATCAATGTTTGCTCAAAATACCATAAGACAAAAGATACAGAAGCACATGTGCAGGGTTCAATTGATTTCATCTTGATTAATGAATTGCTTTTCCACGTCCACACTTCTTGCTTAGTTTTTCAAACTGAATGTCTATGTCTCAATTTCCCTTCATCCCACAAGGACCATTATGTGGAAATCAAGAAAATCAAGAATATGTTACCTAATGTTGACTTTAGAGAGAAAATTGATATATAAATACAAATAATTACAAGCCTCTAAGGATGAAATCCCTAGGGACAAGTAGTAGCACTTGGATTTTTGAAAGGTATTTGCTCCTTCTAAAGGTTTGAAATTTGATGTCCTTGTTAGATGTTTTTTTTCAATATTTTGGATCCAACCAATGTGTTTAACTAACTCAAATATTGCACAACCCTAGGATGGAAAATAAAATATTTATTGAATTCCCACTTGGATAAATCTAGTTGTGCTTATTCAGAGCGGATGATTAGAAGCTTGACCACACTAGCTATCCTCCACGACACTCACTCCTATGGGTTAGCCAAGCTTTAGTTCTCATGAATCTCCCATGATGAAATTTTCATCTCTACAAAGAATCACAAGTATGTGGGACAACTTTGGAGGTTCGACCTCCTGAGGCCAATAAATATTGGAATTTTTAGCTACTACATAATGGTTTGTAATAAGGGCATCTTTTTCAAAGGACACAATGATAAACTCCCTCAAGAGGTCTCCCAACCTTAGAAAAAGGGCTTTACACATCATAAAGATACTAGGGGAGAGCTATCATGCATCACTTAGTTTATTGCAAACTTTCCTTGCAACCACAAATTTTTATAGTAGTTCAAAAGAGCCTGGATTATGCTTGTTACCACTTGGGTTGTTCCCTTGGGGTGAGTACTTTTTTCCACCAAGGAAGGCCCTCTAAACATAAACAAAAGTGAGTAAGTACATTCGTAGTTCAATAAGTCTTTGTTTACATGAACAAAGAGAGAACATACACAATGTCCTTCCCACACTAGCAAGATTTGTTCAATTTTTAAGAGCCTAAATTTGAAATGTGGAGGCAATATTTTAGACAAGATAATATCACCAAAATTATTTTGATTCTCAAGATCGTCGTGAAGCGTGAGAGAAGTGCATACGCATTCTAATGGTATTAGTTTGTAAAAAGGATTACAAAACAAGATAAGCACATGTTCATTTTAGACCTCAAAGCAGTACATGGGTTCCTTTTATAGCATCAAATTTGAGTGTTTGAAGTTGTTTGTTCAATTATTAAGACCCAAAATCAAATCTAGTGAGTTTCTAATGTTATTTTGAACCCTTTGTGAAAAAGAAAGCTTTTGTATGTTCTTTTTAAAACCCTAAAAAAATGTAGTTAAGTTCTAAAGCTAAAGATAGCAATATCCAAAGATGGGATTATAAATGCTCCCAAAGTGTTAAAGAACACTTTTTTACAATTATGAAATAGAAGGTGCCATAGGAAGCTCTTCTTGTTTTCTTCTTTTCCTAGACAATGGATATCAAATTATTTTTCACTTCAATGCTCCATGCTCTTCTTAAAACCTAGAAACCATGCTCAAAATGTTAGATGAGATCAAGAAACAACAAGATATGAGGGTTAGAAAAATGATTAAGCATAAATACTCTAAAATTTTGACCATGTTACAATGTGTTTTGACTTTAGGTGTAAACTTGAAAATTTTAACTCTATAAAAATTGAGAAACACTTACACCATTGCATAACTTATGAAATTTTACCCCATTTAAAAAAAGCTTTGAAAAAGACCTTCGTATGACCAAGATATGGTCATTTTAAGATTGACTATAAAAGCGCTATAACATAGAGCATATGCACTAAAACTCATAACATATCCACTAAAATATCTTATCTATGTGTTGAAATAGGAGGTAAATGCATTTGAAGATATCGTGTATGTGCTATAATAGAGCTTGGAAGCATGAAAAGTCACCACCTATGCATTGAAAGAAGCCATGGGTGCACTACATCGAGATTAATGAACAAACCTACTGACGAAAACTTGCCAAAAAATGTTAAAAATGGGGTTAGGCTCTACGGTGGGTCCCAAAATGTGAATGCTTGGTCTAGTCCTACTCAAACATGAACAAAAAATGAAATGTTAGTCAATAAACAAATCTAAACTAGCATTCCCCATGAAATTCATTCAAACACAATGAACAAGAAACAAAGAAAATTTAATCAAATGAAAGCTAATGAATCTTATTCAAATTCTCAAACCAACATCCCATGGGGGAATTGGCACTTCTATGATGTGGAAAGAATCCCTTTCCCAATTCCTTGACAAGCTTGATGATGATGTGAGATTATTGATGAAATTTTTTCAAGAACCTAGCTATGGATAAGAAATACTATGATAACTTGGTTGAAAATGAATGAAATTACATGGAATATGTAGATAATAACTTTGCATGAAGTTTTGGATGATTGTGGATGAACTTGTGGATAGTGATCTTAGATGGATTATGGATGCTAAATCAAATAGAGGAGGAATCTATTTATAATGGAGAAGGATTGAAGAATAAGGAATAGGATGAATGTGGGATTAAAGATAGACCAATGGCATTATGACACTTTTCAACATGCTAATGAAGGAGAGTGGAGCACATTTTGAACAATTTGCATGTTAAATGCATGTAGGTGAAATTTGAATTTGAAGAAGTGACTTGTGTAAGGAGGAATGTAAGAGGACTTAATGCCAAGTTGGCTCAAGGAGAGGACATGTAAGAGCATTTAATGCCAAGTTGGAGGACAAAAGTCATTTGGGAGGGAGAATTCAAATAAGTGGAATATTCCAAGAATATGTCATATTTGAATGGAAATAGAAGGAATTAGTAAATCAAATAAATTGATTTACATGTGCAACTTGAAAAAGGTAGAGGAATGGAGGATTAGTGTTATGAGTTAATTAGGATTAATTAACTTAGATGAAATTAGGGTATGTGTAGGATCATGATGGGCCAAAAAGTGGCAATATGATGGGTATGTGGTTGATGAATTTTTTCTTACCCAAAATTGATGAAATGAAAAGGGTTTTTAAAGGAGATTCTTAGCTTTCCACCAATATAAATTATGCTATCCTTTGAATTTAATAAATAATTATTATTCATTTTCTATTCAAATTATGACTAAAGTCCTGATTGATAGGCTGATTGAAAAACATCTATAGCTTTCAAACGGTATCACATTTTCTAAATCATAAACATGCATCACATTCTATGCTTTGCATACTATAGGATTAAAAAAATAAAAATTGAATTTCATGAAGTTTTGACCAAGTTAAGGTGGCCAGACATATGAGTTTTTTATATTTTTTAAAAGTTGTAATAAAAAATCATAATTAATTATTTACTTGAAAAAAAATTACAAAAAAATATGCATCACATCAGGACATGAGTCCTCTACTTATATCTAAAATATTATAAAAATATTATCATTTTATTGTGGTTTGGGTGGTAGGACAAACACCCTTATTTTTCCACTGAAATTTAAGTACTCTTTGCATTGAAATTTAAAATTTTCACCAAATAGATTTTTTTTGTTTTAAACAAACCTAGTAGTTTAGAAACTACATTCAATTTTCTATAGATTCTATTCTTACATATTTCTGAAATAATATAGATAACTTATTCAAATTTTTACATCAAGTTTCCTAACTCTAATTTTTCTAAAACTTTTGCCACTTAAGGGCCTGGTTTTTGCATAATGATCTTGCAAATACCCATTAGCTTGATTTGACATTTGATTTAGATATTTATATTTATTTAAGGGTATGTGGAGAATCATAAAAAAAATATGCACTTAAGTGGCAAAAAATTCAGAAAAGTCAGAGTTAGGCAACTTGATGTAAAAAATTGAATAAGTTATCTATATTATTTAAAAAATATGTAAGAAAAGAATCTGTAGAAAATTGAATGTAGTTTCTAAACTACTAGGTTTATTTAAGAAAAAATCTACTTGGTGAAAATTTAAAATTTCAATGCAATTGTACTAAAATTTCAGGGACAAAATAAGTAGTTGCTTGTCTGACCACCCTAACCATAATAAAATGATAATATTTTTCTATAAGATTTTAGATATAAGTAGAGGATTCATGTCTAGATGTGATGCGTATTTTTTTGTAATTTTTTTTCAAGTAAATAATTAATTATGAATATTTTATTACAAGTTTTAAAAAATATAAAAAACCTGTATGACTTGTAACGCCCCACTAGGGAATCCAAAGGACAAAGCATAAAGTAACAAATTATCTGAATAATTTTTTTTTTAAAAGTCTTTCGATTATACAAATGTCTTAAGGATTCCAAGACATCATCGTTAATTAAACATTATAATTACGAACATCACACCAAATATTAAAATCATAAAGTGCGAGTACTATTCACATTCTTAAATGATCCATTTTACATATCTTATAAAGTTAAGATATTTATATATCTAGATTACATCCAGTGAGATTCTCATAAATCTCAATACATTATAATGATGTTACAATGATTACACTCATAAACATGAGATAAATATACAATAAGGGTATAGATCTCCTCATATCAAATATCCACATTTGAACAAATTTAGCATCCACTTTTGTGATCAACGAAGTAACAAGAACTAGCAACAAATATAATGTCATCAGTAAAAGTATCCAATGAAGGTGTAGCACAGTTTCCACCCAACCGCGTGGAACCCGAAGGTCCACTTCCTCCATGCTAGGAGATAATGTCAGGTCCAAAAGATAATCAAACAAACAACCAAGTACATACAATACATTACATGGCTGACTACTCATAATGACATGACCACACCAAACCATAGCATTCACAACTTATGCTACCAGAGACGACCACAAAATAACCGTTAACTTCACAGAACGAACTACAATCATGCTTCAGGACAAAGTGTCATCACATAGTTGTTCTAAGTTACCCTGGCGAATCTTCCTAGACTACCGGCCCTCATCCAGAGTTACCTTGGTAGTCTCTATCGATTCTCGGCCCTTAGATAAACTCATGTGGAGTCGAATTACCTTTCAAGAAGACAAGGTAAACGACTAAGCCTTTCCAGGCCTTCTCAACCTACCCTTAATCTAAATGAGCATTAAGGCACTAGGTGAGGCATTTGTCTACCTATATTTAAGTAATGAATCCCAAGTATAATTATTAATATTTTCACTAAATTACAAAAACCTACGATAGGCAACCACTTAGAGTTTCGGCCCCTATTACAAGCCACTCTTCCTAGAAACATGACACAACATCCAAATACTAAGGACTACCAATATGTGTATGAAACAATACCATAACAAAACATATTTCATTCATAGTCCAATCGTGGAACAAATCGAAACACCACAAGGTAACAAATAAATTTTGTATGGAAAAACCCAAAATAGAACAACAAGGTATTTAATACATCAATAAACAACATTAAAATCTCATACTTCAAATCAACCCTCTAGCTTTTTGGAATTAAAAGAAATCCTTATAACATCCAAATTAACTTTCACCAAGATACCAAAAAAAATGACAATAAGCCCTGAAAGATGTTATATCTATTTCAAAAATTGCTTAAACATTTAAAAAAACACATAATCCTAACATTATTGCCCATTCAATACAACCAAGAATTCACTTTAGTTCAACAATAATATAATTACATGTTCAATGTATTTCTAGAGATGTATTTTAACATAACAATCTTTTCTCATAAATAAGAAAAAAGCCAATGTGCACATATATCAAATACTCAATCTTTTAAATACTCATATAAGTTCTAAATAATATACATTCAAGAAATTATGTACTAATTACTATTTAAAAGTAATCAACATTCACTATCACAAATTAAAGTAAAAGTTCATAAGAAACTTTTAAATATACTATCTACATTTTACTTCAAATATTTTTGGAAACCATATACTCATATTTAATATATCCCACTGTTTCAATTATAATTATCATAATATCAATATATTTATACACATATAACTAACTTAGTTGAATAATCGTAAAACTATTTCTTTACAATTCCTAACAAACCATATAAGAGCCAATCCAACATAAAGCAAGTGATTACTAAAAAGGAATTTGACTTTTCCAAAAATAAAATTATAAACTCCCGTTATCTCCAACTAACTGAGTTAAACACTAGCAAATGACTGTGGATGAAACCAAGGGGATTTATCACAAAAAAATAACAAAGAACCAATTATGAATAACACTTGTATGTTCGATGTAAATACTTAACTAGTATCCATCTAATTTCTCTATGGATGAGATAACGATACAAATGTTTTTTTTTTTTTTTTTTATTTTATTATTTCAAAATTTAATTATACTACCACTATTTAACAACAAACATATCCAAAAAGATGGCGCACGCGAACATCCAACACACAATGACATGCATAGATAATGACTAAATAAGATTGTAACTGAATCTTTGAGATAGCTAAAAGAGAAGCAATATAATAAAAAGTGGAAAGAATGGCTTCACAGCGGACTACTACAACTTACAACATGCAGACTAGAGTGTACATAGTCCAGCGAATGGAGCCAGAGAGGCTATTTAAATCTATACGACCTACCAATTCTAAGTGCAACAGCTATGAGAAGTTGCTAATGGAATCATGGAGGTTATTTAATTCTCCAAAACTTCCTAATACGCTGCAGGGCATTAGCTATGACAGGTCGATAATGAAATAAACAAGGATACTCAAACCTCTATAACATTCTATTCTTAAACACTGCTTCAAAGAGGAGGTGCAAAAAGACTTCAGGAGATTCTATTACAAAAGGGAACAAGATAATAGCGAGTATACTGGCCAAGCATAAAGCTTGCATGAAATCATAATGAAGAAACAACTGTATATTAACTGTAGAGCGATGAAATAGAGGATGGATCACCCCGTTAGGAGAGGTCAAGACACATTGTATTTAATGTATAAAATTGATTTCATTAAGTGCTTAGAAAGAACAAAAAAATAACACTTAACAATGTAAGCTAGTGTTCAAGCTGGTGCATGCAAGCGCACAAGTTAAAGACTAAAACTGTGCATCTTTACACCTTCATTACATATTAATTTTATACATCAATTTATAGATCTCAAAACCTAAATACTCAATAAACTAGAATATTGGAATTATAAGAATCTGCCATATTGGAGAGATGGCTGCACACCAGTTCCATAAGAATATTTCAAGCCACGATGACCAAAGCTCTGTATACACATACTAGGGCAGTCTGTTATCAGATGAAAAGGGTATCTCAAGCCGCGCTAAGCGAGGAGGAAGACAGATATTTCTATAGCAGCCACTTATTTAGAAATCAAACCATTAACATGGAGATAGTACGTAGGAATTTAAATCAGAATATCTTCAATTAGAAATCAAGAACATTTAAGGGCACAGAGTAAGGATATGATAGTTTGCAGACTCTCAAGGAATACAAGAAATAGTATAATAAGATAATTAACCCCAAATCAATGTGGACATACACAGGGAAATGATATACATTCAAGCGGATATATGGTAAAAGCAATATTCAAATATTGTCAAAATAGTGATGAGCGGCGCTAACAGTATTTCTGATGTTATGGCTGGTATATGTATATGTATATGAGTGAGTGCGTACAGACACTAGGGAACGCCTAACCCAAGCCATTTAGAGTTTCATTACTATTTCATCACGTATTCTTCTAGATTTAAGACATTAAAAGAAGATTATCTAAGGTAAGCAAGAAACTACAGATTACAAAAGGCGCACTCAGGAAAGTAAATCAACCGAAGTCTGAGGTCGTAACTGGCTAAAACGTGATTACTCAGGGATGTAACAGATTTCCAGAAGTATATATGGTAAAATAGAATCCTCTTTAAATATAAAATGCTTTATATTATTCAAAATCAACAATTAACAAACTTATAGATGTCATAGCACTCTGATGAGGATTAATTTTTATTTTTATTTTCTTGTTAACTCAAAAGAAATCTTTATAACTGATTCATCTTGTTCTAATTATTTCTCTATTGCATGTGCAGGTCTGATTCAATATAAATTTCAGAAAACTACCAAATAAGGAATTGCAAAACAAGTAGAAAACCTGGTTGAGTTTGATGGCTGAAAAGAAAATACGAAGCTTCAGTGTTTCCTGTACTAAACACCAACACTTGCTGAAGAAATTCTCACAATTCCTTTTTTTTTCAAATTATTTCTGCAATCAAATTGTTGCGCAATCTCCTAACCAACCTACTGTTGTGAAAGCTTCTTTGTTTTTAAGAATGGTCGTGCAAAAATTTCCTCAAAGCTACTGCCTTGAAAATTCTTCCTTATAAAATTACAACCCCTAAAGGCTTATTAATATAATTAATTATCTCAAGTTACAACTTAACTGTTTCCATTCCTAAAATTGCTCATGCAGTTATAAACTTTAAATATCTAAGATATTTTCCCTCATGTGATCATGTTTTCAAATATTTTAAGTTATTGAACATAGACTCTTTTTAAATTGTCAGCTTCTCACAAAAAATGCACAATTAGTTCAACAATTGCATTTAAATAATTACTTTTTTCAAAATTAACATTCACTTTAAATAAATAAATTGTTTAATTTATTTTTAATTAAACTAACCTTACACAAACATTTAATCAAATATTTAAAAAAAATGGCCATTTAACTAAATTAAGCAATAATTAATTTCCAAATAAATAACACAAACAAAATCGAGATGACAAGACAAAACAACAACGACAACAGGCAACAAATGGATACTCATTCGATGAAGAATGATGGTTAAACGAGGACCAGACACTATCTTGAATCAACATGATTTTATTGGATTAGGGTATGCTCAGACTTGACAAGCAGGTGGAGCCGATACCCGGTACCTGTATCTGCATAAAACATCACTTGTTAAACATATTATTATATATTGAAAAACACACCGTGAAGAAGAATCACAACGTAATAGGGTACTCACCAGTCAGTAATAGTACACTGTCTTCATCACCAGGACTGACAAACATCATTAAATCATAAACATCAATCACATCATGATATTCACATTAAAACTTAGAAACAACATATCCATTACACAGACGAATCTATCATAATATCTTCACTCGAACTTAACCAGATAATCTTGATATTCAATGAATCATCCACAGAGTTTAACATCTAGCAAACAAGCAAACAAACAAACAAAAACAAACTGATACACATAGTAGCAACTGGAGGGGTACTACATGTCTGACCACCTTAACTTTGTCAAAACTTCATGAAATCCATTTTTTTTCTTAATCCTATAGTATGTGATGCATTGAATGTGACACATGTTGTGGATTAAATTTTTTTGATACCGTTTGAAAGGTATAGATGTTTTTCAATGAGTATATCAATCAAGACTTTCATCGTAATTCAAATAGAAAATGAATAATAATTATTTATTATATTCAAAGTAAAACATAATTTAGATTGGTGGAAAGTTGAGAATCTCCTTTGAAAACCCTTTTCGTTTCATCAATTTTGGGTAAAAAAAGTTGTCAGCCACATACCCTACGCATACCCATCATATCGCCACTTTTTGGCCCATCATGATCCTGCACATACCCTTAAATAAAATGAGAGGATAGTTGGGAGATTAGTAATTTAATGAAATAAAATAATTTATTCGATGAAATGAAGAACATTAAGATTTAATTAAATAAAGTTTACTTATTTAATTAAAGGAAGAATATGATGAAATAACTTGATAATGTGGATTATCTAATTTTTAGGAGGAATTAATTAAATAAAGATTATTCAATTAATTGGTTAGTTTGGATGTGATAAAGGAAGAATCAGTGTTAGTCAAGATCGAATGCTCATCAATCAAGATATTTTGAGTGTCTATACAACTAATGTATTTCTCTCTAGTTTCCTTTTCCTTTCTTCTCCTCTTCAAAGTTTTTTTTTTGTATAGAGGTGCTAGATGTTTTTTTCTTCTTGGAACTCCCTACAAGCTTTATTCTAGAGGACTTAGGAACACTGAGAGAGGAGGAAAAGGTCCAAACTGAACTTCTTGTACTTGGAATAAACTATGGAGGGGCAGATGTACCTAAGGATCTCTCCACAAAGCCCATAGATGTATTCACCATCTCCTTCAAATCTAGTTTCATCTTCTTGACTTTCTCCTCAATGTCCTTCTTTTCCAAGTTCACTTGGTTGGATTTTTTTGCATATACATTCCAAACCTATCTACATTTGGATCTCTATATTTACTTAACACAATCTCTAAGGGACTAGTAAAATTTTCTTTTGTCACTTCATGTCTAAGCTTCAAAACCCAAACTATTCTAGGTTCAACTATTTCCATAAAGCAGTGATAGTTGTTGAACATAAAATTTATGCCATTCTTATACTTGTCAATGACACTTTTTAGAATCTTGTGTCTCTCTTGCATCTTGTCTTGAAAAGTTTTGAAAAAAATCCCCACAAGGCTGAATTCTAAGACTCAAAATCTGGGAACCTTCTTAGGTGATCTCTTATTTGTACAACAACATGAATATTAGTATCCCATATAACAATATTTTTTTTCTAAGAAACTCTCTAAGAAAGTAAAATAATAAGATTATTAGGAGACCATACTAGAAGGGGTAGCTTGATTCTTTTTGCAAGTTCTCCATCAACTTTTGTCTTGGAAGCTGACACAAATCCATGTCTTCACCATCTGGTGATTTGTGTGTATTATGGTGGCTAAAATAGAGTTCTCTATGTTTGCATCTAGAAGATCTTGTAACCTGTCACCATCAAATCATAACTTACCAATGGATCATCAATGCCCTTTACCATTAGGCATTAGGGCACATTTGTAAAATTTGCTCTGGTGAGCTTCATCACCACATTGTTCTTCATGGCCTTCAATTTTGAAACTAGTCCATTAGAGCACAAATTGGTTACAACCCTTTAAACAATGATTTTTGATTACTCAAATGCTTTAAGCTCCTTCTAGGGTTTTTCACCTAAAAGGAGAAAGAATGGGGTCCAAAATGCAAACGTATACACTCAAGATTAATGTAAACAAGGTGTAATGTACCTAATTATGATGTACCAATGCACTGATATGAAAATAAAATGATTTAAGGATCCAAAGTGCTGGAAAACACACCGTGATATGTAGAAAAACAAAATAGATGCAATAAAGAACAAAATAAACATGCAAAATAGAAACTATGCACCTTAAAACTGATGAAAAGTTGACTAGACATTGCAGAGACCTTTGAAATTCTAGAAAAAAATATTTTTAAGCCAATTGGGACAGTTATGCCAGGATGGGCGACTTAGTCCCAAATCAGGTAAACTGCCTAGAAAGTTGTTTATGCCAAATGGGTAATTGAAACTGTAAAAAATCCCTAAAAAATCAATGTAGTGGAACTAAGTCTCCACTATGGGCGACTTAGTCCACTTTGGATTTTCTACAAATTTAAAAGTGGAAACAGAAGCCCACGACCTACACTTTACTTGTTGATGGAAATTTGGATTTGAATCTTTGAAAAACCCTATAAAATAGAAGATAATTTGTTTTCTAATGGGGGTTTTCCTCAATCAAACCCCTAGCTAGCATTTAAACTTTGTGAAAGATAAAATCTACATAAAACCCTAGCCTTAAGTGTGTCTAAGATTAGGAAAAAGCTGAAATGAGACAAAACCCTATTCTAATGTGCTAGAATAAGATAAGCAAATGAGACTTGAATGATGCAATACTTCAATCCAAGAAACCCTATAACATTTCAAATGAATTCAAATGACATGCAAATGTTATGCAAAGCTTTATTTTGAAGATAGAGAGAAAATGAAATATGGAATCACTTTGAAAACAAGTCTTTAAGTGTGATTTGATGGCTAGTTACATCTCCTCAACCTAGATTTCTCTATGATTCACCATAGGCATCCATGATTAACTCTTTGTAATGTGAGATCTTGAAAAAAAATTGAGCTTGAAGACCTACAAAAATCCTTGTTTTCTGCCCTAACGCTTCAACTTTGATGTAGAAAGACTAATGAATCTTCTTGTGAAAGCTATTTTGCTCTTGATTCTTGATTTTTCTTTGTAAAAATTACTAGGATATGTGAAAAATGAACTAAAAGCATGTATTTATAGGCATTAACACCAAATTACTCATTATTTTAACTTCATAGGACAATATCCCTCAAGAATTTGAATTAGGTCAGTGATTTTCCTGCAAAAAAGTGGAAAATACCCCAAAAGGGACTAAGTCGCCAATTTGGACGACTTAGTCCCACTAGGGATTTTTGAGGTGTATTTCACAAAATTTGAGTGGATTGAACATTGCTTGTCAAGATTTAAGTGATTTTTGAGTGAAATAGGCCTTCAAGTCCAAAATCATGATCATTAGGGGCCTAGAAATACAGTTTTTAAGGGGTGATTGATGCAAGGCATCTAAAATAGGACCTAATTAGGCCACAAATTATACTTTTTGCAAAGGAGTACAATTTTGGTGCACACAAACCCTAATTTCTTCTTTGTTGATCATGTGTGACATGTCCAACCACATGATTTTTTCATGAATCCTTCTAAGCACATACTTAACACACTCATCCTCATAAGAAAAATTGAAGAAATTGTTCCACACATATAATTTCTTCCTAGTGAGACTCCCATACTCTAGTTTTAGCTTGAATTTATCTCCAATCAACACCTCTGAATATTTTTCCATCTTCAAATGATCATATTCTTCCATCTTCATATGAATGTAGATTTGCACATCCTCTATGTGCTTTACACCACTTAAAACCCTACAAAATGAACCTTTAGGGTCCATCTCCATAGATTTATACACATGCTTTTTGAATTTAGGTATTCATCACTTGAGGAGTAAACATTTTGAATTTTCACAAAATTGGGGTTTATAAGAAACTGATAAATACCTTTGGAATTTATCGGTAGGGTTTCAAAAAACACTTTAGAATCACTTCAACACTTTATTTCTCTACTCTTCACTTCAAATTCTCAATCACAAATGAGTTTATCAGACTCAAAATGAAATAGAAACCCTTTTCCAGTGACCTAATATGCATTAATTGTAGTACTGAAAAGTTAGTTTGAATTTCTAGCAAACCTTATTGTGTAGTCATAGGCACCTTAAATCACTCCACAAATCTCCACAACAAGATATTTCACATCGTAGATACCACCAATAGATTAGGCACAACAACTAAAAAATATACCACAGTATGTTTAAGATATCATCACATCCTTGGTAGGGGCTTTGAAAGTTTTCTATTAAAAACTCCCTTTGAGCCAAAGCTCTCTATCTAGTTTCTGAAGGAAACATCTACACCTAGAGCTAACACAAACCCATTCTTCACCTCTTTCTCTTCCTTTTTCTTCCATATCTTGTTCATTTCCTTCTTCATCTCCATCAGATAAATCTTCTTCACCAAATCAACCTTCTATGAAACAAAGGGATTTATATTCTTGCTTCTACAAAACTTCGCTACATATCTTAGCTTATTGCATTTGTGACATATGACACCCTTTTGTTAAAAAAACTTACATATTTCCATTCTAGATATGGGTATGTGCAAGATCAACATGGAAAAAATAGGCCCTTAAGTGGCAAAAAATTTAGAAAAATCAGAATTAGACAACTTGACATAAAAATTTGAATAAGTTATCTATAATATTTCAAAAATATGTAATAATAAAATTTGTATCAAATTGAATGTACTTTCTAAACTACTAGGTTTATTTAAAAAAAGAAAAAATTTATTTGGTGAAAATTTGAAATTTCAATGCAGTAGTACTTAAATTGTAGGAAAACAATAAGAAGTAGGTGTCTATCTACCCACCCTCACCACAATAAAATGATAATATTTTCTTATAATATTTTAGATATAAGTAACAGATTCATGTCCCGATGTGATGCATATTTTTTTTTAATTTTTTACCAAGTAAATAATTAATTATGATATTTTTATTACAACTTTTAAAAAATATAAAAACTTGTATGTCTGACCACCTTAACTTGGTCAAAACTTCATGAAATTAAATTTCTTTTTTAATCCTATAGTATGCTAAGCATAGAATGTGACACATGTATCAGATTCAAAAAATGTGATACCGTTTGAAAGCTATAGATGTTTTTCAATCAACCTATCAATCAAGACTTTTGTCGTGATTCAAATAGAAAATAAATAATAATTATTTATTAAAGTCAAAGTAAAGCATAATTTATATTGGTCAAAATCTAAGAATCTCCTTTAAAAACCCTTTTTGTTTCATCAATTTTGGGTAAAAAAAGTCATCAACCACATACCCATCATATCGCCACTTTTTGGCCCATCATGATCTTGCACATACCCATATGCATTTAGAAGCCTTATGCCTAAATCCATTACATATATAATAGTAATCATTGAAATATTGAAACATCATACCATTATTGTAACCATTAACCTTCTAACTTCTACATTCACAACTTTATGACCAAATCTATTACATGTATAGCACTAGATGGAAAATGATTGAACATTCATATTCATTCTACTTCTATACTCTACTACTCTATGTCAAAATTTATTGCAAGAAAAATAGTAACCATTAAAGGATGAATACCTTTATGCAATCGGTTGTTTAATTGGAGGTGTCTTGAAATTATTCTTCTAGTTCTAGACCTGTTTGACATTTCTATTCTTGTCTCCAATCTTCTTTTCAACATTGTTTCTAGTCTGATTTTCCTTTGATCTTTCTCCATTTTCAAACCCTAAACCTTATTTTTCCTTAGAATCCTTCTGACTAGCAATCATTTCATCAAGCAAGGTGGATTTCTTCTTAAATTTGTCTTATTGAATCTTTTGTTTCTCCAAATATGTCCTCAAAGTCACAATCTCTTGTTCAAGCTTTGAACATTCTATGGACTTGTCTTTTGATTTGGCATTCAAGCAATATTGAACAATTTTTCCTTCTTCAACTTGCACT
The DNA here is from genome assembly GCA_007258455.2 of Sequoia sempervirens. Classification (NCBI taxonomy): domain Eukaryota; kingdom Viridiplantae; phylum Streptophyta; class Pinopsida; order Cupressales; family Cupressaceae; genus Sequoia; species Sequoia sempervirens. Next base: position 171,040,326 of record VDFB02058242.1, on the reverse strand, counting down.
TTCAAACTAGTGATTGTCTCATTTGATTGTTTGATCTGCTCATTTATTTCCTTGAATCTTTCTTTATCTTTCTTGAGTTTCTCTTGAGTGAATGTAGGAAGTTGAGTCCACTTCTAGTGAATGTTTTATACTTAAGAAAAACCCAAAATTGAGTAAAACGAAACAGGATCTCATTATGCTTTGGGATCCCAAGCCTAAATTCAAAATGGGATCCCATTACATGATGGGATCCCAAGTCAAAAATTATAAAATAGGATCCTGTTTGCAACAAAATGGGATCTCGTTTACTATGAAACAAGATGTCATTTTGTAAAGGTATTAAAGTTTTCAAAAATTCCATGTGAGCTCATTTTTACTAGAGCTCACATGGTGATAGAGAATGGGATCATGAGATTCAACACCAACTTTCCACCACCAAACACCCCCAAGTTCCCTTTTTTTGTATTTTTTTTCATTTTTTTTCATTTTGATGGACATATTTAGGTTGTTTCACTATATTTTATTTAAACTAGGTTTTTCTTTTGCAAATTTCTGACAAAAAAAAACCCCAAAAACTCAAATATTAGGTTTTAATTTTGTAATTTCCCTACAAAAAAACCCTAGAATTTCATTATATTTTCTTTCCTAATTCTATATGCAAATATTTCAAAATTGGTTAATACTTTCTTTATGTTTAAAATATGTATGCAAATATTTCAAAATCAAACAATCTTGTTTTAAATCTACATGCAAATATTTAAAAATTAGATAATACTTAATTTTTTGAGGAATACATCTAGGTTTTCCTAAGTTTATTTTCTTCCATTATTTAGCTCTTATTATATTAATTGTTTAATCTAGCTACATACAACTATAATTTACAACACATGGCATATATATTTACCCATACATAAACAACTACTAGAAACCCTAAAATATTGCAAAGCCACTCTCATCACAATATCATGTGAGAAGAAAGAATCAACATAAAACTACATCTAGTTAATGGAACACCTATGGTTAGAGAATAAGAAACCATGAGAAAGACACATCAATGCAATGTGACATAGAACAACCACCATAATCATGATGATAAACTCCATTACAAAGAAGGGTACACTTTGAAACACAACCTTGAAGGTTGAAGTGACCATCTCTATAACTCCATATGTAATTGGATCAATTTAACACAAAATTGTCTAAAAAGATCCAATTAATAAAGGGAAGGCCACCATAACATTAGGCTATGCATGCACCATAGCAAATTATGGCCATAAATTTTGACTACATAAAGGATTTATTACTATGAAGCACATAATAGAAGTATCTAGTTACAAAAATCTTGAGAATTTGAGGATACATGAATCCACTTAAAAGAACCCAAGCATTGAAACTTGACATAGTTTATGATTTCCAAATCATGTTCATAAAAATAACTCATATTCATAGATTAAGAATGAAAAAAAAAAAAAAAATAGTGTGTGTAGGTGAGTTTTTTGAAATTTCTTACAGTTGAGAAAATTAACCATTATAACTAGATATTGGGTTAGTTCATTGACACGTAGACAAATGTCTACACATTATAATCATGCATACTAGTAGAGATAGTTGACACATGCATAAGAATTGCTCCTTTTCTAGCCAAGCATCCATATCCTTGGTGGAGTTATCTCTACTCTTGTGAAGGTATAGATATACTACCATTCAAGCATCTCTATAGTCCTAGTAGAGACATCTCTAAGTTAAAGGCCATGTTAAGCTTACGTAAATGTACCCACATCATAAAATTAAAGTCAAGATCCCTATTCAATGTATGAACAAAATTTTCCACAATCAATGCAAGGTCAAAACTATCGTGTTGATCCCATTAATCAAATGCAAGGATACAAATCCTCTCAATCACCTACCAACCCCATCCAAGAGCCAAAAGTCCACCTATTTTACCTAAAAACCTTCACCTAATGGTATTTTCTTAGTGAATAACTTTAAAAATCCTAATATAACCTAGCCATCTAGTGATGCATTTGTATCTTTCTTTCAAAGTAAAAATATCCCATTGCAAATTAAATGTGCCAAATCATGAAATATCAAGGAAAAGGATTAAGCATTCATGAACAAGGAATCCTTGAACACATCCATATTTATGCAAACTAAGTATTTTAAGGTATTGGATATATAAATATCTAAATAAGAAGAATAAGGATGCTAACTTCACATGAGAACTAAGGTAACTTCTCCCCACATCAAAATAAATTCATCTCATAATTCTACCAAGAAAATTACTAATATCAATCCTTTCATTGACCTACCACCTTAACCACCACCCATTTTGTTGATCCTATAACAATCCTTTCATCAACCCCATCATGAAAATTAATTGTTCACCTCTTTTTCCCATCACTATGGATCAACAAAATCACACACTATTCAACATCTTCAATAATGATGAATCAATCAACTCCTTCATGTGACTTAAATATCACATCTTTCTCAAGGATTATACAATAGGAATTGAATAATATGATGATACATTAGAATATCCTAGTAAGTCCCTCTAAATGGCTAAAATTATTTATCCCAAAAGGTCTCAATCCAAAACATTTCAAAGGCCAAAGGTCCACAAGTCTACATGGACAAAAAAATCCCCACAAATGTTATTAATCACCTCCTAAATGTACATTTAGAAAAACAAGATATATAATTTAATGAAAAGTGTACTATCTATTAATTATTTGTAGGGGATTGAAAGTAAGCAATAATTGACCTAGAATAATAGTTCATCAAAATGTGGCTACAAAACTAGATTTCACGTCACTTTAATAAATTTTTTTTGAAAGTTAGACTTGAACCACATCTCATTCTCAAGGGATGATCATAAAATTCACATCATTATCTCATACCACATTTTCCTTTTACACACTTAGGTCACATAAGCGGGCTACACCCACATAGTCCACATTATACAAGGTCTTGAACAAGGTTTCATCATATGACATAGTCTTTCCAATGCAACCTAGTCTATTTCTAATTTAACTTGTAGGGATCTGTGTGCATATGTGTCTTGACCCATTTGTGACAATTTTTTATGCCAAAAAGCATAACAATATTTTTTTCAAGACAAGAGGAGAAGACCTAGACAAGTATCTTATTCACAAGCAAAGCACTTATAATTATTGAACAAGATTGTTGTCATTGCTTGAGCACATAGATCACACTAATGAAGAGATATAAAGAACTAGTACACATAATGGAAATATGTGCCTCTAAAATTCCCACTAAATCATTTTACTCTTATGTGTGATTCCATGAATTCCTTGAAGTGATTTCTAATAACCTAGGAATGTCCATAAATACATGTTCTTAGTCACTCAATTGAATAATTTTGGTACATAGGATAACAAAGTAATTACTAGTCTTTGAAAAGGTTGGCTCAAGAGTAGGAGATTTAAGCTTTGGATGAGGTGGACTAGATCATGTCATCCATCATATGTTATTAATTACATCCTAAACATACATTTTAAAAAATGTATATGTAATTTAATGAAATTCGGTTTCCTTGGGAAACTTCACCAAATTTGATCCCCTTAAGCCATCATGATAAGTGATTATATTTTAACAATAGGAGGCCATCATATGTTATTAATTACCTAGATTAAATGTAAATTTTAAATAATAGTATATGTGATTTAATGAAATTTGGTTGCTTTGGGAAACTTTAGAAAATTTGATCCCCTTAAGTCATCCTATTATGACAGCTTAAGCCATCCTACAAGGACCCCTTAAGCAATAATTTCTCCTAATTTAATGTAATTTAATGAGATGTCACATCACATTAAAAATTATTTGTTTATTCAAAGGTAGAAAAGTGACATCTAATTCTCAATGGATGATCATAAAATTCATAGCATGATCTCATACCACATTTTCTCTTTACACACTTAGGTCACATAAGAGGGCTACACCAACACATTCTATATTATTCACAATACACACCAAGTATGTATAGTAAATTTTATTTCATCAATTGGTTTGAGTTATATTTACATAAATGTTTTATATGAAACCATTCTCTATCTAAAAACCTCAAAATAAATTTCATTATCATCATAACCACAAGCATATTTTTTATATAGTCATAGTTTTATCATCCAATACAAGCACTGTGAAGATGGTTTCAAGGGGTGTTAAATTCTACACTAAAATTGATGATGAAGTGTAAAATAAATAATAACATCTTTGACATTTTCCCATTACCAATGGATCCAAATAATATTTTTCCCCTTATACATGGATCTATATAATTGTAGCCTCTTCATACCATAGATTAAGAGGATTTGAGAAAATTTCTTATGACAAAATCATTCCATTAGCATGGTTTATGGACCTAGGAAAGATGGAATGGATTAAGGGGATTTAAGAAAATTATTTAAGGCCTGACCTAAGAGGATGTAGATGTTACAACTTGAAATATACTCATTAATCCCCTTAAGCCACTAATATTAGTCAAATTCATCATTCACATTTGATCAATTTGTATAATGTTAGATGCTTGAAGTTTTTACAATCTTATTAAAGATCTATATAGTAAACTTGGTCAAGTTAGGACAAAATCATTCCATTAGCATTGTTTATGGACCAAAGAAATATGACATGTGGATTAAGGGGATGTAAGAAAATAGGATTTATGGGGAAACTTCATTATTTTGTGTTTAAACACTTTAAAGTACATCAAGCCACAATATTTTACATGTATTAGACATAAATGAGCCTTACACATTACTTCATTTGTATAATTAGATCTTAAATTTTGAAATTTGTATGTATGCTCAAGTTGAATGATGTATGCATGTGTATGTATTCTATTTTTTCTTTTAAATAGTCATGTACATTTAATTTAAACATTTCTTGTAATTTCTTAATATGTGTAACATCTATTAAATTTTAATATGTTTACTCATAATTTATATATAAATTCTTGAAAGTTATTTTTGTACTTGTTTATTAATTTTGTATAAGTTTTGTAGGTTCACTTTATATCATGGATAATTTTAATATTGAGGTTTTCATCAATCCCCCACATCAACCCCCTTCACCTCAACACCATCCACCTCCACCCCCTCCACCTCAAAACCCCCCACCTCTGCTCCCAAGATCTGACGAGGCCTGTTTGTGAGCTCACATCAATGATAATATTAGATCCATTCAAGATAAAATCAATGCAATTCAAATGAAGCATTGATTCCACCCCATTTGAGGCATTTTCAATCTTCGATGAAAAATGTTATAGATGTTGTTAGGTCCATTAATGTGGACTTAGATAGTCATCGATAATGGAGAGAGGAGAGGATACATTTTTTTTATGGTCTTTGCTATAGGTAGATCATCAACCTTAAAATAACAAAAGCCCATCTTGTTCCATATTTTTTCAACCCCATCAACAATAGCCCAATTTTGGCAAACAAAAAAATAATATCAATGAGGTGGTGGAGACATCTACAAATGGCTATCAGTTTATGGGATAGATGGTGGATGGTATTTGATTATCCACCCCATGCTAATTGTGAGGTCCCTCTCTATTTTTAGAGAAAATTATATATAGAGTATGTGTTGGGCCAAAAACCCAATTCTTTTGATTTTAAATCAATCTAGGGTGTTGGTGGCGACATGCCAAAATAGAGGTTAGGGGAATAGGTTGACCCCCAATGACTCATGCCTACTCAATCTCTTGTAGATCCTCCTTTTGTTGCCATTCTTGCACCCATCCAACATCATGTGGTAGTATCTGCACTAGAAGCTTTGAGTGTGCTTGTGGATAACCATGATGACCAAACTTCTGAGATGGCGACTGGGGTTAGAGGGAGAGACCATGGAGGAGCATCAGATGGAGTTGGTCCTAGTACCATTCCACCTATATCGATTCCTCATGTATGTACAAGTTGTCATCAGTTATGTTATGGACATGATCAAGCTACATCCACTTCAGGTGCATGCGGAGAATTTGATGATATCAGTTCATATATTGATTTTCTTACTACTGACCATCACCCTACATATCCTCTGACACAAGTATAAATTTATGTGCACATGTTGAATTTATAACATTTTATAAAGCACGTGTTTTTAATGAACATATGTATGAAAAAAATTGTAATATTTTAACAACAAAATTGTTAGGTTAATATGATAACCATAGGGGCATCTTCTTTTGATTGATTTTTTTTTATGTTGACACCAGTGCAAGTAGGCAACCCATATGGGGTATTTTTTTTAACTTTTTAAATATATTAGATAATTTTAGCTTGATTTTAATTTGTAATTCAATCCTAAAATTGTGTTAAATATTTATGTTGGTTTAGGGAAGTCATCTGACTTCCATGTTGGATCCACCAGATGGATTGTTGAGCGCTCCTTCATTTTCAAGAGTCTCACCTGAGTTGCTCATATGTATGTTATTTTAAAAAACTGTACTTACAATTTTATATTTTGAATTAAATTTATCATATGTGCATGCACTCATATTAAAAATATATGTCTATGTATAGGTTAACATGACCATGAGGATGGTCATTGTACACCCATTTGATGTAGACAATTTTAGGAGTTAACAAAATTTTAGGTTATTTAGAATTTTTTCTTGTGTGCACAATTTTTATTCATTTTAAATAGATTAAAACACCTATTGGTATACTTGAATATATCTATTTTAACCTTATTTGTATAGATTTTCTTTATTTGACCTTGTAGTACCTTGTTAGTGATACTTCCTATCCTTATGATGTCATACCACCTTAAACAACACATGCAGAGTAACCTCATATGGTAATTTAATTTTTTTATTATATTTAAAGTCAATTATAAATTATACATTGTGAATGAATTAAATTAAATTTCAATTGAATATATATGCTCATGTGTTTGTAATGTCCTTCATAGATTTAACACAACTAAATACACAAAATACACATCATAATGCATATAATATGACGCGTTTTCAATGTACAAAAAAATATAAGGAATTATATTGATTAAATAATGTTTGGAGTAAATGTGTCGAATTACATGGAAGAACATAGGAAAAATTTCCCTTTCATTAGGTCACTTGGTTGATAGCAAGACTATACATTATATTGAAACTTGGGCCTTCCTAACATGATCCTTTTGATTTTTTACTCCTTCAACCCCTTCTAGGGTGAGAACATTTCCAGAGCGTGTTTCCCCCTACCACAAAGTGAATCCCTTCCCTAAAATTCTTCCTGAAGGGAGAATACTTGACCCAACATGAGAAAGACTAGCAATGTAAATTTGACTGGAGTAATGGAATAGTGTAGTGACATGTCTATGTATCATGAATTTCGAAAGAAAAAAAACAAGGAACACTTTGGGATATGCATTTTGATCTCATAAGCCATCAGAGTAATCCATTTGCAATTATAGCATCAATATCCACTCATAAGAAAATAAAGTATAATCTTTTTATATCTTTACATTATTGAGCATAATGAAAATATTGCTATCATATTCAATAAAACTTTATGCATGCAAGAAATTGTAAATATAAATTGACTCATCCTTCTAATATCTAAGGAATATAGAGATTACAACAATTTTTAAAAAGGCATAGATCATATATGTATGCATATGAATATATATTTACATATAATTTTATATACACATTTATGAGTATTCATTCTTATGCAAATATTTCAAAGAAAGGTTAAACCACTTATATACCAAGAGAACTAATTGAAGGAAATATTACATCGACAATTAATCTATATCTAATCACATTGGTATAGTAACAAGTTGAGATATGACTCACATTTGTTATTACCATCTTATTAATCTCCAACTTGATGTCATTCCAATTAACCTAACTTGGTAGAGTAAAATATAACAACTTGTTAGGTTGTCATCTCATGTTCACATAACGATACACCATAATAGACGATATCTAATTACTACTATCCTTGATTCTACCTTCTCAGGTTGACATTCTATTCACAAACAAGGAACTATATGAATTCAAATATTGTCCTAACAAGATTCACATAATTCCATCATTTAATGATATCTTTTACCAAGTCAAAGAATAATATTCACTCATAAATGTCCATTTGAAATCAAGGTTTTTCTCATACCTTTTTTCAATTCAATACTGTTTTTTAAATAATTGTTGTTCATACTTCTATCTCTTTAATACTATGCTACATTCCCAATATCCATCAAATAAGGAATGAACATATATATACAAACATAATCCTCTCTTGTCTTAGGATCAACATTGAAACCTTAAAATACCTCTAAAACATAAAATCATTATGTTTAATGGTATTATTAATAAATAAATAAATAAATATAATATTCTTATAATAATTTTGAAGGTTCAAAGTAAAATTTGTTAACACTCAACACAAAAAGGATCATATCATTAATGCTGAGCTAAGATGGAACAAATAATCACACCAAAATATAGTTCATATTGGCTAACAAGAGAAAATGATTTAATGTGGAGTTTTAAATAACAAGTGGCTTTTAAAGGACTTGCTATGTTTACAAAGACATGCAAGCAATGGAAACGTTTCAAAAAAAATATAGAAATATACTTAAATGGAGATATTATAAAGATTAAGGAATGGTGATGCTAACACTATAGCAAGTGTGGGGATGATTTCCTACAAATCTCTACAATTGCATTCGCTGTCAATACCCAAAATGGGGTTTTGGAGTGAGTTATGGATTTTCATTAAATAGAAGAGCATTAAAATCATAAATATCAATTTCATTTCATATGATAAACATGCATGCCTAATGTGCAGGTGCAATCATGGTGCACAAGTGCTCAACAAAATACCTAGAAAATGGTCTTTTAATTTGAAATGATTTAGTGATTGGCACGAATCACAATATATTTTCTTATGGTTTGCAATGGATATGCTTCAATATGATTCAAAAATTACAAGAAAGTTGAAGTAGCAATGGTGAAGGAATTTAAAGAATAAGGAATACAAAAATACTAAAGTTACTACTATTTGGAGGACACACGTGCAAAAATGTAGAAGCAGAGACAAGGTATGTGAACTATTGGCAAAGTTCCTCAGAGAAATGTAGTTTTAAGGAATGTTGTGATTGTAGGATGTGCACAAAGTGGATTCATTGAAGAGGTTTTAGAAAATTCCATGTAGATGTAACTAACAGGAGTTAAACCAAATTCTATAACCTTCCCTAATCACTATGCTCGTATTTGTAGCAGGGGATGAATATCCATCAATGCATAAGAGGATTCAACCATGTGTGGAAATAAATGAATGGCGACATGATTTTTTGATCACTTTGCTAGACTTATTAATGGGGATGTGGGTTGGTCCTCTCTGGTCAAGAAAAAATATTTGGCTAGGGTGCGGGTGAATTTGGGACTTTCTTCATGTTGATTCTATCCCTTTGGGGTCTTACTTATAGGAGCCTTATTACCAAAAGTGTTAAGTGGTTGCTGGGTGACAACCCCAGGATTTTGTTTTGGGAGGATGTCTAGTGTGATGGTGGTCCATTGGTGAATATTTTATGGGCCCCTCTTTTAGTGACCATTTGCAAGCATAATTTTGGTCACATGGTGGTTGATTATATCCATAATGGTGCATGGAAAGAGTTCCATAATTTGGATCCTTCATTTCTTGTTTTACAAAATTTCCTTGCTAGAATTTAGGTTCCCCAATTCCCAAATCTAGATCGCGTTAATTGGGCTCCTCATGCTAATGGTTGTTTCTCCGTTTCTTTGGACTTTTTCAACTCTTTGGAGAAACCCAACCCCTATCCTTTTTGGGGAAAGTTGTAGAATAAGATGTTGATCCCTAAGGTGAATATGTTTTTTGGATTTTAATGTAAAGTAAAGTGTTGACTGAGGATAATATTTGTAGGAGGGGTTTTTCTTTTCCTAATAGGTATTTACTTTGTGAGTGTAATGCAGAGAGTTCCTTTCATCTCCTTATTGGGTGCATTTTTTCCTTTCTAATCTGGAGTAAGTGCCCTTCTCTCTAGAATTTAGACTAGGTGTTCCCAGGTTCTCTTTGCAGTTTTGCTAATCAATGGAAGTGTCCTTCTTCCTATATTATTTGAAGGCTTTGGGAGCTCATGGTCCCATATATTGCTTAGGGGATTTGGAAGGAAAGAAATAATAGAATTTTTGAGACACTAAACTTAAGGTGGACAGTGTTTTCATCAAAATTCAAAAGGCCATTGTGGAAAACTTTTCCCTTCGATTCTAGGACTCTTCTCGGTGTGCTCTATCTTCTTGTCTAGTTGATTATGATCTCTTGGTAACCACTAATTGGAATATCGCTTCTTTTCCTTTTGGGCTTGTTAAGTCTAGCATCAATGCTAGATTAAATACTAAATAGAAGCCCCCACCCCCAGGGTGGGTAAAAACTAACTTTGATTGGGTAGCCAAGGGTAATCCTGGGCTTGCAGGTTGTGGGGGGTTGTTGAGAAATGAAGATGGTAGGTTCTTGGGTGTGGTAGCACCCTCATTGGGAAACCAAACCAATCACTACATTAAGGCTAAAGTTGTATTCATCAGTATCATGTCTACATTGGATTTGGGTTACTCCAAGCTATGGGTTGAGTGAGATTCTCTCAATATTGTTAATTGTCTGCTTGACATTCAAAAGACAAGTTGGACTATTGATTAGTTTGTTATGGATTCTATCTTGATGTTAAGATCCTTTAATGAGATATATGTCATGCATATCTATAGGGAAGGTAACTCCCTGGTGGATTTCTTTGCAAATGAGGCTATCAAAATTCATAATTTTATGGCATTGGAGTACTCTCTCCTTCTTGAGGAAGCCAATATTTTATTACAAAATCATTGTTAATGTTGAGCTTGTCATTCAAGGTGATCAAGCAATTATCATACTCCTTATTATCACACACTTTGTGGGTTTTGTTTTGCCTAATTTTTATCTGGCAAGTGTGTTTCAGCTAGGGTATCATTTAATGGTGACTATCGATATGGGTGGAGATAGGAGTAGGATTGAACCTCTTACCTATGAGAGATGAAGGAATAAGCACAAAATTTGGAGAATATTGAGGCATGCACATTTTATGCCCTATTTGGAGAGGCTCCACAACCACGACCCCAAAGCCTATGTGGATTTTTTCCACTGCTAGCACAATAGATGCTTAAAGGTTAAAGGTATGGAGTTTGTGATCAATGAAGAATTTATTACTTTCATTACTTGGCTGCCAATAGATGGTCACAAATTTTTTAAGGAGAGGAAGACCAACAATGATGTTATGGACCAATTCTTCAAAGATAATGAGTGAGAGAAGTTTTAAAGATGCCCTCATGGGGTTATGAATGGGCTTCCCTAAAGTGGATTTTGGCTAATTTTTTGGAAGTCATTATGTGGTATGTTACTCTAGAAGGCCAGTATACTACTACTCTAGGTTACCATTTTACCCTTAATCATTTTAGACATAGGTCTCATGTTTCTTTCTCATTCTTTCTCTTGTCATCTTTGGAACTTTTAGTTTATGCACATTTGAAGAGTCATAGGGCTTTGATTCTTCATGAAGGCATCATACTATTCATCATGGAGCATGTGAGAGCCCATACTCCTACAAAATTGGTTAAAGGAAAGGAGAAGGCCATAATTGAGGAGTCTTTTTCAATTGGCTCAAAGACCAATGTTGATGGTGAATCTAAATGGCATGAGGAGGAGGAGAACTCTTTGGGTGGTTCTTCATCTCCTATGGTGGTGCCCTCTGAAAAAAGAAAGAAGGGGATTTTAAAGAGGAAGGGTACCTCTAAGAAGCTTGTATTGTAGGAGTCAAGCTCCCACGAGTCCCCTTCTACTAGTAATGACACTGATATTATATCTGATCATTCTCAACACTAGTCTAAGGAGAATGTTGAGCTCCATGGCTAGGGCTCTAGTGAGGCTAGTTGTGAGGAGAAGGACTTATCTAAGGAGACTAGGGTTAAGGAATTTTTGTGAAGGGCTTCTAGATGGATCACAAAATTGAAAAAGTAGGATTTAAAAGGTGGTAGGAAGGGTAAGAAGGCTTCTCCAGATCAAGTAAAGGGTGTGGCAAAAAATGTTGTTGAGATTAATGATTCCCCTATTCATGAGGAGGAAGGTGTTGGGAATCCAAAGAGTGAGGACGTGTCAGTTGAGAAGAATGTGCATGAGGAGGGTGTGAATTCGAACCTTGGTAAGCTTGGGCCACTAAAGGTTAATCCTCTCTCTGAGTATTTTTCATATCTAAATGATGAAAATACTTTCATGTTTGAGATTTTGGATGGCTTGTTTAGGGGCCACGTGCACTTTTAAACTTTCCAAGTGGGTTTTCCAAGAGTTTAATAAAATAAATATTAAGATTTGGTGTTTGAAGGAGAATATGTTAAAGCAGCTGAAGGAATCCTCTTCAGACATTTTGATTAAAAGGATACTTGATTTAGAATGCTCTTTTTCTGACTTCAAAACCCAATGTGAGAATCACCTTGGTGAGATGGAGGGAAGGATTAAGGAAACAAATGAAGATATCAATAAATTATTGTAGGTTAGCCATAACTTAGTCAAGAATAGTGTGGAGTCCCTAAAGGTTTTATTCAGTAAGATTAGTTAGCTCATGGAGGATTAGTTGTACTACACTTGGATGATTGAGAAGGATTAGTCTTCCAAGGGTAAGGGGAAGAAGAATGCTAAAGAAGAGGCCAAAGGCCCATGTACCAAAACTAGGGGAAACCGTAGGAAGACCTTTGATGAAGAAAAACAAGAATTAATGGACATGATCAATCTGCACTACAACCAAGAGATCGAGGTGGCCAACACCTTGAAAAATATGAAATAGTGAATATTTCTATGATGTTTTTTTTGTTCCTATTTCCTTATTGTTGGGTTGTTGTTTTTTGGCTATTGGTTTACTTTTGGTTGTTGTTTATGCTCCAATGTCTTTCTCTTTTAGCAGCATTTTTCTCTAATGTGATGTAAAGGGTTTGGGTCCCTTCAAAACCTATTTTTCCAATATAATCAAAACAAGAAGGTAGATTTAGAAATAATAGGTCAATACATAAACTAAGTGATCCAAATGATTACATTTCCCACAATCGAATGAGTTAAACTTTAAGGACAACATTCTAGTTTAGACTATGCTTATAGTCGATTGATAATTTGAGAGATCTTAGCTTGTTAAATAGATTGAAGTAATTAATTAAGAAAATTTAAATAAGAATTATTTTGGGATATTTAAAGGCACTCAACTGGTTGATCCAAGGTTGTGTGTTTCTTGAATTAATACATGAGAAATATAATCGCAAAGTATATATATTCCTTTAGGAATCAACTATAGATTGTAGTTTAAAGGTAATTCAAATAATTGATATGCAAGTGGGGTATGTGTAGGATCATCATGGAAAAAACAAGCCCTTAAGTGGCAAAAAATTCATAAAAATCAGAGTTAGGCAACTTGACGTAAAAATTTGAATAAGTTATCTATATTATTTCAAAAATATGTAAGAATAAAATATGTAGCAAATTGAATGTAGTTTCTAAAATACTAAGTTTATTTTTATTTTTAAATCTATTTGGTGAAAATATGAAATTTCAATGCAATTACTTTTTAGAAGATTTTAGATATAAGTAGAGGATTCATGTCCTGATGTGATGCATAATTTTTTGTAATTTTTTTTCCAAGTAAATAGTTAATTATGAATTTTTTATTACAACTTTTAAAAAATACAAAAAATTGTATGTCTAACCACCTTAACATAGTCAAAACCTCATGAAATTTATTTATTTTTAATCCTATAATATGTGAAGCATAGAATGTGATGCATGTTTTAGATTGAAAAAATGTGACACTGTTTGAAAGCTATAGATGTTTTTCAATCAGCCTATCAATGAGGACTTTAGTCATAATTCAAATAGAAAATGAATAATAATTATTTATTAAATTCAAAGTAAAGCATAATTTATATTGGTGAAAAGATAAGAATCTCCTTTAAAAACCCTTTTCATTTCATCAATTTTGGGTAAAAAAAAAGTTGTCAGCCACATACCCATCATATTGCCACTTTTTGGAACATCATGATCCTACACATACCTAGTGGTTAGATGTACAAGAGGATCTAACAAGTAATTTACATGAATGAAGGATTATGGACTCAAACCAAGGTGCCCAATCATGACAATACCTTGGATAGAAAAATTGCTTTTAACTAGACTTGACATGCATTCCTTGACAAGAATATACTTGATGCAATATTGATGATGTTGCAAAGTTTTGAATACTATGTGATTAAATTATGTAAGCCTGACATACAATATTTCTAGGTACCAATGGAACTAATATGTTGATAGAAAAGAGATAAGAGTTCTAACGCATGCTTGAGAAATTACATCCTTTTTACAAGTCTTTGGCTTCCCTTCCCTCATTGTAGGGTTCTTTCTTCCCCCACTATACAATTTTCCAGTTGAAAATGAAAAAGGAATAGAATTTTGGACACACAAGCACCCCCATTCTTCTTTGTCCTTCCATGTTAAATCTATAGGGTCATTAATTCCTTATGACCTACATGCATACAACATCCCTATTGACCATCCCATTTAGCAATAATACTTTTTTTCCCACTCACATCTGCCTTTATTAACTACTCATTAAAACCTTTGCATGCAATTTCAAATTTAACACTTTTATTTATAATTTCATTACTTTAATTTCTAATTAGTTTATCAACTGCTAATTTTAACTTATCTAATTTATTTTCCATATTTATTTATTTAATTTTAACTCAATTTAGTTTTCAATTTCTTTTTAATAATATCAATTATATCTCTTTAATAATATCCTTATATTATACTATACATAAATTTCCTCCAAAATTAATAAATTATGATCTATTAAATATATCTTTTGAAAAAAAATAAACATAAGTCTCATTTTTCTTTATGGCATATTTTCAATTCTATCAAAGAGTTCTTTTTTTTTTATTTACTTTCATTTTTTTTTTTAAAGAGAAAATAAGACGTGACAGTGTTAAATTATTTTTCTTCTATAGCATGAGATAGGTCCTATAACAGAGCATGCAGACCAACGTCATATGGTAATTTTAATATAGTTTTATAAATTAAATTGAATTAGCTCATTTTTAATCATCTTAAATTTGATTTCATCTTTCTATCTCTTGTATGGACTGATTCGAATCATCCTAGTCTATGTGGAGTGAAGAGGTCTCTTTATTATAAAGACAATTTGTGTGTGTGTGTGTGTGAATGTGTGAGTGTTTTAGTATATTCCAAGGACTCTATATATGTTTAAGTACACATTACATGTACTTTTTATACATGTTTCATTATTTCATGGATTGTATATGTACATGTTTTAGTATTTTGAGATCATTTCATGGACTAGATCTATATATATTTTAGTATTTTCATGAACTTTATATACTGTTTCATGGAATTTATTAATTTTAGTTTTTTATGGCATATTATTGTTAAATAGTAATTTACGCATGTACAATTATGCATTTTAACTTGATCAAATTAGTTATCCTCATTAGACAATATTTATTTGTTAAATTTCAATATTTTCATGTACATTATAATTTAGGAGTTAAAAAATAATTTAACACAAGTATGTTATCTAAGACATTAATAGGGCATTGATGTGAAATTAATATAAAATTAATAAAACATTAAAATATTTGTACTTTACATTTGATTCATAGTCAAGACATTAATAGGAGATTAATAAGAAATTATATACAAAAGTAAATTAAAGTTGAAATTATTAGGACATTTAAATATTTGTACTTTACATTTGATTCATAGTCAAAACATTATTAGGAAATTTCAATATTTTTTACTTTACATTTAATTCATAGTCAAGTTATTATTAGGACATTAATGTGAAATTATACAAATGTCATTTTATAGGACATTCAAATATTTTTACTTTACTTTTGATTCATAGTCAATGCATTCAATAGTATTAGAATTTAGGATGGCTCATCATCATAATGACAATGGCTAATCATAACTATTCAAAAATAGTGTCAATGTTAATATAATTTATGTCCTAATAAGATTTCCAAAGGGGTACTAGTAGGATGTCTTAAGGGGATCAATGAAGTTCCCAAAATTTTCTTAAGGGAATCAAAGAATTGAAATTATGTCTCATGTTCAATCATAATTGATATAATTAAGTATTAGAATTTAGGATGAATCATCATAACAATGGTAATGAATCATCATAACCATTCCAAAATAGTGTCAAAGTTAATATAATTTATTTCCTCATAGGATGTCCTAAGGGGTCCTAATAGGATGTCTTAATGGGATCAAAGAAGTTCTCAAAATTTTCTTAAGGGGATCAAAGAATTCAATGTATTTCTCATGTTCAATCACAATTGATATAATTAATTAAGATATATATGAAATAAGGGGTCCTAGGATAAATGATCATTTAAGGGGTCCAAGGAGAAATGTCTTAATGGGATTGAAGTTCTCAAAATTTTCTTAAGGGGATCTATGAATTAAGGTCCTAGGAAAAATGATGGCTCAAGTAAATCAAATTTAGTGAAGTTTCCCAAGGCAACTAAATTTAAACTTAATATACATGATAAAGTGATTATACATTCAAATTTTAAGTTTCAACATAGGAAAATGTGCACATAATGAACAAAATATATCAAATATCAATTTTTTATAGATAACTATAGAGTAAATATGTATGTACATATGCAAATTTGGCATATATGCCAACTCAAACAATGTTTACAAAATGTGGCTATGCCATCTGACAAAAATCCTCAACTTTTGGTGAATCATCAAAATGTAGCCTCTTCATGCCTCTTGATATCAAGTGAGAGTAAATCAATTTTAACTATGTATATAAGCAATATATATATATATATATATCGGAAGATTGGTTTTTCATTGAGATGATTGATGTATGTATGGCAGATGAAGTTACTATGGTGTTGTCATTGATGACAACATTGTTGTGATCTCTACACTAATGCATAGTTGAATATTGATAAGAATGTTTAAATATGGTATTGTCAATAATGTCAACACATTGTACAATTGAAGAAGTATTGGTCTAGAGTACATCAAATGTGTTGGATAAAGTTCATAAGTCTGGAATGAATTTTTAAGTGATCAGAGAACCTATTTTGTGGTCCGCATTGCTCCACCATGAAGAATCTTATTATGTGATTCTAAGGTAATTTTGGTGTATGTTGGAGGAATCTATATCCAAAGTTTCAAGCCTTGAAGTCATCCATAGTTATAGTTAGCATTGATAGTGTATCACTCCATATATGGTAGATTTATAGTGATAAAGTACATGATTGGAATGCTCTGCATTCCATCGTAGATGATTCTTATGCTATGAGGTTTTCAAGATGTGTTAAAAAGTTTTAGAAGAATGTATACTTCGAGTGGAATGTATTTTGGAATTCAGTGTGTTGATTTTTGAATGAGCAATTGGTTCATTCCTTTGTTGCTTCACCAGGGATGCTAACCTATCTTAATCATGTATATATTTTGGGTTATGTGTGTTGGTGTTTTGAGTTGAAAAGTTACAAGGATGCATAGTACAACAATTTGGTCGACCTAATTTATGTTTTTTATTGGATGTGGTATATATACAAGGTTAATTCCTTGTGTGAGTGTGCGAATGTGATGTGATATATGAGACGTAAGATAATTAAGTGTGCAAAATTTGAAGTAGAGTAGCGAGAGAAGAAGTTGGTAAGTGGTGAAGTATGAAGTGTGTTAAGTAAGTTTATAGGGCATAATTAGAACTGTCTCTAGCATATTGTAGATGCATTGAATCAATTCAATCTTTGGAGGTGAGCCACCTTCTTTTGTACCTTAGCAGTGAGCCATTCCTTCTATTCTCTAGAAAGCAATTCCTCAAGATAGTGAGTCCACTAGGTAGTGAGCCATTCCTTCTATTCTCTGGAAAGTGAATCCACAAGACAGTGACTCCACCTAATAGTGAGCCATTTTGTAATATCTTATAATGGGTTATAATATATTATGATCTAATCCTGACCATGGTTTTTCCCTTTTTCAATTTTCCACATAATATCTAGTGTTCTTGTGTTCTTCGATGAGATGCATACTTTCTATGCTCCTTTTTATTACTGCAAGTTTAATGTGATGCATTGAATGGATGTTTAATGTTGATAAAGTTAATTAATTTCAGTGAATACTGATTCACCCCCTTCTTAGTATTCAAGGTGTTCAACAATTGGTATTAGATCTTGGTTCATTCAATTGGATTGATTGTTGAGATAGATTTTGGAGCTTGAACACATGGCTAGAAGGAAGTATCCTATTCCTCTAGAAAAGAGATAATACCTAAAGGGTTTACTGAAGAATATAATGATTGTGAAGTTGACATGGAAGGTGAATTCAAATTAGCCCTTGATGATTTATATAAAGAAAAAGTTGAGAATAGAGATATGAGAAAGGATCCTAGTGATGTAGATAAATATATTAAGAAGTTGAGAGAGAAACTCAAGAAAGCTACAAAAAAGTCAAAGAAACAAATGAGTAGCTCAAGAAATCAAATGAGACTATCACTAATTCAAAAGTGTAAGATGAAGAAATAATAAGGGTTGGAGATTGACTAAATTCCAAACATAAAGATAAATCTAAAGAATGTTCAAATCTTGAACAAGAGATTGTAACTTTGAGAGATGAAATCTAGAGAAAGCAAGGATTTAGGAAGATAAATTCAAGAAGAGCTCCATACTAATTGATGAGATGATCTAGTTGGAAAAGAGGCTTCTAAGGTGTAGGATAGGGGGACCTCCACGTGCAAAGCCCTAGGTCATGGAGGGCCAAGATATGGAAGGCTACCCTAGCTTACCTCAACTTAGCGGGATGTTTAGGGTATGAGGATGAGAATGATAAGGAGCATAAAGTCCTACAACCACTCTACAATACTGGGATTCAAAATGGGGCTAGGAAAGCTAGTTTTTTAGTGTAACATTGTATCTCAAATAACTCTTTGTTAGAGGATGATAATGCAGTTCCAAGATGATAGTGTGGTGCGCTAGCGTCTCTCAGGTGCGCTAGCATCTGTACGACCAAAGAACAAAAAGTACAATGTGAACTTATCAGAAAATGAGCTAGCAGCCTAGCTAACAACTACTAAGAGAGAAAAATAACACTATGAAATGTGAGAAATATAAATGAATGTGATAAAGTAAATATACCAAAGCTAAGGTGACGAAGATGATTTTGTAGAAGAGCCTATTCACTAGCTAGCTCCACAAAGCATGTACACCTACATATAGAAGGAAAGAAAAATGTTGGGTGGCTATATAGGGGCCTACCTCAATTAGACCCATGTTTAGGTGTTTGCAACTCCATGAACAGCCAAGGAAGCAAGGTAAAAAAATATTGTATTAAAGAGCACAAAAGCACTACAAAACAATAAGTGCTAACTCAACCAAGTGATAGAAGGAAAGAAAGGGAAGCTTACCACCTCCACCAAGAGCATTCAAGGCTGCTTGGGGGAGAAAATGAGAGTACTCAAACCTCTTCTATGATGGTGTTTTGTTCCAAAAATTTTCTACCAAAGTGATGGAGTGTTGTGTTTGTTGCAATGAGGTGCAAGTGTGTTGCTAACAAGCTTGAAAGTGAGTGCAAGAGTGTGATAATGGATTCCTAAAGTGTGCAGAGGATCAGAAGAAGTTCAAATGCATGTTGAAGGAATGAATTTGAAGAAGGGAATGAAATAAATGAGCATTTTTAGTCCAGTAAGGTGAAGGGGGCATTACAACTTAGCTCCTAATGAGGTGTAACACCTCTACTGGTTCAACTAAAGGAATATGTTAGGGATGTAAGCACACCACGTGAATTTATACACAATCACATGGGAATTCTTGATAGAAATTCCTCCACTAGCACTCAAAACAAGTGTCAAGTGGGATGCATGCAGTGAGCTTAGCTGGAATTAAGCCTCTGAAATTGGTTTTCTAAAGTGGAAAGAAGGAAAGGGGGAATTTACACATAGGCTGCAAATTTACTCCTATACATTTTCCCCCCACTTTAGCGAACATGAATATTGATGAGTTCTTAGTAAAGTGGATCAAGGAGAGTGTAAGGTTAGAAATATATACCTGAACTATCGAGGAAGCATACTACGATCTAGCATACCTAAAGGTGTAGGGAAAGCGAAGGAATCCATAGTGCTTAGAACTATGAAGTTGAAGAAAGAAAGCACCTTACAGGCTCTTAGTCCTGCAAGGAAGGTGTCCCCCAGAAACTCTGGCATGGAGGATACCAAGTTTCTTATACACTCTCAGTCCTACAAGGAAGGTGTCCCCCAAAAACTCTAGCATGGAGGAGACCCAAAGGAAGCACCCTACAGGCTCTCAGTCCTATAGGTAAGGTATTCACTAGGAACAAGTACCCTATAGATCTACATCCCCATAGGGAAGGTAATCCCTAAGATCTCTTGAATGGAGGAAACCCGAGAAAGCACCCTACAGGCTCTCAGTCCTATAGGGGAGCCACCCACAAGATCTCTCACATGGAGGAAGCTCAAAGGAAGCACCCTACAAGCTCTTGGTCCCATATGGAGGTATCCCCCAAGATCTCTCGAATGGAGGAAACCTAAGAAAGTGGACTCCGTAGAGTTAGGAAGAGGCCACGTAGGCGAGTAAGCGAATAGTCATGCAAACTATTGATAGTTTTGAATTTTTTTGAAGGGATCCCTTGGGAACCTGTTGTGAAGAGAGGGTCCACTTAAGGGACATATAGTAGGTGTTATTTCTCTCGAATCGATCCTTCATCAAGGAATTATTTTGAAAGATATTCACTTCATCAAGGAATTCAAAAGGAAGAATATGCCCCCATGTGAAGGGAAGGTCAAAGTTGTTCCCACTTCGGAGGAAGGTTCTCCAGTGCTTTCATAATGAACCCATGATAAAGGAAACATGTTCTATTAGGGTTCTGAGTTGAGAATAAGATTATGAAGAAAGGTTTTTGAGGATTTTCAAGAAAAGATTCATTGGCCACAAATGCATTTTGTAAAAATTGAAATGTTGAGGAAAGAACATTGTCAGACATAGGAGGGACAACTCAAGAAAAGAAGAGAGAAAGATAAAGAGAAAGCAAAAGAGAGAAACACAAAGGGTACAAGGGGGTCTAGTTTAGCGGGGTTAGATTTTTTGAAGCTCATATAATAATAGGTAATTGCGGTGCAAGGTGAAATATTATCAATCCCCAACAAAATCAAGAAGAATGCATGGAAAACAAAGTAAAAATAAAAAAATTGGGTCAAGATGGAAGGGAAGCCTTAATTCCCTCAACACTTTGCATCATCCCCAATTTATTAAAAATCAAGCACAAACATGGAAGAATGATGATACAAATAGAAGAATGTTTACAACACAAAAAACACACCTATATCCAAGCACCAATAGGGGTGACAAGGGTCATCCATGTATGCATAGCATGATCACAGAGGAACACATCACAAAACATACACACAATATCAAGAAGAGGCCTCCTAACATTGATCAGCCAAGAGGCCATCTGCTTCCCACTGTAGATCATCATAGGGGGAAGAAGGATGATCCTATAGTGGTGAGATGTTAAGAGAGGAGCATTCGGCCCTCCTACAACAAGGGATAATGAAGAGGGCACCTTGAGGTCCTCTCCACTGAGCTCTTATGGATTCAAGTTCAACAATTTTGCGAAGATCGCTGACAAGGCTGAAACTTCATCCATAGAGTTAAACATGCACCCCATAGGAGTGTTGTGTCTAACTTTAGTGGAAAGGGAAAGCTACACCTAAGATTCACCGTTGGGCTCACTAAGTGACTCGAGAGTGGTAATGAATTCAAGGGAAGCCAAGATTGGTTCCCTCAATAGGAAAAAACAAGTCAGTACAGGACCACCTTGTGAAGAAGGTGGGATCCTCTTACCTCCTTCATTGCTAGAAGAACCACTCTCCACTTCTTTCTTCACTGGAGGAGATGAACTCCCCATAGACGAGGCTAGAGGTGTAGAGGAAGAGGAGGAAAGAACCATAGTGGATATGACTCAGGTATTAATCATATCCATGGGCTTGGGAAAAGGCTAGATATTTTAGAATGTACATCAGAAAAGGAGGCTCCACCAGAGGAGTGATGAACACCTGTACCCCCTTGGGATTAGGTGCATTTGCACTCGCAATGGAAGCCAGAAGCAGTGCAGAACCAAACTAGAGATAAGTTGAAGGAAGGGAAGAGGGAAATGTTGTAGGAGGCCTTGAAGAAGGGGTGGTCATCTCTTCCTCCTTTCTTTGCAATGCAGCCTACTCAGCTAAGAGGGCCTTTCTTCGATGCTTGCGTTCACATGCAAGGCAGTTTCTTCAAATCTTAGAGATAGAGACCAAAGATTGCAAAGGTGCAGAAGGTTCTTGCTTAACCATAGGAATGTCCACTACATGAATTTTTGGCAGAGGAACAGATTCTTGAATGGGAACAGGATGAACAAGTTGAGAAACATCAGGGGGAATCGGCTCAAGAGCCTTAGCAGCAAGCCTCTTCCTATTCACTACCTTAGGAGTAGGAGCGGTAGGAGGCCACGAAGGTCAAGATAAAGAGGACGCTCCATGGGATACCTTCTTCCTATCATACTGAACAGGTCTAGGTTTCGTCAGCATAACAGGAAGTTTGAATGCAGGACACTTAGGATTTTGCCAAGTGGGCACCATAGGATTCTCCTATAAATGAGGAGCAGAACCTGATAATACCATAGTAGAGTGAGAAGAAGCGTCAGACTGACAAGAGGACGAGGAAGAAGGAGGATCATGAGACCGCTTCTCTTCTTCCTTCCTTCGTGCCTTAGTGGCATCGTTGTCAGCCTTTAAGCAAGCCTTACGTGAAATGGAATAAGGTGAGCAAGCGTATCTAACTTTCAGCCTCAGGCACCCTTTCTTGTAGTTCTAATACATTTGGTGTAGAAGGTTTGTCCTAGGTGGGAGAGGACCAATGGACATAGGTCAAGAGTAGTCCAAGGAGTAGCTATCACATGCAACTGGTGGTCTATAACTAGCGTCATGGATTACATGTATGAAACCCCCATGGATAAATTTTAGACATTTATGCATGATGAAGGGTACCACATTCATTACCACCAACCAAGGGATACCCAGTTTCACCCTAGGTAAAGAGCTCAGACCCAGGCATGATGTCAAACAAGAAGTTCATAGATTTAGGTCCCACTAGGACCGATGAGACAATACTACCTAAAGGGGGCATGAAAATCCCATCATGTGTGTGGATGGTACTCACAAGTGCATCATATTGATCCTTCTGTAAAAATTTAATTAGCATAATCTCCTCGGTGATTATGTTTACTTGTGGTGTTGGATCAATGAGAACACCCAATATGATGTTTCCATTGATCCACATGGGGATATAAAGAGATGGTTCTTTGTTAAAGCCCATCGACAGATCCTGTGAAGTGAAGGTTATACCAGCACTACCATCCACATGTTGTGTAGAGGGGATAGGTTGATGCAAGGAGGCCATAACACACACTAGACAATACTTTCACATAGTCCCTAAATGTAAAAGGATAAGACAATGACCTAATTAAGGTTTCGTCACACAATACCTTTGGAACCTTCCAACTACACCAACTAGACGTCGTAGGTTGGGTTGCAAGGAAACAACCTCATAACACTCACACCTACAACACTCCTAGATTACAAGGAAAGGAATTGTTAGTATCACAAAAATGGAACAAAAATGGTTCACTTCAGGTTCACCAAAATGTAAGATAGGGGGACCTCCATGTGCAAAGCCCCAATCCATGCAAGGCCAAGATGCAGAAGGCTGCCCTAACTTACCTTAGCTTAGCAGGATGTTTTGGGTATGAGGATGAGAATGATGAGGACCATAAAGTCCTACAACCACTCTGCAACCCGAGATTCAAAATGGGGCTAGGCAAGTTGGTTTTTGAGCTCAACACTGTATCTCAGATAGCTCTCTATTAGAGGACGATAGTGCTATTCTGGGATGACAGCGCTACGCGCTAGCGTCTCTCAGGTGCAGTGGCATCCATATGACCAGAGGATTAAAAGTACAATGTGAACTTATTAGAAAATGAGCTAGTAGCCTAGCTAACAACCTATAAGATATCAAAACAACACCATGAAATATGAGAAATATAAATTAATGTGATAAAGTAAATATACCAAAGCTAGGGTGACGAAGATGATTTCGTAGAAGAGCTTATTCCCCAGCTAGCTCCACAAAGCACGTACACCTACACACAAAAGGAGAGGAAAATGTTGGGTGGTTGTATAGGGGCTTGCCTCAGTCAAACCTCTATTTAGGTGTGGGTATGTGCAGGATCATCATGGAAAAAATAGGCCCTTAAGTGGTGACGAAATTTAGAAAAATCAGAGTTAGGAAACTTGACGTAAAAATTTGAATAAGTTATCTATATTATTTCAAAAATATGTAAGAATAGAATCTGTAGCAAATTGAAAGTAGTTTCTAAACTACTAGGGGTATGTTTAGGATCATGATGGGCCAAAAAGTGGCGATATGATGGGTATGCATAGGGTATGTGGCTGATGACTTTTTTTTAATCCAAAATTGATGAAATGAAAAGGGTTTTCAAAGGAGATTCTCAACTTTCCACCAATATAAATTATGCTTTACTTTGAATTTAATAAATAATTATTATTCATTCTCTATTTGAATTATGACTAAAGTCCCGATTGATAGGCTAATTAAAAAACATCTATAGCTTTCAAATGGTATTAGATTTTTTGAATCCAAAACATGTGTCACATTATATGCTTCACATACTATAGGATTAAAAAAATTGAATTTCATGAAGTTTTGACCAAGATAAGGTGGTCAGGCATACAATTTTTTACATTTTTTAAAAGTTGTAATGAAAAATCATAATTAATTATTTACATCGAAAAAAATTACAAAAAAATATGCATCACATTGGGACATAGTCATATACTTATATCTAAAATCTCATAAAAAAATATTATTATTGTATTGTGGTTAGGGTAATAAGATAGACACCTACTGCTTATTTTTTCCCTAAAATTTAAGTTATCTTGCATTGAAATTTCAAATTTTGACCAAATACATTTTTTAAAAAATAAAACTAGTAGTTTAGAAACTACATTCAATTTGCTACAGATTCTATTCTTACATATTTTTGAAATAATATAGATAAATTATTCAAATTTTTACGTCAAGTTACCTAACTCTATTTTTTTTTAAAATTTCACCACTTAAAGGCCTATTTTTTCCATGATGATCTTTTAGATACCCCTAGGTTTATTTTATATATATATATATATATATTTCAATTTTTCACCAAATATATATATATAGATGCTTGTAGGATGAGCAAGAGTTCTAAAAAAAATTGCAATGATGCGAAAAAATGCAGATGACTCGAAAGTTGATGTGTCGAGTTCGGATGGCAAGAGGCGCTAGATGGATGAGAATTCTAATCAATCCTATTCTGCTACCTGCCATTCGGTCCTTACATCCATCGACCTAATAGAGGAAGTGTCAGAAGAAGTGGCATTGTTTGAAGATTTGGCCATCATTGCAAGGGTTACTGGGCCCAGACAAGACCAGGGTTCTCTGCGATCATGGATCTCTATGAATTGGCAAGCTATAGAAATGGTAAATTTCCTTTCGAAGGGCTTCTTTTTCATAGTGTTTCAATCACTGGAGGTCAGGGACAAAGTGTTGGAACATGGATTGTGGAAGTTTCAAGATTCCCCTATCTACATGCAGAAATGGACCCCGAATTTCAATGCGGCAAAACATGATCCCTATGATCGGCCTATCTGGATAAGATTATATAACCTCCAACTAGAGTATTGGTCTGAGCATAGTTTGGTTAAGATTGGCAGATCTCTCGACACGTTGGTGAATGCGGATGTGGAAATTA
Source organism: Sequoia sempervirens (assembly GCA_007258455.2). Lineage (NCBI taxonomy): Eukaryota > Viridiplantae > Streptophyta > Pinopsida > Cupressales > Cupressaceae > Sequoia > Sequoia sempervirens. Next base: position 171,014,389 of record VDFB02058242.1, on the reverse strand, counting down.
TAGATGGAGACTCCTACATCTATTCCAAGTTGATGATCGAGGTGATGCGAAAGATTCTGGAAGAAATTTTTCTTTGTGTTAGGGGTGAACACTGGATCCAGTTGGTGGAGGTTGAGGAAGATAAACACTTCTACCTGAGATGCTAGAGTCAAAAACATTCGACGGAGAAATTCCCATGGAAGCCAAAGACAAAGAAATTTTGGAAACCTAAGGTGTCCAGCCCGATACCCTCTCCTCTGTCCATCCCTACTTCAATGGCGATCATGCCTTTTGCTCCATCATGTGAATTTTTAACCTCTCCTCCTTAGGTGGAGGTGGCTTCAGCTTCTACGCCTTGCCTGGTGAGGTGACATGTAATGTTGGGGTGGAGGATACAATTGATGATGTTCTAGGGTTGTTAGTTATTGATGCTCCTATGTCGGGACCAGAGGATTCCTTGGAGGGTGATGATGTTGCTTTGGAGGCTGATTGGATAGACATAGTCGAGCCAAGGAGCATCTTCCAATCGACATCTAGTCTATTAGGCAAGGTCAAAATTGGAAGAGGGTGCAAATCTTCCAGGCAAAAGTGGGAAGAAGAAGCGAGGGAGAAAGGTCTTCCTAGTGTTGCAAAAATTTTCACATCCAAGGGAGAAAGTGCCTCCCTTGGACAGCCATGAGGATCCTTACCTAGAACATCAGAGGTCTATCAACCCCTGAAAAATGACACTTAGTTAAGCATCATCTTGAACGAATTAAGGCAGATGTAAGTTTACTACAAGAAAAAAAATAAGTTCTCAAGAAGGCATGAAGTTTCTAAACTACTGTAGGCTCTGGAAAGGTTTTTTCTTCGATGCTTTTGGCTCCTCGGGGGGTTTGGGGGTTCTTTGGTCCTCCATCTCTACAGATTTCCAAGTTTTGGAAAGTAAAGCAAATTGGATCCTAGGGATGGTTAAATGTCACCTGTGCCATTGTTCATTTCCAATGTTCAACATATACGGTCCAACTCGAACGGAGGCTAAAGATAGGGTCTGGAATGAAGTCTTATCTTCAGTAGGTCAAATCTTGAAGGAAATGTTAGTCGTTGTTGGAGACTTCAATGCTATACTAAACCTTGAAGAGAAGAGTGGGGGTCTTCAAAAAGTAAACAAATCTATGTTGGATTTCAGGGAGTTCATGGTGGCCATCCTAGTGATTGATTGCCCACAAAGGGATGGTTTATTTACTTGGACCAACCGTAGATTAGGATTCAATAACATTGCAGAATGGCTTGACCGATTTCTCTTGGGTGTTGGGTGGCAAGGTGACAACTTCTTCTGCTCTTCCAGCATCCTCTCGATCTTGTTATCTAATCACTTTTCGCTCTTACTCTCACTAAATCTGTGTGAGAGGCCGCCCAATAGTTATTTCAAATTTGAATCTATGTGGTGGCGGGATTTGTTCCTGATGGGTCATTTGGAGAATTGGTGGCTGGAAGTAGCTAGGCTCAAAGGTACTCCAAGTTTTAAGCTGGTGAGGAAGCTTGGGCATCTAAAAAATAAACTAAGAGAATGGAACAGAACAAGTTTTGGTGACATATTTGCCAAAAAATTGAGGGTGGAAGTAGACCTCGAAGCCTTGAATGAACAGGTAATCCATTTTGGAATGACTGCAACAAAATTTGCTAGAGAAAAGTCCCTCAATGCCTGGCATGTTGAGCTGCTTGCCAAGGAAGAATTGTATTGGAAGGATAAATCTCGTGAAGCTTGGCTCAAGGAGGGGGATCTAAATACAAAATTCTTTCATGCCACATCGAAATCAAGACGTTTGAAGAACCGGGTAACAAACATCAAACTGTAGGACGGGAAGACTGTGGATAATCGTGAAGAGTTGGAAGTTGCGACAGTCAATTTATTTGATAATCTAATGAACAATGGAAGTGATTTCCATGCCTAGGATTCTAAGATTCTAAATTGCATCCCTAAACTTGTTGGGGACTCAGAAAATAGGATGCTCCTGGAGCCTTTTTCTTTAGAGGAAGTTAAATGAGTGGTGTTTGATTTGGGCGCTGATAAGTCCTCGGGTCCATATGGCTTCTCGACGCTTTTCTTTCAAAATTTTTGGTGTTTTCTAGCAAATGAAGTTTGGGAATTCGTAGAAGACTTCAGGAAGAAAAAGAGATTTGTGAAGGATATAAACAACACAGTGATCATACTTATCCCAAAAAATCTAGACTACTTATCTTATGTTGATTATAGGCCTATATCCTTATGCAATTCCATCTATAAGATTTTGTCCAAATCTCTGTCAAACAGATTAAAAAAAGTGTTGGGATCGATCATCTCTGGTGAACAAAATGGGTTTACTCCAGAGCAAGAGATAATTGACAGCATCATTATCATAGCAGAGACTATCCACACCATGTCTAAAGATAAGATCCAGGGAATGTTGTTAAAACTGGATGTCAGCAAAGCATATGACAAGGTGAATTGCAGCTTCCTTATCGCAGTGATGAGATGTTTTGTCTTTGCAGAGGACTGGCTACAGATGATCCACTTCTACATATCTACCCCTAGGTACTCTATTTTTGTCAACGACTCTTTATGTGGTTTTTTTGGTGCATCAAATGGCCTTCGGCAAGGCGACCCTATATCGCCGTTCCTCTTTTTCATTATGGTTGATGCTATGAGTAGATTTTTTGAAAGCATAAGGGATAAGAAGCTTTGGCAGGGATCTCATTGGCTCCCGACATCAATCCATCTACCCATGTTTTGTTCGGTGATGATACATTCCTCTTTGGTGAAGCCACGTTGAGGGAGGCAATGTGATAAAAGATTCTTTGGATAAGTATATTTCCTTATCGGGTCAAATCCTGAATAAGGATAAGTCTATGATGGTTTTCTTCAATACCAAAAAATCCATCCAAAAGAAGATTGCTCAGCGCCTGGGTTTTACTATCTCTAACCTCTCGATAAAACACCTTGGGGTTCCCCTATTGGCGGGTGTTTGCAAATCTTCTCTTTGGGGGGAGTTGTTGGAACTCTGCCACAAAACAATTGATGCCTAGAAATTGAAATGGCTTTCATTAGCAGGACGCATCCAAATGATAAAATCTATTCTCTCTACTTTACCTATCTATGCTATGTCTTGCTTTAAACTTCTGGGTAAAATAATTTTGTGTCTGGAAGGCTTCCTCAAAATATTTCTTTGGGATGGCGCTAAGGAGGTTAAGAAGATTCCCCTAATTAATTGGGAAATGACGTGCCAGAGTAAACCAGTGGGGGTGCAGGTCTGAGAAATCTAGAACTGGTGAATAGGGCTCTAGGCTCTAAGTTGTGCCGGAAATTAGTCAAGGAACCAAACAAAAGGTGGTGTTAGATTCTTCAAGAAAAATATCTCGATGTGGATGACCCCAATAGGCTCCTCACTATTGCAAATTCAAGTGGTGGCTCGTCGGTTTGGAAGCTTATCTAGGAAAGTAGACCAATCATTACTAAGCACATATCTTGGAAGATTGGGGATGGTAAGACTGCGGACTTTTGGTACGACTCCTGGAATGGACACATCCCCCTAATTGAGGAAATCGGTGGTGGTGGGGAGTGCATAAGTCTGGTGTGTGATTGGTTCAATCTGAAGGTGGCACACTATGCTTGTCTAAGGGCAGATGGTAAGTGCGACTAGTTTCCCTTTGAGGAATCTCTTTTCCCATTGGATCTCTGTCAAAGGATTTCTAATGCCTTAAATAAAAGGAGATTAAGACTCACCAAGGAGGCCGATGAAATTATTTGGTGTGGCACCTGATCTAGCAATTATTCAGTTAAACTGGGATATACAATCCAGGAGGTACATAATAATATTGGCACGTGGTTGACAACATTATGTTGGAACTCAAACATTCTTCCTAAAGTTGGTGCCTTCCTTTGGGCAGCCCTTCATAAATGGATCCTTACTAGCGATTGTTTGGCTACATATGGAATTCACGATCCCTTTGTTTGTGTTCTTTGCTAGAGCAGTGGGGAATCGACATACCATTTACTTTTGTTGTGCACATTCATTTCAAAATGTTGGGACTGGTTGATGAGCATGTTGGGCTAGGTAGGCCTAAGGTAATAGGATCTTCTCACATTCCTGCAAGGTTGGCCGACAAGGAAAATGAAAGATCTATGGGGCAAAGTATGGAATTCCTCCCCCTTAATGGTTGTGTGACACATCTGGAAAGAACGGAACCGAAGAATCTTCAATGGCTGATCTTTGGAAATAGATGATGTAATCAAGAAGATTGAATTGGCAATCTATGAACTTGCAAACGCTAAATGCCAAGTTAGCTCCAAAACAGAATTTATGTACTGGGACAATCAGCTCCAAAGGGTCTGGAAAAATATCAAAATGCTGAGGTTTCACCCAATCAAGAAAAATGATTGGCGGGCTCAGGCTCCTTGGTTGTTTCCCAGGCTCGGACGTCACAAATTAAACTTTGATGGGGCTGCTAAGGGCAACCCCGGGGAGGCTGGGTCTGGATGTTTGATCAAAAACACTAAAGGTGAATGTGTTGGTGCTTCTGCCTAGAAACTTGGCATCGCCTCGAACAATGAGGCTGAATTTGAAGCCCTCAGTGCTGGCTTGAAGCTGTGCAGTAGGCTTGGTGTCAATCAGGTTGACATAGAAGGGGACTCGCTAATATGCATAAATGCTATCAATAGGAAGGAAGTATCCAATTGGAAACTACGTCGTTGGCTTCCAACCATCATTGGACAACTGGATAAGTTGGAATCATTTTCACTTCACCATGTCTACAGGGAGGTCAACAAAGTGGCCGACGTGTTGGCTAATGTGGGGGTATGTTTGGACATTGAAGATAAGTTATACTCGAAAGATGACTTGCCTCCTGAGGTACTCTCCTTTGTCTGTTGCGACTCTCTCCCAGCAGCAAATGTGTTTGCATGGTGATACAGATTCTGATGCCTGAATGTGGAACACAGAAGATGTTGCTTCTCTTTGCCTAGTGTCTGACCTGGACGGGGGTGGAATAGAAAGACTATTTTCTTTTCCTATCTCGTTGGGAATCCTTGGATGATTGCCCAAATTGTAACTAATAGACTCATAGCATTAGTTGTCAGGGTTGAATTCCTCTTTCCCTATCTGGTTGGCCCCGCTTGGATGCATTATCATCTGTAAATCAATGATTTTAATGTTGGAAGCTACCCCCTCTGGTAGCACTAATCAATAAATTATATATATATATATATATATATTTGGTGAAAATTTGAAATTTCAATGCAATAGTAATTAAATTTTTGGAAAAAAATAAGGAAATTTCTATCAAACCACCCTAACCACAATAAAATTATAAGATTTTAGATAGAAGTAGAGGACTCATGTCCTGATGTGATGCATATTATTTTGTAATTTTTTTCTAAGTAAATAATTAATTATAAATTTTTTATTACAATTTTTAAAAAATATAAAAAAACTGTATGTCTAACCACCTTAACTTGATCAAAACTTCATGAAATTCATTTTTTTTTATAATTCTATAGTATGTGAAGCATAGAATGTGACACATGTTTCAAATTTAGAAATTGTGATACCATTTGAAAGCTATAGATGTTTTTCAATCAGCCTATCAATTAGGACTTTAGTCATAATTCAAATAGAAAATGAATAATAATTATTCATTCAATTCAAAGTAAAAGAAAATTTATATTGGTGGAAAGCTGAGAATATCCTTTAAAAACCCTTTTTGTTTCATCAATTTTGGGTAAAAAAATTTCATCAGCCACATACACTACACATACCCATCATATTGTCACTTTTTGGCCCATCATGATCCTGCACATACCTGTGTTTCCACCTCCATGGATAGCCAAGGAAGCAAGATAAAGAAATAATGTAGTAAAGAGCACAAAAGCACTATAAAATAATAAAGTGCTAACTCAACCAAGTGATAGAAGGAAAGAAAGGGAAGCTTACCACCTCCACCAAGAGCACTCAAGGCAACTTGGGGGAGAAAATGAGAGTACTCGACCCTCTGTTGTGATGGTGTTTCATTCCCAACTTGCTCTACCAAAGTGATGGAGCATTGTGTTTCCTACAATGAGGTGCAAGTATGTTGCTTGAGAGCTTGAAAGTGAGTGTAAGAGTGAGAGAATGGATGCTTGAAGTTTGTAGAGGATTAGAAGAAGTTTGAATGCATGTTGAAGGAATGAATTTGAAGAAGAGAATGAAAGAAACAGCCATATTTAGGCCAGTTGACCAAATGGGGTGTTACAACTTGACTCCCAATGAGAAGTGTAATGCCTCTGCAGGTTCAGCTGTAGGAATCTTCCAGGGATGTAAATGCACCACGTGGATGTCTATAGACTGTGTGGGCATTTCCAACAAAACATCTTCACCAACACTCAAAACATGTGTGAAGTGGGATTCAAGCAACAGGCTTAGGTGGAATTAAGTCTCTAAACTTGGTTTTCTAAAGTCGAAAGAGGCAAAGGGGGAATTTACATATGGGGTGTAAATTCACTCCTATACATAAGGATAAAGAAGGATTGGGGTTTGAGAAAGGAGAAAGATCAAAGATAGATCAGACCCCAAACAATGTTGAGAAGAAGAATGACATAAAGAGCAATGTCAAATAGGTCTAAAACTAGAAGAAATATTTCAAAATGCCTCCTATCAGACAGCCTAATGCATAAAGGTATTTATCTTTTAATGGTTACTATTATTCATGCAATAAGTTTGGACATAAAGCTATAGAGTGTAGAAGCAGAATGAATCAAAATGTTCAATCATTTCCTAGTCAGTACTACACATGCAATATATTTGGTCATAAAGCTAGTGGATGCATAAATCAGATATTGAATGGATACAATAATGGCATAATGTTTCAATATTTTAATGGTTACTATTGTCCATGTAATGGATTTGGGCATAAGACTAATGAATGCAGACCTAGAATGGTTATAAGTGAGCTTGTTCAAAAAGGTGCCACTTGTTACAAATGCAACATACCAAGACACATAGCAAAATTTTACAAAAGCAAGAATGTGAAACCCTCTATTTCACAAAAGAAGGCTAATCCAAAAAATAAAATGGATCTGATTGAGATGAATAGGAAAATGAACAAGATTTGTAATTTAAAGAAAGATGATAATGAGGTGAAGAATGATTATATGCTAGCTCTTCATGTAGATGTTTCCTCCAAAAACTAGATGAAGAGATTTCGCTTAGGGGGAGTTTTACTAGAAAAATTTGTAAGTCATTGCCAAAGGTATGGTGATGATTCCTTCAACACATAGATACAAGGTGTGGTTTTATGTGCTTGATCTATTGGTGAAATTTCCAATAAAAAATCTCTTGATGCAAAAATTTGCAAAGAGATTTAAGGTGCCCATGATGATATAGTTAGGTTGCCAAATTTTTGAAAAAACTTTGAATCAATACAATAAATTCTTTTTAAGTCATCTGAACGGTGTTTATAATCGGGTTCACATTTGAAAAGTGTTGGTGTAATCAATTATTTATTTTCACTTACATAAGTTTACTTATGTATTTAATTATATTCCTAGGTGATAGGTTCACACGTTTTCTTAGGATATAAGATTCCTTCTAGAAGGATGAGTTATCTTTTCTAGAAGTCTTATCTTATCCAGCATCATTTCTTTGGGTAGTTAGTTAGTTGCCACATGTCATAAGATTATGACACATTTTAACATCATATTACATACTACATCTCAACCTTGCCTAGATAAGCAAGGCTTCATATGTACTTTGCCATATTCAATTTGGTATTCTTGCATCTTAATGATAGGATGATATTTCTACCATTTCTCTCTTATGGAATTTATTTTGTCTTGCAAGTGATCCTAGGGTGTTTGAGGAGTTCACCATAAACTCCTACATGATATCAGAGCTACATCTTAGCTTCTACATGGTATCAGAACTTCAGTGCTGCATACTCTTTTTAGATCTGAGGGATTAATCTTGGCATGAAAATTTTGCTGGATGTGAGTTGAGGTCTTGAGAGCCTCACCATTGAATCTAAGACATCAAAGAAATTCAAGATCGACTTTCATTTCATCAAAATCTACAAGGGTTTAAAATCTAGCCATTTTTATTAGAGTCATTTTCAATTTTGCTTCAAAAATTCATCTTCCACTCATTTATAGGAAAAACAGTTTTTATGTTTTGTAGCTGGGGTTGAAATATCCTTTGGGTATCTTCTATATTTTTCATATCCTACACAAATCTGAAGAAAATTGTTGTATAAAAAGCACCATGTGTCATTTTTTCTCCTAGCTGGAGGATAAAAAAATTCATTTTCTCATCCTCTGCTTGCTAGATCAAAAAATGATTTCTAGGTTTTATTCTTAGCATCATATTTTTTTGGGGTTTTTGTTATTGTCTACAAAAAATGAATAGATTTTTCAAAAATCAAATTAGAAGTAAGTTTTTTTGCTAGAAAATCGTTTCTCGTAGGCTAAATTCAACTTTTTATGAAAAAATCATAACTTTTGGCCAGAGTGTCCATTTTTGGCAAATAGGATATTGACAAAAAGCTAGTTTCGAGCACTTCATAATGGTGTAGGCCATTTTTAGGTTAATACATGTTGAACATATCAATTAATTTCTAGATTCAATATTTTCTTTGTTGGTTGCATATAAAATTTGTTACTTTGATATTTCTTTTGTGATAGGAAAATTGCTTACACATTATTTTTGGGTGTTATGGAGTACATCATCAACTTCAACACCATTTCTAAGTAGATCCACTGATTGTCTCATAATCAAGTCTAAGTAGCATGTTCTCTTCTTCAACCAACTAAAAGAATCATCAAACTATAGAGTACTCTCTTGATCCTATAGATATCTTTGTATTTCACCAATCCACAATTGCACACACATCTTTAAATTTTATGACATTAAATTTCAATTGCTCTATAGCAAGAATTCTTAACACATGCACCAGCTCCATCGTGTCCTCCTTCGCCATGCCTAACTTAAAAAAAAATCCACGTATATTGGAAATTATGTTATTTATGAACCCTACTTATCCAATAGAACATTCGATCATTCTTGAACTACACCATATAATTATTTGACCATCTGAGATGTTTTGTCATCTAGATTCTTGGTGCAGGAGCACCTTAGGTTCAATAGGTTAAGTGCAAGTTGTAATTTTGGCTTTCTTATGTTGGTTTTATATAATAAGGCCATCTAAGACCATTTTGGGTGTGTTAGAGTCCATATTAGGTAGTTAGGAGTGTTGGTGTGTCAAGTTTCTTAAAGTTGTCAATTTTGCAAAATATTGTCAATGTGGCAAATGTTGCAAAACTTGGAATATGAAAAGACACAAGTGTAAATGAAAGAATTAGAACAATTGTAGTTTAAAAATTAGTTGTAAATGGTTGGTAGATGTTAAAATAGCCTTGGGGAGGTTGAAGCCAAGGTTCGAGAGGTGGTGGTTATTGAAAATCTTGAAGTTGGAATAATAAAACATTTTTATTTTCTACATATTTGAAACATTTTTTCCTATTCTAATGAATGCTGCAGACCTATATAGTTGTTTCATGGTGTGATACCAATTAGAAATGAAAGATAATTGAATCTAATTTCTACTTTTTTTTGTTGCACTCAATTTCATTGTGTTTTGAGGGAGTTGTGTCCATTTTATTGCAAATAAGTCTGCAACCCTAGTTAGGGTAATAGTGAACAAACAAACCAAATTTTGAAGGGTTCCATACAAAGTGACCACCCCTGATTTTGAGGCGTGTTGTATAAATACCAAATATTTATTTGAAACTATGTTTATATTCTTGATATCATATCTACACTAAAAATATGGCTAAAAAACCATAATTTTTTGCTACCAAGTTTGTTCAAGTAATTAGGCCTAGAGACTAGGACAATCAATTTTAAGACCTTTCCTTTCAAATCAACCATACCTAATTTATTGATATGTTGAAAAAGGCCCAAATGGGTATCTAAATTTGTGCTTAATTTTTTGGTACCAAGTCTTCTTTGGGAGTTGTACCTAGATTTTTGTTTTTGAAGTACTATAAGGATTTAGGTCTATTTGTAAAGGGATGATAGGTAGAATGAAGAATCTAAATTTTTGTGAATCATATTTGGTCTGAATATGTTTCCCCCACTATGTCTAGAGTGTTCCAAGTGTTGGGTAAAATGTTTGAGGCATTGATTCCTTATTTGTGCTTTGTAACCTCTAAGGAGTATGTGACAATTGGGAAAAGTTTGATTTTGTGGACCATGGAGACTAAGTTCATTACCCTATGTTATTAAAATATTATGTCTACCCCTACTCTGTATCAAATTAGTATCAAAACCCAAAGATCTGGTTAAGAATTTTTTTTGGAGTTTATGTGTTGTCTTTTTGTAGGTTGAAGGAAGAACCTCAATACCAAAAGTGTAGGTAGTGAAGAAAGGAGGAAACCTAGGTGAGGTATCATAAAGAAAAGAAGAAACAAGGTGAAAGAGACTTGATTGAGAAAGAATAATGGAAGAGATGAGGAGAAACTTCTATGGAGACTTATAGAGTATGGAGGTAACAAGAAAGAATCCATTGATGTGAAAAGATAAAAGTGAGATGAAGAAGAAAAATGAGGAAGAAGAACAAATGAAAGTGCAACAAGAGATAATGGAGTTGAGGCACACCTTCGAAGAAATGGAAAAAAATGGAACTTGAGGGAACTTGAGATACAACAGTGTCTTGAGAAGGAAAAACAAGTAAGTGGTCGGTGTTTTCCAATAAGGAAGAAGGTTAAATGGTCTATCAAGAAGATTATTCTGAAAAGGAGGAAATAGAGAACCGTAGGACCAGAGATTAGAGATTCTTTTTTGATGAAGGAAGAGCAAAAACCATCTAAGAAAGAGGAAGAGGTAGATAATACAATGGTGAGTAAACCTAGGACCGTTATGACAACAACTAGGATTGATCAATTGCCATTAGAGGTTCAAGACTTGTAGCAAGAGCATGTTAATTTAATAATAGATGACACTCAGAGGGAAGGCACTAGTCCTCATGCAAGGTTTATAGAATGGGAAGACAAACCCTCCAAGGTGATTGAAGATACTCAACATTTAAAGTTGGAGTATGAAGGTGCAGCCCACTGTATTTTTGCATTGCTTTGGCAGATTGAGGAAGACCATCCAACACAAGATGAAGTTGAGTGGCCAAGTTTCAAGCAAAGGGATCCATGTTCTATTTTGTACACTAATACAAGAAAAGAAAGGGAAAAGGTTTTTGATTGTATAGACTTCAAGGATAAAGCAACATGGGATATGGTAGGTTTGGGTGATAGGAGTTGTAGTGTTGATTTTCAATCCATACTTTCTTTGCAAGTATTTCAAAAGGGAGTATTGAAAGTTAGATATGATTTGTTTCTTATAGTAGAGGGTAGTGAAATTGATTTTCTTATTAAGATTACAAACTCAATGGGTGAGAAACCTAGAGTTAAATTGAAACAAGCCATGGAGGGAGAGCGGGATGCTATTGAAATGCATGCAATCTATTATGAAGAAAGGAAGAAATTGTAGATTGGAGATGAAAAATGAAAACGATGGGTAGATGTTACTATATTAATAAGGTCACCAAAATAGTGTGAGCCATGGGGTAATAAGGTTGTTATCTATTTTGTTCCAAGTTCTCAATAGTTGTTTATTTTGTCAAGTTCACCTACCTATGCCACATATGCAAGAAACCTCAAGTGAAGATGAAGCCACTATGGAACTATTTCAAAAAAGGTCATATGCAGGGGTTTATGTAGATCACGTAAGGGATTTCAAACCTGATTCTCAAGTTGCTACCTTTTATTCAAGAGGAGCTTGAATTTTTTCTTTGCTTGAGACTATGGTGTAGGAGCACCTTAGGTTTAGTAGGTCAAATGCAAGTTATAATTTTGGTTTTCTTATGTTGGTTTTATTTAATAAGGTCATATAAGACCATGTTGGGTGTGTTGGAGTCCATACTAAGTCGTTAGGAGTGTTGGTGGTTCAAGTTGCTTAAAGTTATTAATTTTGAAAAATGTTGTTAATGTGACAAATGTTGCAAAACATAGAATATAAAAAGACACAAGTGTAAATGAAGGAATTAGAATGGTTGCAATTTTCAAATCAGTTGTAAATGGTTGGTACATATTTAAATAGCCTTTGGGATGTCAAATCCAAGGTTGGAGAGGTGGTGTTTATTGAAAATATTGAAGTTCGAATAATAAAACATCTCTTTTTATATAATTTTGAAACATTTTTCCTTGTTCTGATGAATAGTACGGATTTGCACAGTTGTTTCATGGCATTATACCAATTGGAAATTAAATATAATTGAATATACTTTCTAATTCTTTTTGTTTCACTCAATTTCATTATGTTTTGAGGGAGTTGTGTCCATTTTACTACAAACAGGTCTGAAACCTTAGTTAAG
>VDFB02058242.1:170984371-171001902 GCA_007258455.2 Sequoia sempervirens | reverse complement strand
TTTTGTGTCTCCTTGGTTGTCCCACATAGTACCCACCAAGATCCCCAAGGTCTTGTGTTATACTAGGGCATCCTTTTGTGCTTGTGGTTATCTCAATACCTGGCCTAACCAAGGTCTTTGTGACCTTGGGGTGTTGGAATAGCCTTCTTGTTTGTTGTGTTTATTTCATGCATTAAACACTATTACGCCTTGGTTCCACATACCCTGGCACTTGGTGTCTTATGCTATAGCAAAAATCAGTGCTCCAAAGATGGCAAATTACATTAGGATTGCATTTCATTCTTCATTCCATCATCTTGCATATATCCCCCATCCTCTTATATATCACAAATCCCCCCATCCATTCATCCTTCATCCTTATCTCACATCTCTATCCAATCCCCGTCCATTCCCTTTAGCCTAAATCATCTAATCATATCCTTGGTCTTGTTCCCAGTCTTGTTACAAGCCTTGATCCAATCATCCCCATCATCATCATCATCATCATCATCATCCAGATGTATTCTTCCATCTCCCTTCGGTGTTGTTTTGGGATGTATCCTTCCCGCATCAACAACACTTTCATCATCATCATTGGGAGGTATTCTTCCCTATCCTTTAGTGGTGTTTTGGGATGTATCCTTCCCTCATCAATACCACTCATTGGGATGTATCTTTCCCTATCCTCATGTTGTTTCGGGATCTCTCATTCCCTCATACACGACACTCCATCCATCATCCACCCCTTTTCGCTTGTAGCTTGAATGTGGCAACATCATCTTCATCTTTGCATCTATTTGTGCTTCCCAACCTCCTGCCACCTTTTCATCCTTTCATATCCATCCCTTTGCATCCTCTTCCTCACCTCCCATTTCACCATCTCATCCATTTCGAGAGCACATCTGTGTTCTCTTCACCTCCATCATATTTCTTCCTAGTCATCCGTTTGATGACTGGGGCATCCTTCTCAATCTAACCATCTCCTTCTGGGTTCTATATTTTAATATTCTTTGAAATGATGCTACTTCGTAATACCATCTCAAAGAGGGGAAAAATGTAGACATCCAAATTTGGACACTTAATTTATCCAAATTTATCACTTTTCATCTAAACAACCTCTTATCCAAGTTAATTAAGTAATATTACTATTATTTAATTAATATCCTTAATTCTGCCAAATCCCTAAGGTATTTAATTAATAATTAAATACCTTACCCTCCTTAATCCTCTTTTCATCAAATAAATTAAATAAATATTACATTTATTTAATTCCTCACATGTCATTTTCATCTAATCCTAATCCATTTCCTAATCTCTTCATTAAGGATGTGCACATACCTAATCCTTGATTAGGATGTGTCACATCCTCCAACTTTTGCAAGTTGGCTTCTAATCTTCATTAACCCCTAATTATCCTCTAATTACTGATTAGGTCCAACCTAATTAGTACCTTGGTCAACTCTCCCATCCCCAAGGAATTTTTAATTCCTTTTTTATTCACCCTAGGCTCCTCTCTTCCCCATGTGATTTTTAATTCACTTTTATTCCTCCTAGAATCCTCTTTTCCCATGCATCTTCTAGAACCTTTAACTTGTCACATCAAGTCACATGTGACAAACTCCCACCTTTTTGGAGACTCTCTCTTATCCACTAGATTCTCCCAAGCATGTGAATTTTTAATTCACATTTATTCCTCCAAGGAATCTTCTCATCTCCCAAAGAACTTGGAAGGTACTTGTCCTTCCTCCACATCATGTACCTCTCTTCCACCTCACCTCCACCTCATATCCCCTTAGCCACTTCACCATCCACATGTCAAGATGTGAGGGCTTGTGAGTTCTCAACCCACCATAGCCCTTCATCTTGACCTTGTTGGATCAATCTCAACCATTGAATTCTCTAGAGAATTCAAATTCTCTTATAAATACCCCCTCCTCAAGGGCATTTAAAACACTTAGCCATTTTGCAACTAAATGTTGCCATTTTGTGCACTCATTTAGCCATCAATTTCATCCATTTTCATTTGCATCCAAGCACATAGTCAAATCCTCCATTTAGCAAAGTCAAGATCCAACAAGGAGAATACAAATCAATCCAAATCAAGGGCCAACCAAGGAGTTTCAGCTGCAAGAAGGAAGGTATATCATTTGTCTTCATTTAACACTTTTCTTTTTTCATTTTATAAATTCCTTAGGCTAATCATGAGGTGTTTCATTATGTTTTCCATTGCATTTTAATTGCTTAGAATAGGTTAGAAATTTTGATATCACAGTGTCTAATAGGTGTTTTGGATGAGGATCGTGAATTTTGGACCCCACTTTTAATTTCAAAACATCTCTAGCATTAGATGAGACCCTAGTATTATCAAGCCAATATTTTTCAACCAAAGATTTGATTACAATATTCAATTTCATGTTAGATCTTGGGAGCTAACCAATAAAGCTCCAACATTGGTTGATTGGATCATTTTCTATACTTTCTTTTCTCTTTTCCACTCTTACCAATGTTTTAGGATGCATTTTTGCAGTTCCAATAATATTGCTTAGTATTTTTTTTATCTAAAGTTATTTTATTAACTATATAAGTTGATACAACCCATTGTTCCACATTCTTATCTTTAAATAGACTCATCTTTCCAATACACTCATTGGCACTAGCAATAGTAGATATAACATGTTCAAGTGATTCATCTTTACCTTTTGGTTTCAAAAAAATGCCTAACATTTTCATTAATATTCTCATTTTCCACATTCTCATCAATTGCATCATGAGTTGACATTGAAAAGATAGATTTTTCAATAAAAAATTGTTTGTATAATTTACTGGCATGCATTCTTATTTGTCTCTAAGAAATCTTACTAGGAACATTATCCAAAATAGTACTTTCAATTTTTTTTAAAATATGTTCATTTTCAACAATACTTTCATTTTCATTTTCAACAAAAAAAGGATTTTCACTTTCAATTTCAACAACAAAAGGATTTTCATTTTCATTTTCAACAACTAAAGGATTTTCATTTTCATTTTCAATAACTAAACGATTTTCATTTTCCTTTAAAACAACAAAAATATTTTTATTTTCATTTTCAACAATAAAAGGGTTTTCATTTTCTACTAGTTCTCTATGAATAGAATCAATCTCAATATTGTTATATCCTACTTCTTCTAAATCATCTAGAGTCACATTTTCCATATTATTCAAAGGTGGTTTTGATGACATACCTAGATTCATGCCTATTGTCACATTCTCCATAGCATAGAAAGGTGGATTTGAAGACATACCAAGATTAGTATCTATAATTGTATTATCTTCTACATTCACCTCTTGCAAATTTGCATCATCTACATCCATGGTCTCTTTAATACTTAATTTATCTTCAATAGTCATGGAACCATATGTTTTGACATTATTCATTGCTCAAATACTCATTCTTCTATCTCTTTGTATTTTTGCATCCTTCTCTCTCTTTTCTCGAATTTCTTTAGGGGTCAATACCTTCCTATCTTTCCTATTTTGACGATGTTGTGATCCCATGATTACAAAATTATAACTTGTAAAAATGAATTTCAATGGTAAAATACTCTTTTTTATTCCTCCTTCAAATGAGTAGAAAATGAATACAATTCCACTCCAAAACTATTCCAATGTTGCCTCCTTTAAAAGTTCAAATCAAATTGCAAGTTCAAGAGCTTATAGGAGACAAGATTCAATAGAAAATTGAATAATTAGTCATTGTCAGTCGTACACTATCAAGTTGTAGAATTGGCAATAATTTCTTAGCAATAAAAATTAAAAAATAGTAACAAATAGAATGGGATCTCGTATATAAAATTGGATCCCATAGCGAATGGGACCCTATATCCTAAACGAGATCCCATAGTGAATGAGATCTTGTATCCTAAAAGAAATTCCATTCTTTTTTCCAATTTACAAGATATTAAATAAAGCAAATGAGATCTCGTTTAGGAAATGGGATCCTCTTCCTAAAATGGGATCCCATTTCCTAAAATTTGAATTTTGGGCTAGGTTTGTGCTTTGGTTTTCAGTTTAGGAAAAGGTTTGGGGACTCAAACCCAAGCTTTGGACCTTCTTTGACATGCAACTTCAACGTCACAAGAAAATAGTGACTTTGGACATATGTCTAAAGATCTTTTTTGCATTTATTTTTTAAAAAATTAAAACACATTATAGATTAGATTGTTTAGATTCCAAATATGTAATTTTTTTTATAGTTGGATTATTTTTCTATTTTTTGAATATTTTTTTATGAAGCTGGTCCATAAACTTGAAATATCAAGGTTTTTTAGTATTTTATTAAAGTTTTATTAAAATATTTTTTGAAAAATGAATTTTACGTGCACATTCTTCAGACAATTCTTTTCAATTTGAAAAAAAAATGATAATTTTAGGTTATCTTATGCGTGATGTACATGAGGATTTTTCAAAACAACAAATATGGATAGTAAAAAGTTAATAAAAAATATTCAAAAAAATTACAAAAAATTATCATACACATTCTTTTGTGTGTTAAAAGTCTTTTCCCAAAAGGATTTAGAAAAATACAGTTATGTAGGTCAAAATCTGGATGACCTACACAAGCATGGTATGGTAAAAAAAGTGACTTTTAAATAGTTGTTTTTAGAAATTCCTATTGAAAATCAATTTGTGTTATCTGTGTATTAAAATAAATTATATATTTGGAAACTAGACTCAGAGTACTACATTTCATAATACTGACCATTTTCAAGATTCAATCTTTAAGTGCTTCAAATTTTTAGGTCAAAGTAAAAAAGTTCTAAAAATTGGGGAAAACACTACCAGATTTTGGACAAAAATTGGATTCAACTTATTGCATGCACCCTCCCTCATCTTCTTGATACACTCATCTACATCCTTAAGATGTTCTTTTAGGTCTCTATTCTCACATTCTACTTTATCCAAATCATCAAGTGTTGATTTGAGTTCTCCTTCCATAGATCAAATTCACGATCTTCTTTAGTAAACCCTTCAAGTATAATCACTTCCAAAGGAATAGGATAGTTCTTTGTAGCCATGTGTTCAACTTCCAAGATCTAACTTTTAAGCTAATTGAAGGAATCAAGCTTTGATACCAATTGTTGAACACCTGAAATAATGAGAAGTGGGGTGTGAATCGCTATTCACTGAAATTCATTTACCTCATCAACGTAAACATGCATGCAAAACATCACATTACACTTGTAGAGTAATGGAAAGGAATAATTAAAGCATGCATCACATCAAAGAACACCAAAACACCAAATTTATATGGAAAACCATTGAAATGGAAAAACCATAGTGAGGATTAGCTCATAATTTATTATAACTAGTTACAATGGATTACAAAATGGAGGAGTCACTATCCAAGGACTTACTGTCTAGAAAGAATGAATCATTACCAAAGGCTCAATACCAAGGGCTCACTACCTAGAATAGAAATAGATAGAAGAAAGGGTGGCTCACTACTAAGGATGAACTACTAATAATGCATGTAACATATGTTGGAGGTACAATTTTAATTAATCCCTAAAGTCTGACTTTACACACTTTATACCTCATGATGATTACACTTCACATTTTTCTCTAAATCAGATCTCACACACTTAATCACATCACATTATATTACCCACACAAGTAATTAACCTTTTATATATAGATACATCTACCACAAGCACTCATATCATCAATTAGGTTGGCTTAATTGGATGAAATGTACACCACATAACCTTTCAACTCAAAAATCCAATCCACATGCATTGTGAAAGAAACCAAAATATGTACATCACCAAAATAGGTCGACATGAACTACAGTCACTCCCATGATTATGCTCTATACATAATTCAACTCCACATGACCCCAAAACCTTTTAGGTTGACACTACATAACAAAATTGGTGAAACAACAATTGAATGAACCAATTGTTCATCCACAACTCAACATGCATACCACTTGCCACTTGCCACATGGATTGAATACACAAGTCTAACATCCACAAAAACTTCCTCAAAATCACACAACATAAAAATCATCTGCAGTGGAATGCAGGGCATTCCAACATGCACTTTGTACCTATAACACTACCACAACTAAGTCGATACTTTGTCCACAATATTTTAAGTTGTAAAAGACATCAAGCCAAAAAAAATAAAATTTAGATAGGTGCAACACATACCATGAACACCTCAAAATTGTATGACAAGATTCTACATAGTAGAGCAATGTAGAACATAAAGCTATTCCTCTTATCATTGAATATGCACACTGGGACTTAGTCAATTCTCTAAAACACTTGGTCTTGTGTGGACCAACACTTCTGCATCTCAACAATGGGTTTCCAAAAATGGAAAACACCATACAACATCATGCTCATGTTGTCAACAATATTATTTTAAATACTTATTTTGAATTAAGAATATTATAAAGAGAAACTTATTTGTTGATTTAATTTAGATTCATCTTATCACAATTAAGTTGTGACATGTTGTTTTCTCAAGGTCACCTAGTAACATGTTTTAATCATTAATTTAATTAGATACAAGTATACTTCTCTAACTTTTAGTTTATTTTTAAAACACAATTTTAGTTTATTTGGCAACTAATTTTGAACCAACTCTCAACTAAATATCAATAATTTTCTTTATAAATTTACTCTAATTCATTTGTTCTGATACAAGTATGGAAACTCAAGATGGTTTAGTTGGTTGGTTCTTTTTAGTTTTCTTTTCTAGGTTGAATTTTAGATTTATATATGATTTTTTCCTATTTCTCTTGGTTGTTTCAAGTTTGAGATTTAAAGGGGAGCAACTTACCATTGAGTTTTAAACACTAATTTCTTTTCAAAAGTAGTAATATGGAATTGATATTTTAGCTACTACCACATTTTACATGTGAAGTTGTCCATATCCATAAATTGAAAAATATGAATGCCTTTTTTGTAGAGAAACATGCCATTAAAATAGTTATTGATAACAAGAAATTTGTGGTTTTGTTGGGGTAGCTTTTTCTGCTAGATGGAAGAGGAAGCGAAGCTTAAATCATGACTTAAAGTTTGAATAGAATAGGTTAGCTACTATGAGACAATATGCCAAACCTTCCAGACGTTACTCAATGGATTCAAGACATTCAGTTTAACACATAGTGCTATAATGATCTTATCATTCCAATTTACAAAGGTCTAATCTAATCCAACATTAGTAAATTGAATGCAACAAAGAACTAGGTGTTTCCATGTTGCTTTGTCATCTAAACAGCTCTATAATTACAAGGTTTACTTTGTCTTTTGCTTGTATATAATTTAATTGCAACATGGTTGGCAAACCTCTCTTTTTTCCCACTTATTCCATCAATTCTTTTTATTTATGTTGAGTTAGATGATTGTAATAGTTCTTTAAAGGAAACCAACATGAGGAGAAGTATACACGGTTGGCAATTAGAATTTGTTGGCTACCTAAGTACATGTAGCAATAGATAAGAACCAAATAGTCCAATTCATGAGTTTCCTTTTGAGTTTGTTGAGAAACTTCACTTGCATGTCTTTTGAATAAACATGAATACTAATTGGTATGCCAAAAATCCAATATGACACTATGTTTTCACTATTACTAATCATTGAAAATATACATAAGATAATGATTAGATTTTATCATGATAAACTGAATTTCATGCATGAAATGTTTAGAGTCCAAAACAATACAAAAGAAATCTAAAATTTTTAAGATACAAGTTACTTGAGTTATCACATCCTTCAAATTTAAAATAAATAACTTATTGTCATCAACAAAGTGAAATTTAAAGACCTTAACATTTCTAATAAAATTCTAAAATTGAAAAAAATAAATAAATAAATAAATAATCAAATTTTGACAAAAGAAAGTGCGTGATCGCCAAGCTTATATCAAGATCTATAAACAGTATTCAAATGTGAATAAGTACTTAAGACCGAACTCCAACCACTATAACACGTTACGAATAAAAGACAATCTAATGGGGTCATACACCTAGCAAAATCCAACTTACTTTTTATTAAAAATGACATTATTTTCTTTGTGGGGAGTAGGGTAACGATACCTTTGGAGATTGATTACTTATTTTATATCCCATCAAAGATAAGAGTTGCGCACTACCTATGTTTTTTTATTCAAAGTTGGCGCACTATGTTTTTTTAATTGAAAGTTGACGGACTTTGTTTTTGACCTTTTCCAGTAGACTTGAAAGTTGACGCGCATTGTTATATATATATTTATGCGTTACAAAAGAAACCAAACGACCGATGTAGATTAAAATTATCAAAGCCCTTTTTTAATTCCGCTCCTGCGACACCACGGAAACAACCTTTTTTAATTCCGCTCCTGCGACACCACGGAAACAACTGATGTCATAGGCTATTATTACTCACACCAGTATTATTTAGTGCACTCTTACATTGTCTACTTTCTCCGCATCTTTACGCATTTTTAAATTATGAACACTTTTCATATTATTATGATATAAAATTTAAAGTTGAAAAATATTAATTTATCAATATGAGAAGAGCATGCATGAGTCTAATCATAAGATATTGTCATGGGGTAATGGTTAGTCCATTTAACAATTTATTTAAGTAAATTAACTTATTTCATGTGATCTAGTTTATAATTATAATTGTATTATGTAGCATAGTCTAGGTTAGTAGAAGATATGAAGGAACTAGAAAATTCTAACTAAGATAATGAATAAGAAAATTTAACTCGTGGATTTTGGAATGGAGTCAATTTATAATTCAAACACAAAACATTGAGCATTAAGACAATATAATTACAATAGGTGTTCAAAGTAATGTAAAATGAAAGAGTAAAATTGTTCATTGCACTTTTATTCCATACATTTTCTCCCCATGTTGATGTACATATCAATAGATACATGTATTGTATATGATAAAGAAAAATCTATGTAACAAAGAAAATAGAAAGGCACATTAGGAATGAGGTTAGATGTCAACTAGTACCTAGGTATCTTCATATACCTACAAAACCTTGCTAATATTTTTTCTCTTGCACATAAAATCATTAGAATACACTTATCAAAATAGTACTAGTATAAAATAATATTTGTATTCATCATTGTTTTAATGTAAGCATGAAGTAAAATGTGTACGATATTGTGTGGTTTGCCACAATTTATAAATAATGCAGAGTTGGAATCACTATAGTCCCCACAAACTGTACACATCATGTGAGGTGTGGAAGGAATCATGATGCATTAAGTAATCATGGAGTTGGGACCAACATCACCCCCACAACTTACACAAGCATGGACACCTTGTAAAAGAGAGGGTGGATGAAATAACCATTTGTAAGCCAATCATGGAGTTGGAATTATTATGGTCCCCACAATGTATGCAATCATGAAGTTATTTAAAATCTAGTGTAAATACATTTATGTTGCATAAGGAAATCATTAAATTGGTACTAGTGTAACCCAATTGACATATACAAGTATAACAAAATGTAATGGTGAGAATTTTTAATAAGTATAATGTGTACCGTAATGTGATATGTCACCATGTCTAGTCAATTTTTGTAGAGGAGAAGAAATATTTATTGATTTAGTGGCTAAATATATAGTATTATGAAGACCTTGAAGGTATGATTCATATTATTCAATTGTTATGGATTATGTAAGAATTCCTAAATGGTTGTGCCCAATATTTCCCCATTTAATGAAATGTATGGATACAAAATATATGGCCATGTGTTATTTTTCATATAATTGTGTGAGATATTTTTGGAAAATTGTAATTTTTTTTTTAAATCTTTAAATAATATAATTATGTATATATAATTATATAGAAATACATATATAATTATATATATATATATATATGCTTAAATATATATATTAAATGGATATTTCAATAAAAGGTGCATGCAATTGCACAAGTTAGATATTTTAAAATGAAATGTTTCAAAGGAGAAAATTGATTTTTATTTATATGTAATTGAGAAATTGAGATAAACAAATAGATCTAATTTCTTTATTTGTCTGTAAGTGAAATTGTAATAAGCTAGTTTATTTGGACAATGTGTTATTGTATTTTCTTGAAATTTAGGCAATCCTAATGGTAGCTTTATTTTCTACCTAAATTTCTTATTGAATTGTGATATCTTTTGTTTACGTACGTTGAGAAATTTGTTAGTTGTGATTTTGTACGTCTTCCAGATGATGTTATTTTATGAGGGGGTTGTTGTGATTTATGGTTCAGCCCTTTGATTTTCCTTGAGTAGTGCACTTGGTTGTTATTTTGTTTAAACACCCAGTTACTTCGAACGGGATGTGTTGCCTCTTATATTTTGGATTGAGATTTGATATCCATTTTGTGCACTGTGTTTACCCTTGGGTTTTGGATTAGATCCTTATGTTGTCAGTAGGGGAATGGCTCTCAATGGGGGTCAGTGCACAAAGTGGTGCTAGGGTAACTCATGTGAGAGTTAGTTAATTTAGTTGAAATTTAATAATTTTAATAGGGGAAGGGTAGCTTAAATAATATAACTTGTCAATTGTTCCTCGCTCATGGGCTCAAGGGCTTGTTTAGACTTGGGATGAGGCAGGAAGGCCTGGAATGACAAGATCATTATATTCTCCCTTTAAAAGATAATTGATTTCTCATCGGTTTGCATGTGGGGCCGGGGGTCATGAGAAGCTACCAGGGTAACACAAGATGGGGGTCGGGGCCTAGGAAGATCTTCTAGGGTAACCCATGAAGCTTTTTGATGACACTCCTCCTATGAAAACAATTAAATTGTTAATTTGATGTACTTGATTCTTTTACTCTGGAAGTAATGTAACCTTCATGTTATGTATTGTACTTGTGTAGTTTAGTGTTGAGGTTTCTTGTGTCTTGAGGTTGTTGGTTTTTCCTAGGAAGCCCTTTTACTATCTCCTAGCATGAGGGGTGGGACTTCGGGTACCACTTGGTTGGGTGGAACGTGCACCTTACACCATTGGGTTTCCACTTCATGTTCGTGATGGCAGGATCTTCCAAATTAGAGAGCTTGCATGTTCTAGTTACTTGTACCATCTATTGTATACTATTGGTTCAATTGCATACTTATGTATATGTACTACTCCTCATTTGTATTCGAGGAGGATTCTTTTATCATTGTTATTGTAACATTATTGTATGATCTTTTTCATTTTGGAAATGAGTCTTGTAACTACTTTATGGAATGAATGCACTCTATGGATGTATCTTTAATGTACTTTGTATCTAATGAGATGAGTTTAATGCTTTGGATGTATGTTATTTATTTCATGAGTATTATTTATATGCTATGGATTAGTTTACTTTTGTATATTATGGGATTCGAATGTAAGCATTGTCACGTAACTTAGAGGATGTATGCGTTAAGTGTAGTTCACTTTACTAGTTATTAATTACACTTTAAAAAAATAAAAAAAAATGTTACACTTTCGTTGTGTTTGCGTCATCCTATAGGGTTACATGGTGGGGCATTACATATTCAATCAATTCTTTTTATTTATGTTGAGTTAGATTATTGTAGTAGTTCTTTAAAGGAAACCAAAATGAAGAGAAGTATGCATGGTTGACAATTAGAATTTGTTGGCTACCTAAGTACATGTAGCAATAGATAAGAACCAAATAGTCCAATTCATGAGTTTCCTTTTAAGTTTGTTGAGAAACTTAATTTACATGCCATTTGAATAAACATAAATACTAATTGGTATTGTCAAAAATCCAATATGACAATATGTTTTCGCTATTACTAATCATTGAGAATATACACAAGATGGTGATTAGATTTTATCATGATAAACTGAATTTCATGCATGAAATGTTTAAAGTCCAAAACAATACAAAAAAAATCTAAATTTTTTAAGATATAAGTTACTTGAGTTATCACATTCTTCAAATTTAAAATAAATAACTTATTGTCATCAACAAAGTGAAATTTAAAGACCTTAACATTTCTAATAAAATTCTAAAATTGAAAAAAAAAAAATTTAAAAAAAATCAAATTTTGGCAAAAGAAAGTGCGTGATCGCCAAGCTTATATCAAGATCTATAAACAGTATTCAAATGTGAATAAGAACTTAAGACCCAACTCCAACCACTATAACACATTAAGAATAAAAGACAATGTAATGCGGTCATACTCCTACCAAAATACAACTTACTTTTGTTTAAAAAAAATGACATTATTTTGTGTGTGGGGAATAGGGTAACGATACTTTAGGAGATTGATTACTTATTTCATATCCCATCAAAGATAAGAGTTTCACTATGTTTTTAACCTTATACAAGCTGACCTTGCAAAGATGGTATAAAGAAAAAGGTGCCCAAATTCGTTCACGTCTTCAATGGATTAAAGATGGTGATCGTGGCTCCAAATTCTTCTTTCAATATCATAACCACAAGCACAAGATGGAGCATATTTCTACAATTAAATCTGCTGGTAGCTCCTTACAAACCAATCATGCTGACATTATGAATACTTTCTATGAGCACTTCAAAAACCTTTTTATAGATGAATCCACTAATGATACCCTCCTTTCCATCCTTGAGGATTCTGTTGCTGAATGTATACCCAAGAAAGTAGACCTTGAGTATAGTAAGTTCCTCGATCACCTCCTCTCCATAGATGAAATAGATGTTGTGCTTCAGTGTATGGATTTAGAGAAAAGCCCTGGTATTGATGGGCTTTCGGTGGAGTTTTATAGAGCTCTTTGGCCTCACATTTGAGAGGATTTTTATTATGTTTACCTTGAGGGGATTGAAATGGGTTCCTTAGGAAAGGTGATTAATCAGGGGCTGATTAAACTCATACCCAAAGGTAAGGAAGAAGATACTGTAAATGGGTGGTGACCAATTACTCTCCTCAACACATCATATAAAATAATAGCCAAAGCTCTAGCTCAAAGAATTAGACACATTTCGCAATTGATAGTGCGTCCAGAGCAAACTGGTTTATTGGGTGGAAGATTTATTTTAGACAATCTGATTCTTGCTTGGGAAACAGCTGAATGGGCACAACAATATGCTCAAGATGCATTAATTATAAAGATTGACTTTGATAAAGCATATGATTGCATTTGTTGGCCTTTCATCCTTAAAATGTTAAAATGGCTCGGTTTTGGCTCTAAATTATGTGATCAAATAAGCATTCTCTTTAGGGATGCTAATGCTAGAGTGGCTGTTAATGGCAATCTTTCTCCTTCCTTTCCTTTGCAAAAATCCATTCACCAGGGCTGCCCCCTTGCTCCCTTCCTTTATGTCCTTGTTGCTGATGCTTTAGGATATCTCTTTCAGCATGCTCACCTAAATAAGCTTATCCAAGGCATCTCTCTTCCAAGAAATGCTACTGTGCTAAACTCACATTTTGCTGATGATAGCATGCTATTCATACAAAATTCTGAAGAAGAAGTGACTAATACATTGGACATATTAGATTTGTTTTGCATTATTTCAGGCTCCAAACTGGCAATGCACAAAACTGAATTTATAATGCTTGGCCCCAACCCTCAACCACCTTGGATCCCTAGGGAATGGCATGAAGTGAAGCATGGTAGAATCACACGATACCTTGGTATCCCTTTTGGCATTGGAGTCTCACTTAAAGAGATGTGGTTTTGGTTCTTGCAAAAAATTAGAAAAAAGCTTTTGAATTGGACTGATAAGTTCCTCTCGATGGCTAGTA
Organism: Sequoia sempervirens; assembly: GCA_007258455.2. Classification (NCBI taxonomy): domain Eukaryota; kingdom Viridiplantae; phylum Streptophyta; class Pinopsida; order Cupressales; family Cupressaceae; genus Sequoia; species Sequoia sempervirens. Next base: position 170,988,209 of record VDFB02058242.1, on the reverse strand, counting down.
GAATCCAAGTTGCCAATAAAATTTTGTTGGCCAGTCATGTCTATATCTCCTCTTGCTGGCTTCCCTCTAAAACATGCTACAACCAACTACTTCGTGGACTCATTGCATCCAACCTAAAGATAAAGGAGGACTGGGGATTATAGATCCTTATACTCAGGGCATCTGTCTCATAACAAAATGGATTGTAAGAGACTTGGATGGTGATGCTCCTTGGAAATATCTTGTGCACCATCATATCCAAACAGCTACTGCTAGTCATTCTTGGGACTTGGTCAGTTGGAAAGATAATATTCTCCTTGCATCTTATTTTCAAATGCATGGGTCTGCACCTTTTAACTCCATTTGGAGAGCGTGGAAAACTACTTCGAAAAGGCTAATTTGGTATGACCAGAGCTTGAGTCATGGCTTGAGTTTTTCCTCTTCTTCCATTTGGTGGAACCGTTTGGTTCAGTAAGACAATTGTCCTTTGGCCATTATCAAGGACCTCAAAGGTAGACATCTTTTTAAAAAAGGCATCCAGGTTTTCTAGGATTTATGGGACCCTTTAACATTCAATTGGAAACCTTGGCTGCAACTTAAAGCTCAGTTTCAGCTTCCTCCTTCTTATGAGACCCCAATCCAAAAAATCAAGCAATTAGTTACACCTGATTTGCTATAGCTCCTCTCCACCCCTTGTCATGACAACTTCCTTAAAGATTGGAAATGGCCTAACAATCAAAGCCTTCAAAATTTTCCTCTCTGATTGATATATAAGTAGCTCCTCCCAACAATCTCATTAGCCCACTGGCTTAACCTCAAATGGAATTGCAAATTTAGTAGATCAAGATGGAACAAGTTAAGCTCCTTAATTTGGAAGTCTAAAGCTGATGCACAAGCCCAGCTGACAGCCTAGAAAATTCTCCATGTCAAGGTTCCCATTGGCGATCGACTCTGCTTCATTTCCCCTCCAACATGTCCTTTCTGCTCCAAAAAAGAGACTATCAAACATACCTTTTGGTTTTGTACCCATGCACGAAATATCTGGAACTCTCTTTTCTCTAACTTATTTGTCCTCTTTCCTCAACCATGGTCTTGGTGAACTGCTCTTCTTGGTCTCTCCTCATCTCACAATGTTATTACTCAGACCCTCAGACACATCACTCGTAAACACATCTGGAGATTTTGATGTTTGGCAGCTCTCTCTCACACCTTTCAACCCCTGCAAGCCATATTGATGACTATCTATGCTAACCTTTCTTTGCAGATCCCCATTCTTCAATCTGCCATCCAGACTAAGGCTGACCTCAAAAAGATATTGGATGATTTTCAAACACAATTCAACACCTTTGAAGAAAAATTTAAAATACAGAGCACTTAGGTTGGCAACAAAATTCTTTAGTTGGGGGTTCCAGATTATATTATGTGATTGGCAGCCTTGTTGATGATAGAGATGTGACATTTTCAGCTGCAACTTGCCGGCAATGAATCTTCTCAGAGCATCTTCCTTGCTATGGAGTTCATCAACAACGATCACTACACTTTGGAGTGACTTTGCCTAGCTTTTTTGGAGGAAGAGGGTGCTTCTGTGTGATTGGAAGTTGTTCTTGTGCACAGATGCTATGGAAAGAATTTTCATGGACTCCAGGTTTCTTCTACAATACTCTGTGGCTACTGGTGGATACTTGTATTGTTCTCTTTGCAGGCCTATATAATGCAGCTTTTAGCTGATCTTGGCATCATCTTGTTGTTCTGTGTTTATTCTATTTTTGACAACCTTGTAGCTGTCTTCTTTAAGAAAGACTATTGTTGTTATACGTCAGCTCCTAATTGTATTATAATATTTATGGTGTGGGTCTGCTTCTCATTGAATTTGGCAACATTTTGTTGCTGTGTATGGTTGTTACTTTACAGCCTTTTTGCTGCTCACTTTCAAATTGTCCAGTTGCTGTTCTATAACAACTTATAAATGTTCCTTCTTGTAATTTTTTTATGCTTACTCCAATAAAAAAAATGTTTTTAACCTTTTACAGTAGACTTGAAAGTTCACGTGCATTGTTATATATATATTTATGCATTACAAAAGAACCAAAACGACCGATGTAGATTAAAATTATCAAACCTGTTTTTTTATTCTGCTCCTGCGATACCACGGAAACAACTGATGTCATATTATTACTCACAACAATATTATTTAGTGCACTCTTACATTGTCTACTTTTTCCACATCTTTACACATTTTTAAATTATGAACACTTTTCATATTATTATGATATAAAATTTAAAGTTGAAAAATATTAATTTATCAATATGAGAAGAGCATGCATGAGTCTAATCATAAGATATTGTCATGGGGTAATGGTTAGTCCATTAAAAAATTTATTTAAGTAAATTAACTTATTCCATGTGATCTAGTTTATAATTATAATTGTACTATGTAGTATAGTCTAGGTTAGTAGAAGATATGAAGGAACTAGAAAATTCTAACTAAGATAATGAATAAGAAAATTTAACTCGTGGATTTTGGAATGGAGTCAATTTATAATTCAAACACAAAACATTGAGCATTAAGACAATATAATTACAATAGGTGTTCAAAGTAATGTAAAATGAAAGAGTAAAATTGTTCATTGCACTTTTATTCCATACATTTTCTCCCCATGTTGATGTACATATCAATAGATACATGTATTGTATATGATAAAGAAAAATCTATGTAACAAAGAAAATAGAAAGGCACGTTAGGAATGAGGTTAGATGTCAACTAGTACCTAGGTATCTTCATATACCTACAAAACCTTGCTAATATTTTTTCTCTTGCACATAAAATCATTAGAATACACTTATCAAAATAGTACTAGTATAAAATAATATTTGTATTCATCATTGTTTTAATGTAAGCATGAAGTAAAATGTGTACGATATTGTGTGGTTTGCCACAATTTATAAATAATGCAGAGTTGGAATCACTATAGTCCCCACAAACTGTACACATCATGTGAGGTGTGGAAGGGATCATGATGCATTAAGTAATCATGGAGTTGGGACCAACATCATCCCCACAACTTACACAAGCATGGACACCTTGTAAAAGAGAGGGTGGATGAAATAACCATTTGTAATCCAATCATGGAGTTGGAATTATTATGGTCTCCACAATGTATGCAATCGTGAAGTTATTTAAAATCTAGTGTAAATACATTTATGTTGCATAAGGAAATCATTAAATTGGTACTAGTGTAACCCAATTGACATATACAAGTATAACAAAATGTAATGGTGAGAATTTTTAATAAGTATAATGTGTACCGTAATGTGATATGTCACCATGTCTAGTCAATTTTTGTAGAGGAGAAGAAATATTTATTGATTTAGTGGCTAAATATATAGTATTATGAAGACCTTGAAGGTATGATTCATATTATTCAATTGTTATCGATTATGTAAGAATTCCTAAATGGTTGTGCCCAATATTTCCCCATTTAATGAAATGTATGGATACAAAATATATGGCCATGTGTTATTTTTCATATAATTGTGCGAGATATCATGTAGGGATTATATAAATAATATCTTTTAAGATATGATCATGTAATAAGACATGAAAAATATGTTTTACAATATTATTGTATGAAAAATATCACGTAAAATATTATTCTATAAGCATAATAACATGATATGGGATATATGAATAAGTTTTTTGTTTTCTATTCTTTGAGTATAGTTTAAGTGTTTGGTTTGTATAATCAAACCAAATAGATTCCACTAAGTAGGTTATGTATAGATACATGTAAAGTTCTATGTGGAAAGGAAAATTATGGCTAATAAGTTCTAACTTAAGGAAAGAGCCATGAAAATGTAA
>VDFB02058242.1:170889540-170984271 GCA_007258455.2 Sequoia sempervirens | reverse complement strand
AACTTCTTTCTCTAGCTCTTCTTTTTGTTTGGATTCATATACCTTAAATGAATCAATTAATAGTTTGAGATTTTCCATACCAGAGAGATGTGTATATACTTGCATTGGGTATGGTTTCCTATAAAGATTTGACTACTCCTTCCATCAATTCATTTCTCTTATGGTGAGTTTCAATGATCTCTTTTCTAGCACATGCATGAAACATATCTTCTAGTTGTAGCTTATGGATGGGAGAGATCTTATCTCGCTCAACATTGTCTTGATGTAGTGGAAATTTTAGTAGTTGTGAAGACACAACTAGTTCAAATTTGGGCTACATACTTAGAAGATTCTTCAAGGAATCTTCAAAGGAGCTAGAGGATTCACCTGGAACCCTAGTTGTCTCTACAACCTCTCCTTTTACATCCTTCCCTTCAATATTATCATATTTTGATTATTTTTTTGTTTTTGTTAGTGCATCTCTAGATGCATCCTTATCTTCATCATTCTCCACATGTTCTTCTACTTTCTTTGCATCATCATTCTTATCATCATCATCCTTGTTTTCATCCTTCATAGTTTTTTTTTGTGATTATTGAAGGAATAGTTCTTATGTCAGAGGAGTGATAATACTTTCCTTTGCAATGTCTCTAATCATTTCTTTTTTATCATTTCTCACTATCATATCCTCCACTTTCAGAGGAGTGTTGTCATATGAAAATTCTTTTTTTGTGTCATGCTCATGTTGAGCATCATTTGTCTGCACATCTTCTTCAATATTTTTTTCTGGAGGGATCTCTACATTCTATTCCTCTTTTTCCACTGGTAACATACCTAATTTTTGAGCTATCTCCTTAGATTTTTCATTATTTTCCTTCAAGATCCTTTCAAGATTACCTTGATCTTACCCTTTTCTTGGTTCTCAAATCCTTGCTAAATATAGTGGCTAATGTGGATATGTCATCCTCAAATGATGGAGCACTTATTCTTTCCAACTTAGCTTCTTCCTTAAGCTTTGCCTCTTTCTCTACAACTTCTTGCCTTCTCTCCAACAAGATGTTCCATAAATCTTAAGAATTTGTTTCTTTATATTTCTCATCTCCACTTCAAGGAAAACAATGTACTTGATAATAGCTTCAATTATGGTAACCCTATCCACCTCATCTACATCCTTATAAAGATTTGTGGTCTCTCCTAATATATCATTTTAGAAGATACTATTAATCAATGCCTCTAACTTTATGGGGGAATGAGGCCTTATCAATTCTACTTGTTCCATTTTCTTTGCTTTTGCATTCTTCAAGTCTCCAAAGAAGCATTCTTGGCTTCCTTCTTCTTTTCCTTCATGTGTATCTTGAATTCTTATTTTTCTTTTTCTATCTCTTCTTCACTCTCAATGTTAACTATATCAATTCTTCTTCTTTTAGTGCTTGCTTCACCTTGTGAAGCAACGCTTATTATTTTGTAGATCAATGGGGGTACATATAATTCTTCCAATTCTTCTTCTTCTTCTACCAAATTTATTCCTTTACCCTTATCTCTCATAGAATTCTGGGTATGTGTAGGATCATGATGGGCCAAAAAGTGGTGATATGATGGGTATGTGTAGGGTATGTGGTTGATGAATTTTTTTTACCCAAAATTCATGACATGAAAAGGGTTTTTAAAGGAGATTCTCAAATTTCCACCAATATAAACTATGTTTTACTTTGAATTTAATAAATTATTATTATTCCTTTTCTATTTGAATTATGACTAAAGTCTTGATTGATAGGCTGAATGAAAAACATCTATAGCTTTCAAACGGTGTTACATTTTTTGAATCCAAAACATGCGTCACATTCTATGCTTCGTATGCTATAGGATTACAAAAAATAAAATTGAATTTCATGAATTTTTGACCAAGTTAAGGTGGTCAGACATACTAGTTTTTCTATTTTTTTAGAAGTTGTAATAAAAAATTCATAATTAAGTATTTACTTGGAAAAAAAATTACAAAGAAAATACATCAGATTGAGACATAAGTCCTCTACTTATATCTAAAATATTATAAAAAAATATTATCATTTTATTGTGGTTAGGGTGGTTAGATAGACACCTACTTCTTATTTTTTCCTTGAAATTTAAGTACTACTGCATTGAAATTTCAAATTTTCACCAAATAGATGTTTTATTATTTTGAAAAAACCTAGTAGTTTAGAAACTACATTCAATTTGCTACATATTCTATTCTAACATATTTTTGAAATAATATAGATAACTTATTCAAATTTTTATGTCAAGCTTCCTAACTTTGATTTTTCTGAATTTTTCACCACTTAAGGGCCTATTTTTTCTAGGATGATCCTGCACATACCCTTCTGATTCACTCTTCTCTTGGTATGGGTATCAATGGATGCAGTAGTGGTGGTCTTCTTATTCTCAACTCTAGTGGTGTGCACAACTGGAGGGGATTTATCCCTTACCAAAGGACTAGTAATAGTCTTCCCAAGTTCTCTCTAATAGAAGGAAAAGTCTTGGGGGACTTGTGGATAGAAGTATGAGTGGTAACAATCCTACTAGATCTCCTTGAGCTTCCAGATGGTTTTACAACTTACTTGAATCTACCTTGGCTCTCTCTCTCTAGAATACTATAGTATTTCATTAGAAAGGACCATTTCTTTTGCATACATATCAACCATCTTGTCAACATTCTTCTTGATCTACAATTTCCTGTATTCCATGTGTACTTACATATAATTTTCTTCATGTCTCATACATTGCATTAGTTTCATCTTTTGGGATCTTTAGCAAAATATCAGTATAGCTAGTTATTTCTTGTTCACTAATCTCATATCCCAATGTAGGGATCCATACTATCCTCAGTTCCACTGATACATTCATCTGTTGATACTATAAATGTAATATCATTGTAATATTTCTCAACCATTTTCTTTGGGATTCATTCCATCTCATGTATTCTCCTTGAAATACTGCAAATAAAGTAGCAAGAAGACTATCTTGTTCCTTCCCATCTCTGATTCCACTCATACAATCTATGATTTGATGGTCAATATGTCTACCTCTTATCCATGCCACATTCTGAGTTTCAAGCAATTGCTTTAGAAAGTAGAAGAGTAAACATGTTGCTCATGTCCCATACTTGAATAGATAATTATTTTCATTTTTTACATTAAATTCTCCATCAGTTGTTTCCTAAGAAACTCGGAAAGATCATAGTTTGCAACATTTTTTACCATCTCATATGCCACATTGATTGTGGTGGTAGATATAGGATTATCTCTATTTGTATAATAAATTTTGTAATAGATCATCACGGTTGCATATCTTACAGCTAGGTTTCTAATGGGACTCACTATTAGAGCTCTTTTTTTGTATGTATCACCCATCCTCTCCATTACCACTTCATTTCTAATGAATTTTAGCACAAGAATAGTAACCTCTCTTATCACTTCCTTGGTTATCATGTGAGACATATCTCTCTAGAAAAAATTTTCATGTACTCTTCATAAAGCCATACTAAACCATTTTTCATCAAAGAAAAAATTAGGGAACCATTTCCATACATTCAATTTCTTCACAAATAGGTTTTGAAATTTTGGCTTTAGGGAAAATTCCTCTCCTTTAGGCTCAATAACCCAGAACTCCCCTAGCTTGGAATGATCAAATTATTCTATTTTTCCATGAATATATATTATAATGTCTTCAATTGATAATATACCCCATACGAAATATGTGAAAATGCACCTAATGGGTCATCTTCTATAGATTTTGAAGGATACCTCTTGAATTTTGGTTGTGGTTTCTCTGTAACCTCTATAACCCTTGGAGTAGCCATTGAAAAATAGATTCAAACTATTTCCAAGAAAATTTCTTTGAAAATTAAGGTAAATAGATTCATAAATACCTTTTTCTTTGCTTGTTGAACTAGGGTTTTAGTTCACTGAAACACAAGTTTCCTTGAACACTTTGAATTCTATCTCCCCTACTCTGCTCCTTCTCGAATAATTTTTTGAAATGATTTTTCCTTAGTGATATCACTTATAACCTTTCAATTTGACCTACTTCTACATTGAATTCTTCAACCCATAAAGCTAGCAACACTTTTTTTGTATCCACAAACAAATTTTGAAGCTTCACAAACTTCTGCATTGTCACACTTTCTTTCACATTCTTTACCAATAGATCAAACATATTGATCTTTATCACATAACTTTGTGTTGCAGTATCAACACCTCTTCTTTTGTGGGGGATAAAATATTTCCATTAAATTTCCCACTAAGCCAAAGATCTTAGCTTAGTTTCTAGAGGAAACATCTACACTAGGTGAGGGTGCAAATTCTTCCTTACCTTTTGTCTCTTTCTTGTTTCTCCAAAAAAATTCCATTTCCTTCATTGTTTCTATTGGATCCACCTTTTTACAGAATTATCCTTGTATTTATGCTTCTACAAAACTTGGCAATATGTAAAGGTCTACTACAATTGTGACATGTGACATTCTTTTGAATAGTATTCCTTTCATTCACTTTAGATTTGCATTGATTAGCTTTGTGTCCAAATCCATTGAAAGTTTGAATCATTCTACCATTGTTATATTTGTTCATCATCCAAATTTTGTATTCAATTTCTCTATGACCAAATGTTTTGCATGTAAATCATTGACCAGAAAAGGATGCAAAATTTTGATTCATTTGCATTTACATTCCATTCCTTTATGCACAAATTTATTGCAAAAATAAAAAAGAGCATTGAAAAATGGGTACCTTTGTGCATTTGGTTGTCTGGCTGGAGGTATTCTAGCTTTATTTCTTTAATTTCATATCTTCTTTCCATTATTTTTCTTGTCTTTAGAATTATTTTGCTCATTGATCTTCTCTTCTGTATTAGGTGTCTAATCTACTTTTGAGATTTCACCTTTTTCAAATCCTAATCCACCTTTGTGTTTGGATGCTTTTTGAGTTGTAATCACTTCATCAAGCTTTGTACAACTCATCTTGAATTTTTCCTCATGACTCCTTGCTCTGTCCAAATCTAATCTTAGGTTTACCTTTTCTTGTTCAATCCTTATGAATTCATCAAATTTTCTTTTCACCATTACATTCAAATGTTCCTCAACTCTTTTCTTTTCTTCAACTTGTACTTTCTGTTTAGTGATAGTTTCATTTGCTTGTTTCAACTATGCATTGACTTCCTTATGCCTTTCTCTAAACTTATTTATTTTCTCCATCATTTTTTTGATGCATTCATTTGGGTATGTGCAGGATCATCATGGAAAAAATAGGCCCTTAAGTGGCAAAAGATTTAGAAAAAATAGAGTTAGGCAACTTGATGTAAAAATTTTAATTTAATTTATCTATATTATTTCAAAAATACGTAAGAATAGAATTTATAGAAAATTGAATGTAGTTTCTAAACTACTAGGTTTATTTTAGAAAAAAAAATCTATTTGGTGAAAATTTAAAATTTCAATGTAGTAGTACTTAAATTTTAGGGAAAAAAATAAGAAGTAGATGTCTATTTAACCACCCTAACCACGATAAAATGATAATATTTTTTTATAAGATTTTAGATATAAGTAGAGGACTCATGCCCCATGTGATGCATATTTTTTTGTAATTTTTTTCCATATAAATAATTAATTATGATTTTTTTATTACAAATTTTTAGAAATATAAAAAATCATATGTCTGACCACCTTAACTTGTCAAAACTTCATGAATTTTTTTTTTTTTCTTTTAATCCTATAGTACGTGAAGCATAGAATGTGATACCATTTGAAAGCTATAGATTTTTTTTAAATCAGCCTATGAATCAGGAATTTACTCATAATTCAAAAACAAAATGAATAATAATTATTTATTAAATTCAAAGTAAAACATAATTTATATTGGTGGAAATTTGAGAATCTCCTTTAAAAACCCTTTTCGTTTCATCAATTTTATGTAAAAAAAATCATTAGCCATATACCCATCATGATCTTGCACATACTCATTTTATTTTTTGATATTTTCTTTCAAACCTCCATTCTCACATTTAGTTATCTCTAGATATTTGAGAGAAACTTTGAGATCTCCATCTTTTTCAACCATGGAATTTTCTTCTATAAATCCAACAACAGGAATCTCCTCCAGAGGAATAGGAAATTATCTATCAACCATGTGTTAAATCTCCAAGACCTTCTGAAAGTGGTTAAGCTCCTTTTCAAGAAACCATGATCTAATACCAATTGTTGAATACCCAAAATAATAAGATGGGGGGGGTGAATTAGTATTCTCTTAAACCATTCAAACATTAAAAATTCAATTACTAGAGCATATTCAATTGCAATTAGGAAAGAAGGAATGAAATATTCACAACATCATATAAGACATGGACACTAATATTTTTACATGGAAAACCCAAAATGAGAAAAACCACGGTGAGGGTTAGCTCACAATATATTATAACTGGCTATAGTATATTTACAGAAGTGCTCACTGTAGGTGGACTCACTATCTATAGAGAAAAAGATAGAAGAGAGATGGTGGCCCATAGCCTATTTTGAAATGTTACAATCACATCTAACATATGCATGAATGCAGTCCCATTGAAGCTCAATCAAAATATTTATCTGATTCTAATTCAACATGCTCTACCTTGTTCTTTATTTTCATAACTCTAATGTTCAACTCAACATTCACAACTTAATTTCACACTCATCTGATTAAATTTGCATAATATACATCACATGCCACCCAAAATACTGAAAACAATCCAACATATATATCTACATCAATTAGACCAACCTAATTAGATGCAATACCCAAAATATAACTTGTTAGATCCATACATAAATTTTCCCACAATTCAAATCTCAAAAAACCTTAAAATAGGTTGGCATGGACCTACAATAGATCCCACAAAGCTGGTTTACAATTTCTAGGAGGAACAATTTTTTGCTGAAATCACATATTTTTAGAAAATATAATGATTTAAGAATTAAAAAGTTCCATTTAAAGCATTCCAATTGAAGATGGTTTGATCAAACTACCTTAAATCAGACCCCCTTAGATAGAACCCTGCTAGTTTTAAACCATACCTATAACAAAGTCTCCTTTACACCTATCAAAATGTTGATAAAAACCCACTTTTGATTTACCTTTTGGGGGATCAAATGAATTCATTTAAAAAAAAAAAATTGTAAGTATGTAGTCCTTATTATAAGCTTCCCAAAAAGTATAATTTTAAATAAATTTTATTTTATTATTATATTTATTTTTTATTTCTCGTGAATGTAGGTTTTTCACCGAAAATCAAGCTCTTTGTTCTTCACATGTGGAAAAATAGCAGATTATGAAAAAAAAGTTCTAAAAAATATGAGTGCATCTGATATTGAAGCCCTTGATCCAACAAAGAGAAAAAAAATTACGCATTATAGGGTCGCGCCTATGTCTGAATTATAATTGGTTTGACTGTGAAACTTGATTAAAGAAAAAATATTCAATAAAAAACTATCTAACCAAGTGGAAGCACTATATATCAGAGTTATGAATCTAAATTCGAAAGAATTAGAATTTTATCCTTCATGGAAAAAAAAGTTTGTGTTATACGGTGAGCGTCACTTTTTAAAATATTGTTTTCTGAAAAAAAAAAGTTTTTGAGGGAGATCACTACTACATCAAGGGGGTATTTAAGACTGTTTTTAAAACAATATTTGAGTATATTGTCTTAAATTGAGACAAAAAAAAACTTGCTTATTGTCTCAATTAATGTCTTTAAGCGACTGTCTTAAGTTAATGTCTTAGCATATTGTCTCTCTAGAGATAATATGAAGCAAAAGTGCTTTTGTCTCTTTAGAGACAATAGTTTAATTAGAGACAATATGCCTTTAATCCCAACTATTGTCTCTAGAAAGACAATATGAAAAAGTGCATTAAAAAAAATAAACAATTTATTTTAAATTATTTTTTAGTGTAGTTTTCAACATTCAGTGTTCGTAGATTCTCATCGTCCTCCTATTTGTTGGAAGTAAAACAAATTCTTCACAACTACTTCCATTGAAAACAACTCAACACATCATATGACCTGCATTTAATAGGAGATTCTACTCCAAGATTGCATGAATGAAACATAACAAAGGATTCATAGATGAAATGACAATTTCTACATCAAATCACTCCTTGCAAAAATGAAACAAGAGAACTAAGAAGGAACCCTGCAACCATTTTATTGATTTTGAAAGGAGTTTTTTTGTTACAATGATTTTCTTTGAAAAGAGTTACAAGATAAGCTTTTTGCTGAGCAAAAAGAAGAAAGAACTAAAAAATAAAAGTCTTGAGAGAAGCCTTTATAAAGAGAAATCCTCAAATCAGAAACTTTAATTGAAGAAAGGGCTGCTAATTCTGATAAACTGCTGCAAGCACCTTGAAATTAGCTTTCAAATTGAAGGAAATAACTAACTTGCTAATCTGGAAACTTTCCTCTACTATTGCAAATAACTGATGCTAATTTGGACACTTTCCTCTACTGTTGCAAACAACTAATGTGTTTGTAATTTCATTTCTAAATTCTGCCCTTGCCTAAATCGGTGCAAAATTCCCCAAAAATTAGGACCCTTGAGTAGTGTTTCAAATCTAAGAAATCTTGCCACTGTTAGAAATTCACCTTTGTGCCTTCATATACTTGGTATCTTAGAGATAATGGAAACCATGCAATTACAGCCTGGAGATAACATTTGCACACACTGAAGGAATTATAATGACTGTAACTGCTTTCACTCATCACTACCCTCTTTTGAAGAATAACACTGCAACCTTTGACTTGCTCAGTCATGCTTCTATGAGACAAAGCTATGAAACTCATAATTATAAAACTCCAAAGCACTTTCATGAAACAAATCTATTATCCCCGCCATTACTACAACAAGTACTGCAACTTATTTATGTGATCCCACTTGCATGATGAGCCTGAGGAACGTTGTGACTTTGTTTTACTTTACAATAGGTTTTCATTAAGCAAGGCTACCATTGGGGCTATACTTACATGAAGATACTAGCTATTGAATAATGCATTTATGCCCTTCCTTAAATGAGCCTCATAAAAATTCCCTTCCATGCAAATTAAGGCTTCAAAACACAGTGACTATGGTAGAACACTAATCTGCAATTGATATGACTAAAGTTACTCAGTAATGGATTCAATGGTGATAAGACTAGGAGGTGCAGCATCAGCAACACTGCTTGCAATGATATTCTATTTTTTCCTTCTCTGATGCATGATGTAATCTACAATAGATTAAAACAAAATAGGTTATAGATTGAAAAGAACAAAAAAAATGATATGAACATAAAATAGTAAGGCACTGGGCATTTCAAGAATTATGCTAAGAATGAACACAAAATGACTACAAAGAATAAGACAATGCACCACCATGAAGTGTATGCAGAATGGCTAGAAACTGCTCAGAGCTTTAGTTGCTAAGAGTGTTAGAAAATGAGATGAGCAAAAAATAATTAGTACAATGTAGCATCTTAAGATGTTAAAAGGAACCCACCCCAAAACCATTGACATGACCATTGGCTTCCAGTAATTGAGCACTCTGTTTGTTTGTAACTTTAATTGATATTCCTTTACCAAAAGACAAAACTCATTTAAGACTCTGGCATGGCCATATAAGAACAAAAAACAAAAAAAATATCATAACTCTGTATCTTCTCAAATATATGGAAAGGCACAATGACAGCAAAATGAAGCTCTCTGAAAAAATTGGATCATCTTCACCAAAATGAAGGCTTACACAAAATAATATCACACATGGGAACACATCCAAATACAAAATCTGTTACATGTATCCAAACTTTTAAAGCAAGATAGCAGTACTACTTCAAATAATCCCTGTAGGCAGGATATTTTATTGCCCATACAATGTTTTCATCTTTTCCCACAATATATAGAGTAAGTGAAAAATTGTATTATTCACTCTCCCAATCATTTTCAAATTCCAATCCAAATCAATTAATATAGAATCCCTCAACACAAAACCACATGATCTAAAAAGAGTATATACCATACAAACAACCATGCCATAGTTTTTATGGAAAACAAAATTAAAAACTATTCTAATGCACCCTTTTCCCAATACCTAATAAACCAAATCAAACCAGATATTACTCCACACACCCACAAAACTATCTCCACAATATCCTAGACCCATGAAATAACATCCACAATTATTAGGGAACCATGAAATGAGAGGAAAGTATTTGGTAACACAACACAACCATTATTGTGTTTCTAGATACAATTCCTCTCAATCTACACACCAAGTGAGCAGCTCAGTATGTACCTTTCCGGCCATGTTGCACTTTGACATCCCTTATTTACACTTTCAGTCATATTGCAGGAATGTGCATAAAGATGTGACCATGGGATCCTTAGGAGTCTGATGGTTTTCTAATAAACAAGCAAATAGAGATTACTATTATTCTCCTCGACCAACTTGAATAACTTTTAAATTGCTACTAAGAAAAGACAATCCCCAGTCCTTATGGCAGTGGTCTGATGGTTGAGCCTGCACATTGGCTCAAGAGGGACCATTTTTTGAACCTAACAGAATGTGAGGTGACGTGGAGCTAAATGAATAGCTTATGTGAAAAAAGAAGCCAAGGAATCATGCTACCAGACCTGTCAATCATACAACACATGGTTGTGCAGTGCAACTTTGACAAGAAATGAGAAAGTTAACCTTCACTAGTGTATCCTCATCTTTGGCTTTGGAAGCATCATTTTCCAATTCATGTGAACTTTTCTTGGGTTCCCAAAAATTTTATGGAAAGGTTCTATTTCCATTATTTTATTGTTTTCCTTCAATTACAATGTAACCTATACAACAATGTAACCAAATCTAATTGAAATAGACACTATGCCCTTTAGAGAGGGATTCAATATACTCATAACCACCATTACTTGAATTTTCTTCCAACCTACATCTTAAAAATATATTGTACATTTCAGTCCATAAGTGACTAACACACAACTTTGTATAGAGAAGTAATTCAATCATTTCCATGAAACCCAAGCATCAACTTACTTGATTCCAAAGGATTCTCTATTGTAAGTATAGAAAAAGATCCAAGCATCGGATCTTACAAGATTCCTTGACTTCTGACATTCCTCTGAATCATAATTGCCTCTATAGTTCTCATATTGTCACTTTTAGTTGATTTTGGAAATGGAAAAACATAAATATCTACAATGACATTTCTACCCCATCTTGCTACAGGAACCACTTGGGATGGTATAAAATATAGATGAGTAAGAAGATATTCTAAAAATCTTCATTAAAAGGGTAAAGCAACAGGAAAGAAGGTAACCCTTCAAATGAAGGAACAAAAAAAAAGAATCTCTCAAACAAAAAAAGACTACTACTTGAGTAGGAGACACTTCCAAAGAAGCAGCAAAGTTTCTTGTAAAGTTTTTTCCCGTGCTTAAGGTGTAACTGGATAGTTGAACATTTAACAATTCAATAACAACAAGCAGGGGTCTAACACAGATGCACTGGCCATCATCGGGCATCAATGGGTCCAACACTTGGCCAGCAACACATGATGGGAAATCTACATGCAACAAGGAACAAATGAAATAAGTAAAAGAATTTCCATTTCCTATACCTGAAAATACACCTTCTTTTATGTTTAATATGTTAGTCTCAACTTCCCTACTAATTTGGAGTGATAAACAAACACAGAATATCAAAGAGAAAGCAACCTGCAAAACATAAATCTCACACATCTCAAACTAGATTCTAAACTAGTAAACATAATTTATTGAGCATATTTTTTTTGTTTTTTAAATTAATTTAACATGGCCATTTGCCACTAAGTGAAATTCCAATCATAAGAAACTGCATGTTTGAAATGGCTAGTTTTTGGGCTTCAAGGATGTGAAAAAATAAAGAAAACATACATTAATGCTGGTTACTCCATGGTACATTGATGCTCCTCTAGAAAATCCACTGCTCTTTCTACACAGTACAAAATGTTACCAAAATCAGTAAAGATCCTACAATAATAGAAATAGTGCATTTTATGGCAAATAGTCATACCTTCTAAGAGATGCAACATATTGTTGCCTTGTCATATGTTTATCTCCTCAACCTCTTTCTCGTAATTGTTAATCTTCCATATTAATCCAAGTTTGTTATTTTCCTTGATACCTAGAAATATGTTGCAAAAACAAACATAGATCATTGTATTATAAACATTAACTAGTCGAGCCAGAATTATTTCTACATTCACACAAGTAATTATTTCTATTTGTTCCAGCTATAGAAGGTTTAAAGATAGTACTTAAAACCATTTCCCAAGAATTACAAGTAATAATCTCAATAACCTTTTAAAATGAAGACAATTTGACAGCAGTAGTTCAGTATTCTATTTGCTTAATCTTTTGTAGACTCTCATCTTCCCTTTTAATAGTATACTTTTATCCTTGTATGATACCTTCCATTCTTTGGTTCAAGAGTGGAGAGCCATTACAATCCCATCTTATCATTAAACCTATTCACATAGAAATGTTATGCCAAAATTCTACTCATGAATACAAAACATTTTTTAAACAATGTTAGTGGGCATATTTCAGGTTGGAGAAATGAAACATTAAGAACACAACAAAGTAAAATATTTTCATAAATAGGAAGATATTACAAATACCATTACCCAATTATAACTCAGACTAATCCCACATGGCAATATGTCCCCATCATGCCAAAATGACACCTCAAGATTGCAATTGCATTCAAGCCAATAGTCATACATCATAACAAACATAGCAAGCCTCGTAACTTGAAACAAGATGGAAAAAAATTGTCCAATAAAAAAATGCAACAAAAATGAAACATTGAAAAAAACAAGCATTTCTGACTATCCATCCTTTTTTAGGGGTGTCAAAGCCATTTCTCAAGAATAACGGCCACAACTTCTCATGAAGCACACCATTTTTTCCTCATTTCTCATGTTATTTATAGCTTGAGATAAATGGCTGACCAAGAACTATCTGAAAAATAATTTTACAGAGTTCATATAAATTAGAAAAATAAGGAAAAGGTAGGATGTCACCTAAAATGCCTTGAAACTATAATATTATATTATTTCTCATGGTAGAGTATTTCTTCAAATCCAAGAAGCTAGTTGCTTTACAATAATGCCATCAGATTGATGATTCAGTGAAGGCTAACTCATGTCCTATATTGACCAAGCCATCTTAACATGGAGCCACGATAGTCAAGTTTTGAACCTGGGATGTCAACTGATGTCAACTCAATCAATGCATAATCTTTGCACTAAGCCACAACTCTACATAAACCTGTGATGAAATAATTGTTTGAATGTAACACTTTCCCAATAACAAACAAGCCACATCTATGAAATGAGTTCGGGGATTACTCCAGTACTAACCCTTGCATTTCAAAGTATAAAACAATTCTAAGGTTGTTTCCTATGTTCCATTTTTTATATACAGCCAACAAATATAAGCACTTTCATGTGAGACACTCAACAATGGCTATCTTGAGTGATAAACGAACATGTGTGACTATGAAAAATAAGAAAGTATGCCTACATTTGTCATAATTGATCATTTTTTGTGTATTATGTATGTGTTTGTGTATCTCTATGTGTGTGCAAACTTGTTCTCTTTGAACTCTCATATAAGGCTTCTAAGAAACTTTCATCATGCTTTAATGAACAAAAAAATTCTTTGTTTACTTACTAGATTTTTTGTTGCCACCCCTTAACATAAGTAATTGGAATGTATAGAATATATTCACGGGTGAACAACATCTGGCGCACATCTTGAGCTATTAAGACCATAAGCAAGAAGATCCTGCAATACAGTGAAAACAATTCCAAATTTTCTACATAATAACAAGAACAAAGATTGAATAACTATGAGCAAAGGCAATTATTTCTCATTTATCCTTTCATTCATCCTGAATTTATTGTTGTTTTTAAGTCTTCCATCTAAACATACTGATAATGGCATGCTACTATCAACATCAAGATTACTTCTAATAATAATTGATGTCGAGAAGTCAAAGACAACATCATTAATAGCAATTTTCAAACTATTTATTTTTCTATGGTAATGAAAGAATGCTATAATCAACAATCCAATTAGATTAAATTAATAATGATTGATGGGAAGAATATTTACAAAGGCGAACAATGGCTAAATGTCAAATGGTGTGTACAAATGAAATATAACAATAAAAAAGGGATCAAAGCTTCCATCGCTAACATGAAAAATAATAATTCTTCATTGTAATTCAAAAAAGGAGACATATCAGACTTGAGCAAACAAATAATATAAAATATTCCATTGTAACATAAAGTTTATCAATTACCTGATTTAAAAAATCTGCAACTTAGTGGACAACCTCAACAAGCATGACATGGCTTGTTGTCATTAGCCATACTCCACATTTGAGAGAGAAAACCAAGAAGTTGCACCAAATTGAAGTAATGACTTCTCTCTGGTTGCATTTAATGTTCCACAATAGATTAGAAATGACTAATTATCTAAAAATTCATTAATCAATCATATTTGTTGTCAGCAGTATTCACAAAATAAAATGAAGCAATAAGGGGTTAAAATCATAAAACGTTACAACATGAAATCATAATTGTCAGTATCATGAAAGAGTTAAAATACCATGAAAATAAATGGGAAAAATTTACACATTAAAGAATTTGATAGAAACTAGACAAGATACTTTGTTCAATCATTTTAGTTTTTGAAGTTCTCATAAGCCATCAGACTACTAATTAAATAACAGATCAAATATGATAAGTCTCAACCAATAAATTTGTCAAGGTAGTTGTAAGTCTCTTCCTTTATGTCCTCTTGCTACGAGGCACTCTTCTAATTGTGGGTGTCAATTGTTCATCACATTGAACACCCTCCTCATTATTCTTGTCTCCCACTTGCTGAAATTCAAGGATGGTTTCCTGCCGAGGTTCAAGAAATACAATCAAATCATTGCGTGCAACAAACAATTCATCATGTTCCTCTAGCCCCTCTTCATGCTCACTACCTAATGAGTTTGATTGTTAGACTTCCTATACACAATAAAACAATTTAACTCATTAAAATAACATATCAGACATTAAAATAACAATGTAAATAATGGCAAAATAATAAATCTTATTATAGCCCATCATGCAAAGAACTTACCTCAAATTCATGACCAGTGACTGATTTCTCCCCTTGATCTAGCATATGTTGTCGAAGGCCTCGGGAACCATGTAATAAAGCATATTTTATTTGGGGAGTAAAGTACTAAAGGAACTAGAATAAGTACCAATTGAAGATCTCCTTGTGCACAAAACTGACAGATATATCCAAAGTGTCATCATGGTTTTCAAATTTTTTTTTGTTGTTGTTATCACGTGAACTTATTTTAAGTCAATGACAATCCCACCAGCTTGTCTGGATGCATCAAGTGGTGCATTTCATAGAGGGCTGAATTGTGTACATAAAATCATATATATAAATAACTACTACAAATTTTTCTTATTCTAGAACTCTAGAAAAATTCTCTCAGACTCGCTGATGATAAAAGGCTATTGATGATAGACATTGTCAAGGTAGATATTTGGTGCAGGTAAATGATTGTGTTGCAATTCTCAGGAACAGCTAGTGTTCTATATTGGTAAGCTAGTAGTCTGAGGTATGTTATCTTTACAAAGTGTAATATCTTTTAACATTCCTTCTGTAACACATTGCCTTTTTAAATTTGTATTTCTTTGTAAACGATATCCATACATTTCTTTCACGTCTAATTAGCTCTAAAGCAAAAAAAATAAAAAAAATTATTTCTCAGGATGAAAGCACCATTGTTGTGCTTGCTATTTGTTGTTGGCTTAAGATCATGAGTTCACAAAGATGCTTCAAATATTGAATTCAGACTAGTAAGGATGAGCTTTGCTTAAGTTGGTGTCTAAAGTACATTTGTCTTACAATGTTCTTATGTTCATGTACTTGACAATCAAATGTAGGAAAAAAGTGTCCCGGTCGAGAAAGTGAGTTTCAACTACAAAGTTCATTAATGCATAATGATTATATGAATTTCCTGAGATGAATGTTAGTTACACTGCTCAGTGCCTAACATCCATGAAAATCATAATGGAATTCCTTGGCAGTTACATGAATGCCATATGGAAGTCTCTGAATTTGGCTCAAAGAAAAGTCCATCCACAAATAGAAACACAAAAAACTTCAATCATGCAACAAATATGAGTAGAATTCAAGATTACCAGAAGAAAAAAACACAACCACGAAGCACTTAGAAAAATCGAACGCCAAAAAAAGAAAATCCTGTCGCTGCCAAACAAGAGAAAAAATCTGTCGTAGTTGAACAGAAGGGAAAATTACAATTTCCAGAAAAAGGAAAACCCACAAATCTGAGAAAAAAAAAATCACAATTTTTCAAAAGAGAAAACATGATTTTTTCTTCCAATAAACCCTTGATCTCTTCTATAGAGGACTCACAATTTTTTTCAACGATAGGACCTTAGAAAAAATAGAAATGGAGCTAGAAAAATTTTAAAAAAATGTTCCCGCTCTGATACCATGAAATGGTAAAATCTCCATTGATTAATTGAAAGAGACAAAGGCTCTTTTAAAGATTTTACAAAGCAATGTTTCTAAAAAATGAAGATTCTAAAAAGAAACAGAAGCTAATAAAAAATAGAAATAATCTAATCTAATCTAATATATTACAAATATTGACCATTAAATAAATTATCTCAATATTAATTTAATAACTAAGACAAGTCATCAAGGCTTAGCCAACCAAAAAGGGCTTCAGATAAATTAACATGCAAACAATCATAAAAATTTGTCAGGACATCACATCAAATAACATGGTAGCAACCATTAATATCATCAAATACAAAAAAAAATTGTTCCCATATAGATGTTGAGTGATTGCCTGTAGGGACATATGCTCATATGTTAGCCTTTATGGATTTTATATGGACATATTTTCCCTATAACCTTATTGTAAAGTTAATGCTTTGAATGTTCTAGCATTGATGATTCTCACCCATATGTATTGACCTAACATGTATCCTTTAATACAGAAAATATATTATCCTACATCCATCTAGCCTTCCTTCTAGATCTTCCTTTTCTTATTCTTCATAATTCTCCTTGGCCTGTTGCATCAAGGCCTTGTTCCTTGAAACTCAATCTTTTGTTGGCTTATCATCCATTGTCCTCTACATCTCACCTTTGTTGTCTGTGCATGATACATGGAAAGCCTTTTCATCCCAATCTTAAAATGAAGCTGATAACCAGCCACAAAGTTATATGCCAAAGGTGTTATAGATTTCATTGTTGTCCCTTTAGTTTCTAGGTATATGTTCTTACATGGAAATTTAGGGCACTAAAACTAGAAAATCCAATCACATGTATCGACTCAGATGTATCACATTTCTGACACACCAGCACAAAACACTAAGCTAAGGAGATAATTCAATTATGCATTTAATCCCTTTCATGCTCTTCGAAGAAATAATAAAATCAGCATAGATGACTTCCAAATAAGCTCAATAAGCTATACCCTTCAAATAATTTTTTTGACAAACTTTATAATCCTATATCCCCCACTAAAAATGCTCTTCACAAATTGAAGCTTTTCTATAGATAGGAAACTAGAAGTACCAACAATTTTTTACAAACAAGAAGCAAGCAATTGGATGTTTCTTTCAACAGCACAGAAAGTGGAATTTGCTTCACAAATCAGGGCAATTATGAAAGTGATAAAGATTGAGATAGAAGTTGGTGAATTAAATCATTCATGAGCATATGTGCTGAGTCAAAACCCTAATTAATGGCAAGCATAATTTTTTGTGTTGTTAAGAATAGGAGCTAGAGGATTGTAAATATAGTGAGCAAATATTTTTTATAAAATATATATTGATATTTCTGAAATATGATCAAAACTTTGTACCTAGATACATAACCATTATAACAGGTGAATGATACAAAAGGAAAAGAGCTTAAAAATTCTAGTCTTGATGATGAATCTTTTAATGGAAGGAAGAATGCAAATCCAAAAGTTTTGCTGGAATAATTTGGTTATAAAATTGAACCAGTTTCCTGATCCTTTCCTTATTGTACATGAACCATTATGGGCATTAAGCCATATACATTCAAGCCAGGATAGTAAGCGAATGTTGTTACATTTCTAGGTAAGCACATAAAGGAATACCGTGAACACATAATAACTAGAATATAATTCTATTATAACCTTAAATGAATTAAGGTCTCCAAAAAAATGGATGCAATCCCTTTGTATAAACCACAAAATAAAATTCTCTCAAAAGAGGCAAATAAACCATATAGCAGCAACAACTAATCGATCTGATGTTTGAGAATTTAATGTGTACTTCTAAACTCATAGCATGTGGATAAGATTTGGACCCATGCCTATAGAATGAGATCTTAGGTAGGAAAATTTAAAAGTGTCAGAAAAGTATAACATTCCCTACTTACATGATGTATGTCCACTGGGAAAGCTCTTATGTCCTTCCTTTATGACTGTTGGATCGCCATGGCAAATGACATTAGTTGTAATATTGTCATAAATCTAACACAAGCCCCCATCAATGGCAAGTTGGCTTAATCAGTTCAAAAAAAGAATTAAATGACCTGACACACAATGGTGCTAATTATCTTAACAAATTGTATAATGAATAATGAGGGAGATGGGTTCATAAGTGCTTCTAACCGCATTTCCATCAGGAAAGCAGCGCCAGAAAAATTTAGGTCGAGGTTGACCAACTACAATTTTATTGAATTGGTGAGGACTCCAGTTATGAATATAGAAAAGAGAATACCTGAACAGATTAAACATTTGATTTAATCATAAAGAACCTCTGGTAATTCCTACAAACTAAACCATAACAAAAGATAACCAAAGAAGCTTTAAAATTAATAGCATTTAATAATTGTCTTACAAAGAAAAGAAACATGGTAATTGATAGAAACATTACCCAATACTGCATGGTGTAAATCATTAAGATCTTTCCTGCGAATATAGTAAATGAAAAAGATAAAAATAGGTAGTAATACTACATATACCTGTTCATTGTATCAGAAAATTCTCCGTTGGTTGGGAAATCATTAAACAATCTCATAAGTATGATTTAAAGATAGAAAAGAGCATTATATGCATGTTAATTAAAACATCATTTTCTATGTAAGCATTTCACTCAGCTTGTAAGTCCATATTCATTTAAGATTATAATCAGGAATTGGATCAGCTGGGAAGAGCATCTACAAAAAATTTGCCTTGAGATTCAGAATCTGGATACATACCGGAATAGACCAAATAGGGACAAAATTGCTTTTCAAAGGATAGCTAAGATCAGTCATCATATCTTTCCCAAAAAAGCGATAAAATGGATGTATAATATTCAGAATGATTTCAAAAACCAAAAGTCATATAGTTCAATGAATGCTTAACACCATTGAAGATTGAGTTTTGTTATAGTTTTCCAACCTAATGTTTCACTATATGAAATGAGTTTCCCTTCACCAAATAAAATTTTAGATACACAATTGATGATGAGTGGATAGGCATGTCCTAATTAACTTAATTGAAATTGGTGTGCTGGGAAGAATTGCATCCATATTGGTTGTTACACCACAATAAAAGCTTCTATGAATTATTTGCCAACAAGATTGTGACCATCTTCACAGTATTTTTATAAAGCCTTTGAATAACATAGTTTGATGAATGCATATTACCTTTGAAGACAATCAATTCGTTATAACCAAATATTCCAACAGATGAAAGAAGGTTCCCTCAACTAATTTTTTTTTTTTAATATTTAAGGTGCATTATTGATGATGAGTTGGACGTCATCTATTGAACAACTCAACTAATATTGTGATGTCCTGGTGGACTGCAGCCATATTGATTGTGAGGACACTCAATAAGATTATATGAAATATTTTATATGAATTCCATGGTCATCTTCACCATATTTTCCCTAAGACTTAGAATGATATAGTTCAATGAATGCTTTACCTTTAAATACACATGAATTCTGTTGCAACCAAACATTGCAACAAATGAAAATATAACTATTCACCAAATAAAATTTGTGATGTATGATTGATGATGAATGGAGATTCACTTACTAATTAATAAAATAAATATGGTAAATCAATGAGAATCACATCCACATATGTGAGTTTTCTGGACAAACTGCAGAGGATCTTTTATGTGGTCTTATCCAGAAAATAACATCCATACTAGTCACTCATGAAGACACCCAATCAAATGACTGGAATTTCTATAAATTACAAATTGCCATGCATGCTTATGATGCCTTTGAAGTCAGATAAAATGTTAAGCTACTTCCCTGTGGTTATTTGTGCCTAGAGACATGGTAAGCTCACCAAGCACAGATCTTTTCTTATCTAATAAGAGGTGAGTTGGAAGATATAGTTTTCTTATGACTGTAATGAGGAGAAAGGGAAATCCTTCGTTGCCAGGAAGACAAAACAATGCATCATATTGAAGTATAATCTATGACATTTATGACTGTGTCATGACAGTCACAGAGAGAGATTAAAATGGACAGCCAATGCATGACAGTAGGGTAGAGGTGATAGAGAGCGACCCTTAATTATTAGGTTTCCATCAAATATTCAAGTTAAGGACACATATTAGAATGAAGAGGACATCAGCAAGCTAAAAGGGCAGAGATTAAAATGGAAAAATAAATGGTGCATGACAAGTAAAGGACAACGAATCACAATTAAGGACTATGAATTAAAGGCAGGCAAGAAGCAAGTATATCAATTCTTCCAATGTAATTAACAGAGGGTCAGACAATTTCCAAGTTGACAATAACCAATCCATAAAGACAATGGCAGGTCTATAATAAGGTCAAGAGGTAGTCACCATGTCACAAAGGGGTTAAGGGAAGATGCACATTGTGAGGGAATGAAAGCAACCAAGATCTGTGGAGATGTAAAAGGACAATAGATAACCTTCATGGACATTCATCAAGAGATAAATCACAGCCATTCATGGAAAGAGCAAGCAAGAATGTCAAGGATAGTCACTTTAACGAGATCTATTAAAGGAAGACAGTCATCAATCATGGGTGCTCCTCTTCAAAAACTTTCTAATGGGAAGTCATAATTGTCTTAAGGGAGTCTCTAAAACATAAGGCAGAGTCATGAGTTTTAACAAAGAAGGCTTCAAATATGATAGTCAAATCAAAAGAGGGCAGTCAAATGTAGATTTGTCTATGTACTTGAAGAGCTTGTGAATGTGATTTGCAACTGTCATAGCCTTTATGACTGTACTGTCACTTCATGACAGTGATTTTTCATAGTAGGACAAAGTTTGTAAGAACAATAGTGAGGACATAAGGGTGGATCAATCAAAGAGAGCAGTGATCACAATTCTTAAAGGCTTGAAGGACAGACTCAGAATATAAATCACAGTCATCAAAATTCATGCAAGTATTAGCAATCAATAACAATGAAGGAATAATTCACAAGAGGGTGGTCCTTTAAGGTTGACAGTGAGTATGGACTATGCAAAGGAATGAACATTCACCAAGGGCAGACCATTAGGGTTTTCATGACAGTGAAACCCTAGGTAACAATGCTTTTAAGTGTCACAATAAGGAAATAAGACAGTCAATCAAAGGACATCCATGAAGTAGAGGGGATAAATGATAGTCTAAATGCATGCATGCAGGGATGACAGTATAAGTCATAAAAGTTTATGAAACATGGACTGTGGCTATGTGAGTTTTGTAGGAAGGAGCAAAGATTCAAAGTAATCAAATAGATCACAGTCATAAATGGATCATCACAGTTATCAGTGAAGATTAAGTACAAATCAAGAATGACGATAAGCAAGAATAGTGGAACCATTCAATTTTTAGAATGAATATTTATTATGGTAGATCCACAGAAACATACAATATCATTCTATTAAACAAAGAGCACCAATTGTTACTCAGATTCAAGATATATAAGGCAAGAATATTAACCGCATAAGGAATAAACCTGAACCAAAAGTAATAACTTAAAACAAAATGGGAAAATATGTTGTTTTGGAAAAGTTGAAACTAGAATGCACTAGCTGGGTTAACTAGATACAGACTTTTGAAGCAATATATTAGATCGAATAAAAACCTAGCAGTTTAGTTACTGCTAACAGGAAACATACCCTATGCCAACTCTAAATAATACTCTATTCCTTGGTCACTCCATTTTAAATCCTTGCTAAATGAAAATTATGAGGATAATTTGATCCTTCGTTAGCCTATCGTTGCTATAGCCTCCCTCCCCGCATCATACAACATACAATATAGGCGGAGGAGTTAGGAATTTTAACAAGATATAGGGTTTTTAAGATGAATGTTACCTATTTGCTTGCAAACGGCCCATGGGTTGAAGAAAATGGCAGCCCACGAGTTGAAAAAAATAGCAGCTAGGGCACAATAATTTTTGCAGATCCTGATCACTAAAAAAATAATACAATGATCAATTCCCGCCACACCCATTGTTATAAGCCTTCTCACCACACCCATTGTAAGCCTTCCCGCTAGAAGAAACCACATCCCAAGTGGAACGCCGCGACTGTAGCAGCAGATGGGAGAGCCACAACTCACAGAGCCATCGAAAAGGTGGGAAAACACAATTTTATTTTAGGGAAAAGGCATAGGGAAGACTTAATTATATTTCTAGGGAAAATGTATTTCTTCTATTGTCTTAATTTGAGACAATATAAAATAAAAAAATATAAATTAAATATATTTAATTTCTATTGTCTTAATTTGGGACAATATATAATAAAAAATATCACTTAGATATGTTTAAGACAAAATTAGTATTTTGTCTTAAATTATTGTCTTAAACGGCCCCTCCATGTAGTAGTGGATGAAAAAAGAAGTGCAATCTAATTTCAAAAATTTTGAAAAAAATATATTTAGAATCTATAGACAAAATTTCATAAAACTCTAGTTTGCATCATCTTCAAATTCCTTACGGTTTAGTCACTATAGGTGTCTGAATGTGAAGATTTAGTTACAAAAAAATATTTCAGTGTCCAATTTTGCCAAAAATTGTAAACCACTATTGTGGGATCACCCATATGACTACAATACATATTTATCCTTCACACAAAATCAAACATGTTAGTTCAATGCAACATAGGACCTAAAAGAAAAATCCTTCATTTGTGCATCCATATCTCAACAATCTCCCACATAGCTATACTATAAAGAAAATCATTGTAATTTTCTAGGCCAAACTATTACTCATAACTCTCAAACCACTTGTCAAAACATGATGAAATCTAGGAATCAGATACATCTAACATTGAGCAGGAGGAGTTTCCTAATGTTTTGGGTCTGGCTGAGGAGGGAACTATTTACCTTTTTTATATTGTTCAAATGGGTTTTTCATGAGCTCAATATTACCAATGTGAGGCTTCAGGGAGCTATGAGAAAAGTTGGGAAATATTCACAGTATTCTATACAGACTCAAGTTGACGAGTTGTATGATTCCTCAAAGATTGTTGCTATGAGGTACGAGGCTAAGGAACTTTCTAATCCCAATGAGAATGTTGAGAAATGGAAGGAGGGAGCTCCTACTGATAATGAATTTGTTGAGGAAAGGAAGATGGTGGAGGAAGCTTCGGTTGATAAGGCTGCTAGTTCACAGGATTTTTTGGTTAAAGAGCTAAGTGTTTTGGAACCTAGTACTAGAACTCGTGACAAGACCAATATGCAAGATGGGGTCCCTGCCAAAGAGAGTTCGGAAGTCATGGATGTACATTAGAAGATAATTGAGAGTGACATGGAAGCTACTAATATTCTGAGGAATATGTAGTTTTTTTATTTTTGTTCCTTCTTTTTGGTAGGTGTATTGCTGATGTTTTGATGGTTGTTGGTTGTTGAATGCTTTGTTTATTTATCTTTTGAAACAACTTTCCTTTTTTGTAAAGGGTTTTGGGTCCCCTTCAAAACCCACTTTACCTAAAATCAAAAACATCCACCAAAATTATGTTAGAAGTATAGAGTGAAATCTTCATTTATAGAGAGGTGCAAACCCAAAAATCAATTCCTAGTCACACTAAACTGGAAGATTTGACACTTAGTCGATTTCCCACACAATTGATATTTCTAGATCAACCCATTATGTAAAATATCTTCCTCAACAACTCTAAAGCCTGTTAGAACAAATCAAAATGATCTGCAACAAAAATATTAGCATAAGTTACAATGTTGACATCAATGTCATCAATGACAACACTACAACACATCATTATGTACCTTCCATGCTCATGTTTCCAAATAACATCATTAATGACAATCTATCCAAACTTCCAACAATATCCCTTAATTTCATTGGTAGCAACATGCCAAAATCTCCAAAACACCTTCCAAAATTCTCCCAAAATACTCTCCCCCTTTGACATAAAGGCAAAGTGCACCTATACAATTGTCAAGACTTTCATCAGAGCTCCCCCTAAGAAATTTAAGCATATATACAAACTAAAAAGAATAGATTGAATCCACCAAAGTCATATACCAGAGAAAAACCCAAAAATAATATTAGATACAACACTATACAGTCTACATATCTACAAATATTTTGAATTGAAATATAGGAAATGCATAAAAATGTAAGAAATAAATCAATCAGAAGTGATTGAGGCTTGCAACTTCTTCAAGTGATTTTCCCATGATTTCCTTTCATTCTCTTTTCTCTTCCACAAGAAGCCTACTTTGTATTTCAAACTCAAGAAATAATTCTTCTCCCTTTTCCGAAGTAGCAGTTACTAGATTCATATTTTTGGCTTTATCTACACTTAGGAGAGCTTTTAAAACAAATAATAATTTAGGATTGATAAGGTCCCTTAATTATCCAAACTATAGAATAATGTGCTCTTTTGGAGCTTGTAGTTGGAATAATTTCTTATGCATATCTTCTATTGCACTCCTTGTCTCTCTAGTTAGATAAATTGTTAGATCATAAGCACTTGAGGCAGTGTAAATTTGAGACTTAATAGATTCTATCTCCTTCATTATGCTATATGTGGCTTTGGGCCACTTCATGCCATACTGATACAGACCCTTTGCCTCATCAACACATCCTTCAACATCCTTTCTTAATTCAACAAAATTTTTATATGCAAAGGAACATTTCTCTATCATTTCTAGAAATCTCTTATCATTTAAAATTTTCTCAACTTCTTTCTTTGCCTCTTCATTTATTCTAGATGCATATACATTAAATGAATCAATTAGCAGTTTGAGATCTTACATACTAGAGAGATATGTGTCTATACTTGCACTAGGTATAGTTTCCTATAATTATTTGACAACTTCTTCTATCAATTCTCTGCTCTTCTAGTGATTTTCAATGATCTCTTTTGTAGCAGGTGCATGAAACATATCTCCTAGTTGTAGCTTATGGATGGGAGAGATCTTATCCAACTCAACATTTCCTTGATGCATTGACTTTATTTCAATACTTGTGAAGACGCAACTAGTTGAAATTTTGGCTACATACTTAGAAGATTCTTCAAGGAATCTCTGGAGGAGTCAAAGGATTCACTTGAAACCTTAGTTGTCTCTATAGCATTTCTTTTTACATCATTCTCTTTTGTATTAATAAATCCTGATGGTTTTTCTATTTTTGTTAGTGCATCTCCAGATGCATCCTTATCTTCATCTTTCTCCACATGGGTATGTGTAGGATCACATGATGGGAAAAAAAGTGGCAATATGATGGGTATGTGGCCTTTTTACCAAAAATTGCTGAAACAAAAATGGTTTTTAAAGGAGATTCTCATCTTTCCACCAATATAAATTAGGTTTTACTTTGAATTTAATAAATTATTATTATTCATTTTCTATTTGAATTATGACTAAAGTCCTGATTGATAGACTGATTGAAAAAAAACTATAGTTTTCAATCGGTATCCCATTTTTTGAATCTGAAACATGTGTCACATTCTATGCATCACATACTATAGGATTAAAAAAAAGAAAATTGAATTTCATAAAGTTTTGACCAAGTTAATATGGTCAGACATACGATTTTTTAAATTTTTAAAAAGTTGCAATAAAAAATCCATAATTAATTATTTACTTAGAAAAAAAATACAAAAAAATATGCATCACATATGGACATGAGTCCTCTACTTATATCTAAAATATTATAAAAAAATTTATCATTTTATTGTGGTTAGGGTGGTTAGATAGACACCTACTTATTTTTTCCCTGAAATTTAAGTACGATTGCATTGAAATTTCAAATTTTCACCAAATAGATTTATTTCTTTTAAATAAACCTAGTAGTTTAGAAACTACATTAAAAAATTTATAGCTTCTATTCTTACACATTTTTTAAATAACATAGATAACTTATTCAATTTTTTTATGTCAAGTTGCCTAACTTTGATTTTTCTGAATTTTTCGCCACTTAAGGGCCCATTGTTTCCATGATCTTGCACATACCCCCATGTTCTTCTTTATTTGTACCATCATTGTTATCATCATCATCATTATTTTTTGTTGCAAGTATGAGTAAGTCTAGTGGTTTTTTCATTGATTTCAACACAATATAGGTTGTTGTAGGTTATGCATGTATAGTTGAGATGTTATTGAGATGTTGTGAGTACATGGAGCTATCCTTATGATGTTGCAAATGTGCTAAGTTGAGATGAGTTACCAAGTGCTTTTGAGAAAATTGATAAAGAGTGAAGACTGAGTTGTGTATGTGTTTAGTTTGTGCTCTACATTTCTTTTGTGTTGATCCTATGCTCGTGTGGATCTGAAGTGTTGTTCACTGGAATCTATTGGTGATATCTCTTGGATTGTAGCTTCTATATTGATGGAAAGTGTAAGTTGTGTTCACTGATATGTGAACCGGTTTGGAAGAGTTTCCTTTCTATGAACTAGGAGAAATGTTTATGCTCTGTAGTTCTTCACTAAGTTTTTTCTAGTCTCATGGATCTAGTAAAAGGATTGTTAAGGTGATATCTCTATTGTGGAAAAAAAATCATGGTTTGGTGCTCTAGAAGACATGTTCCAAAGCTCCTGTCTGTGTTGGTGCAGTTTGGTTAGACTGGAGAGAAGTGTTCTAAGTTTGAAGTTTTTTTTAGCTGATGCAGATGTATTTGATGTTTTCCAAGATGTCTTTCAGTGTGTGGTGAAGCGTGTTATGTGACCTGCATGGTTATCTTCTTGATTTGGAAGCATGTACTTCAAAGATTATTTGTGTTTTCATTAGGTTTGGCTGACCTGGTGTTTACACTTCATACAAAGGCTAAGTTTTAATTAAGGAAGCATGTGTTTGATCTAGGACATTGTTTTGGGACATAATAAAGTATTGGTGTGGTCTTCTCTCATTCCTTTCCACTATGGGAATGTTGAGTTGCAAACCTAATTTAAATTTGTAAAATGAAGCATGTATAGCCAACCTTGGAGAAAGTTTCTAAGGTTGAAGTTAGTATAATTACAAGTCAAGATGTGAAGGATTAGATCATACAAAGTAACAAAGTAACCCACAAGTGTGAGAAGCATAGTTGTGTGAAAGTGTGCTAAGCTAGTAGTACTTTAATGTGTTAGATTCTTGAAAGCATTGAGCTAAGCATTTCAACAATCTCCTGATGAAGGTTGTGGATGTGTGTAATTTTTTGTGGTGGATCTTTCTATTATCTTTTGTATATGTAGGAAGTGAGCCTCCTTTTGGACAGTGATTCCTATTTGTAGGCAGCGAGCCTTTGTATTCAAACAGTGAGTCCTTCTAGGCAGTGATCCCCTGATAGTGAGCCTATTGTATTTTGTTTTGCAATTAATTTATATTGTGAGTTAATTCTCATCGTGGTTTTTCCCTTATTGTTTTTTCCACATAAATATGGTTCTCATTATGTTGATATTGCTTTCTTTTATCTACATTTCATGTTCATACTTAATAAAATAATTGAGTGGTTGTGAAGTTTATAAGTGTTTGAAGTTTTAAATTTGAATTTGGTGACAACTGATTCACCTCCCCTCTTAGTTGTCTTGCATCTTTTAACAATTGGTATCATAGCTTTGGTTCATTGGTCAAGAGCTTAGCCACTTAAGGTAGATCTAATGCCGCATAAGTTGGCAATCCCTATATTTGATGGATTTGATTATAGTGATTGGAAGGTACATATGAGAGGTTACGCAATTTCTCTTTGTTACAAGACCTAAAAGGTTGTTGAGTTGAAGTATGTCAAATAATTGTTGAAGAAGTTTGGAATGGATGAATCCAAATTGGTTACTACACCTATGGTTACTGGATGCAAGCTGAGCAAGAATGATGAATCTGCTAATGTTGATCAGAGCATGTATAGATCCATGGTTGGTGGATTGTTGTATCTTATTGCTACAAAACTAGGTCCATCATGCATGCAATATGCTTAGTTGCTAGATTTCAAGCAAAACCTAAAGAAGCACATGTTACAACTATAAAGAGGATATTCATATATCTCAAAGGCACACCACATTATGGCTTGTGGTATCCTAAGGATATTGATTTCACCTTGAGTGCTTTCACTAATGTTAATTAGACTAATTGTGTGGATGACTGGAAGAGTACAAGTGGTGTATCATTATTTCTTGGTGGAAGATTGGTTTCATGGCTAAGTAAGAAATAGGATTCAGTTTCTTTATCCATTGCAAAAGTTGAGTATATTGCTACAACATCTTATTGTGCATAGGTTTTGTGGATGAAGAAAAAATTGAAAGATATAGGAGTGATATGTGATGTGCCTATTCCTATCTTATGTGATAATAGAAGTGCTATAAAAATTTCAAGGAATCCAATAATGCATTCAAGAATAAAGCATATATCTATTAGATATCATTTCTTGAGAGAAAACATGTTGGAGAATGAAGTCGGGTTGGATTATGTTTCTACAAAAGATCATATAGCTGGCATATTTACTAAGGCTCTTCCGAAGGATACTTTTGAGTATCTTAGGGAGAAGTTGGGGGTCATTGGCCCTCCTACTTTGAACTAGGTGCACATGGAGGTGCATTAGTCAAATGGATCTATATATTCTTCATTTTTTTGGACTAATGAATGGGTCTACTCTACAAGGGGAGTAGAAAGTTTCATTTTTGTAGTATGAGTTGTAAATGGTGTACTCCTAAGGGGGAGTGATTAGATGCTTTTCCATTGATGTCAAAGGAGGAGAGAGAGTCATGTGAAAAATAGTAAAAGGGAGAGAGAGAAAGAAGAAGCTAAAAGAATGAGTATTGTTGTATTTGATGGTTTTTCACGTCATGTGTTGCCATCAATGACAAAGGGGGAGACTTTTGCAAGTATTCGTAAGTTTGGTGGTGTTATCATTGATGTAAAAACAATACAGGTTGTTGTAGGTTGTGCATGTATAGTTGAGATGTTGTGGAGATGTTGTGAGTACATGGAGCTATCCATATAATGTTACAGATGTGCTAAGTTGACATGAGTTACCAAGTGCTTTTGATAAAATTGATAAATAGTGAAGACTAAGTTGTGTATGTGTTCAAAATGTGTTATGGTTTGTGCTCCACATACATGTTGATCCTATGCTTGTGTGGATCTGAAGTGTTTTTCATTGGAATTTTTCGATGATATCTCCTAGATTGTAGCTTCTAGATTGATGGAAATTGTAAGTTGTGTTCACCAATATGTGAACAAGTTTGACAGAGTTGCTTGTTTGTGAACAAGGAGAAATGTTTCTGCTCTGCAATTTTCTGTTGAATTTTTTTTGGTCTCGTAGATCTAGTAGAAGGATTTTTAAGGTGATATCTCTATTCTAGAAAAGGTGTTTGTGATTTGGTGCTCCAGAAGATGTGTTCCAAAGCTCCTATGTGTGTCAGTGTAGTATGGTTGGACTGGAGAGAAGTGTTCTAAGTTTGAAGTTTGTTTTAGCTAATGTAGATGTATCTGATGTTTTCCAAGATGTGTTTTAGTGTATGGTGAAGCGTGTTATGTGACCCACATGATTATCTTCTTGATGTGGAAGCGTGTACTTCAATTTTATTTTATTTTCATTAGATTTGGCCGACCTGGTGTTTACACTTCATACAAAGGTTAAGTTTTAATCAAGGAAGCATGTGTTTGATCCAAGACATTTTTTTGTGTCATAATTAAGTATTGGTGTGGTCTTCTCGAATTCCTTTCCATCGTGGAACTGTTTATTTTTTCACCTAATTTGAATTTGTAAAATGAAGCGTGTACAGTCAACCTTGGAGAAAGTTTCTAAGGTTGAAGTTGGTATAAATACAAGTCGAGATGTGAAGGACTAGATCATACAAAGTTACAAAGTAAGCCACAAGTGTGAGAATTAGAGTTGTGTGAAAGTGTGTTGAGGCATCTATACTTTAATATGTTAGATTCCTGAAAGCAGTGAGCTAAGGGTTTCTGCAATCTCTTGATCAAGGCTGCGGATGTGTGTAATTTTCTATTGTGGATATTTTTATTATCTTTTGTATCTGTAGGTAGTGAGCCTTTGTATTCAGATAGCGAGTCTTTCTAGGTAGCGAGCCCTTGAAAATGAGCCTCTTGTATTCAATTTTGTAATTACTTTATATTGTGAGTTAATCCTCACCATGGTTTTTCCCTTATTGGGTTTTCCACATAAACTTAGTGTCCATTGTGTTGATATTGCTTTCTATTATTTGCATTTCATGTTCATACTTAATAATATAATTGAGTGGTTGTGAAGTTGATAAGTGTTTGAAGTTTTAAATTTGAAGTTGGTGACAACTAATTCACCCCCCATCTCAGTTGTCTTGCTCCTTTTAAAATTTTCATCCTCTACATTTTTTTCTATATTTACTAGAGGAGTAACTTCAGTTTCTTATGTTGGAGGAGTGATAGTACTTTCCTTTGCAATGTCTTCTTTGATCATTATTTTTTCATAATTTCTCTCTATCATGTCCTCCACTTTTGAAGGAGTGTTTTTTTTTTTTAATTTCTTCATTTGTGTCATGCTCATGTTGAGCATCATCTTTTTGCACACCTCCTTCAATTTTTTTTTGGGAGGGATCTCTAAATTCTGTTATTCTTTGTCCACTAGTAACAACCTCAATTTATGAGCTATCCCATCATATTTTTTATTACTTTCATTTTAGATAATTTCAAGATCACCTTGATCTTTTCCCATAAGGGTTGTTACCCTTATCTTAGTTCTTAGCTCCTTGCTAAATATGGTGGTCAATGTGGCTCTATCATCCTCATATAATGAAGCAATTATTCTTTCCAAAGCTTCTTCCTTAAGCCTTGCCTCTTTCTCTATGGCTTCTTTTCTTCTCTCTAATAGGATGTTCCATAAATCTTCAAGAATTTGTTTCTTTATATTTCTCATGTCCAAATTAAGGATAAAAATGTACTTGCTAATAGCTTCAATTATGGTGGCCCTATCCACCTTATTTTCATCCTTATAAAGAGCTTCGAGATCTCCAAACACATCATTTTCCAAGATACTGTTAATCAATGCCTCTAACTTCATGGGGGAATGAGGCCTTACTGGTTTTGCTTGTTCATTTTCTTTACTTTTAACCAGAATCTTATTTTCTTCTACATTCTTCTTCTCTGGAGAAGCCTTCTTGGCTTCCTTCTTCTTTTCCCTCATGTGTATCTTGAATGCTTATTTTTATTTTTCTATTTTTTCTTCACTCTCAATGTCAACTTTATGCAATCTTCTTATTTTAGTGCTTTCTTCACCTTGCAAAATATCACTTCTTCTTTTGTGGATCAATGGGGGTGCATCTTCTTCCAATTCATCTTCTTCTTCTTTTGCAACATTTATTCATGTACCCTTCTTTCTCATTGATTTCTACTTCACTCTTCTCTTGGAAAGGGAAAAAGTGGATGGATTGGTGGTGGTATTCTTCTTCTCAGCTATGGTGGTGAGCACAACCATAGGGGATTTCTCCCTTATCAAAGGAATAGAAGTAGTCTTCCTTTTCTCTCAAACAAAAGGAAAAGTCCTAGAGGACTTCTAGATAGAAGTAGGAGTGGTAGAAATCCTACTAGATCTCCTTAAGCTTCCAAATGCTTCTGAAACACTTGAATCTTCCATGGATCTCTCTCTAGTATACTACACTCTTTCTTTAGAAAGGCCCATTTATTTTGCATAAACATCAACCATCTTGTCAATATTCTTCTTGATCTTTGGTTTCCTCTAGATTCCATGTGTAATTCCATAGAATTTTCTTCATATGTCCCATACCTTGCATTAGTTTCATCTTTTGGGCTATTTAGAAAAATGTCAACATAGCCAATCTTTTATTGTTCACTAATATCATATCCTAGTGTATGTATCCATACTTTCCTCAGTTCCACTCATTCCATCATATATTCATTTGTTGATACTAGAAATGTGATATCATTGTGATATTTCTCAAAAAAAATCCGTAGTATTCTTTCCCTCTCATGCATTCTCCTTTTAAATATTGTAGAGAAAGCAACAAGATCATCATCTTATGCCTTCCCATCTTTGATTCCACCCATATAATCTCTGATTTGATGGGTATTATGTCTACCTCTTATACATGCCACATTCTAAGTTCTAGGTTGTTGCTTTAGAAAGTAGAAGAGTGAACATACCTCTAATGTACCATACTTGAATACATACTTATTTTCCATGATTTAATTTAAATTCTCCATTAGTTGTTGCTTAAATGCAACTCACAAAGATCATAGTCTACACAATTTTTTACCATCTCATATGCCACAGTAATTATGGTGGCAGATATAGAATTTTCTCTGCTTATATAATAGATTTTGTAACCGATCATCATGACTACATATCTCACACCCAGGTTTCTAATCGGATTACTATTAGAGCTCTTTTTTCATATGTAGCTCCCATTCTCTCCATAAACACTTCATTTTTAATGGATTTTAGCATAGGAACTTTTCTGGTCGATTAAAGACAAGTAACCTCTCTTATCACTTCGTTGGTTATCATGTGAGGCATATCAGTCCAGACAAAATTTTCACGTATTTTTCTTAAATCCATCCTAACCCATTTGTCATCAAAGAAAAAATTAGGGAACCATTTCCATACATTTTTAATTTATTTACAACTAGGTTTTTAAATTATGTATTTAGGACAAAGTCCTCTCTAGTAACCTCATTAACACACAATTCCCCAATCTTGGAATGATAAAATTCTTCTATTTTTCCATGAATATAGATTGTAATGTCTTCAGTCAACAAAACCCCATACAAAATATGTAAAAATGTGTTGAATGAACAAGACAACTGAGAGGGGGGTGGGTAAATCAGTTGTATCTATCTAAAACATCAAAACCATCAATAGTAATTAGATCCATATGCATTAACTAAACCCTTAATCTATTATAATGTTTAAACATGAAATGTTGATAACAAAAGCTGAAGCAACAACATACACAAGAGAACACCAAATTTTACGTGGAAAATCCAATGAGGGAAAAACCATACTGGGGATTAGCTCACAATATAAGTAATTTCCAAAATGGTACAAAAGGTCTCACTACCAAAATAGGACACACTATCCAAAAAGGATCACAACCAATTCTCACTAACGGAATAGAAAGAAGAGAGGAAGATAGAATGTTACATAGAGAATATGATATCAATGGAACAAAAAATACACCACAATAGTTCCAACACCTTTGTAGCCTTGTATGAATGATTGCAGACACATTATGCTCACTATATCAAATAATCTAACACTTTGTGGCTCACACTCCTCTACGAAAATTCACACTATAACATGTAGCTCTATTCCACACACACACACCATCTCTTATCAACTCACCCTACATTTATACTAGCCTCAACTTGAAATCTATCTTCAAGGCGGCTACACACAACTTTACACTTTAAAAATTCAAAATAGGTTGACACTAAGAATTTCTGTGGTGGATAGAAACAAAAGTGGACCAATACAAAACTTAATTAGGACCCAACATAACTCTCACATGCAATGCTATACTTTCATCAATATTTAAACATCTGTGAATGTAGTTTAATCGCTAGGTCGAACGTTACTCATGAAAACACCATTAAAATTTGAAGTACACACTTCCTCAAATCCAAGGATGACTTGAAAACCATACAACATGATTCTAGACATTCTAGAGTAATCCACAAACAATATGAGATCCAACAAATTCTTCACACTAATTCAGAGCTTTTGAATGTACAAACCTAGGACACTCAAACTGCATTACTAGAGACTATAACTCCAACAACCATCTTACAAAGCACCAAACCATGAGTCCTCTTGAAATAGGAAATATATCAGCATCATCAACTCTCCTCCAAAACTGCAAGTCCTAAAGCACAACTGTAGAGAAACACATAGTAGAAACATTTCTCCTAGACACATTTGTAAGTAACACTGCAAATCTATTTCACAAACTGGTGAACATATCTTTCTCTACACATTGATACAGAAGCCCAAATTTTGGATATAGCATCTTTGAACACCTCTAACCAACATATCTAAAACTCACAAGAAAATATTCAACCCAGAAGAAATTTGGAGCACAACTAGAATATTTCTGCAACCCTAAACACCACTAGAACACCCTATTTCATATTTTTATCAATTTTCTCAATTTCCTCAACATCTTAATCACTACCACAATCACATCCTGAAGTTTATCAAAGCAACACTGGAGGTTAACACTAGTAACTTGACTACTAAAAACATAATGCAAATAATCAAACCAACAATCTCTCTCAACTACTACACAATTGACATCAATGACAACACCTTCATACTTGCAAAAAAAATGTGCCTAATGGGTCATCTTCTATGGATTTTACAAGATACCTCTTAAATTTTTGTTGTGGTTTATTTGTAACCTTTATAACCCTTGGTGTAGCCATTACAAAATAGATTCAAATTGTTTCCAAGAAAAATTCTTTGAAAACTAGGGTAAATAGATTCATAAATTCCTTTTTTCTTTTCTTTTTTTCTTGAACTAGGGTTTTGATGCACTAAAACACAAATCACCTTGAACAGTCTGAATTCTATCTCCGCTGCTCTACTCCTAGAATTATTTTGTGAAATGATTTTTCCTTAGTGAAATCACTTATAACCTTTCAATTTGACCTATTTCTACATTGAATGCTTCAACCCATAAAGCTAGCAACACTTTATTTCTATCTATCGACAACTTCTGAAGCTTCAAAAAATTCAACATTGCCACATTTTCTTCTACAATATTCACCAATAGATCAAGCATGCTGATATATATCACATATCTTCATGTTGCAATGTCATCACCTCTTCTTTGGAAAGGGACAAAATATTTCCATTGAAAATTCCTCTAAGTCAAAGCTCTTAGCTTAGTTTCTGGAGGAAACATCTATAGTGAATGAAGGTATTGATTCTTCCTTTTCTTTTGAAAGAATGAAGTTTGTCATTAATGATTTTTCATTGATGTAAACAGTACATTATGGATGTCAAAATATTATGGAGGATGTTTGTAAAATTTTTTTTTGCAAGAGGACTTGATCCACAGTTAAGCACCTTTATTGAGTTTCTATACTGGTAGATTCTACACTTAGCACCCTCTGATAACTTGGTCTACATTCTATCACACTTATATATTTACTTCTAAGATTCTAATATGTGGTTCATGGGCATCAAGAGCATCTTATTTCTAAATTGCACTTATTTTGGATAGATGGTTTGATAGATACAAGTAATAAAAGATTGACATATAAGGTTTACATAATTTTTTGTGTAAAGGATATGACCTATTTTATCAACACTCCTTCATGAAGTTGAGTTAGACCTTGTGGTTTTGGGAGAATGTTTGCAAGTTTCAATGCATTGAATTTTCAAGCTGGCATGATATTTTAAGGTCCACACACCTTATGTTGATGATTAGTTTAAGTATTTTGATTTTAGGTCATATACCTAGCTGACCTAATATATATGAAGAGTTGAAGATACTAATGAGGTGATCCGAATGTAATAAGGAGTCGTTATAGGTCCATGCCAACCTATATTACATGTATTTTGGTCCAAAGGTGATTTGATTTGAATTGTATGCCAACAAGGCACAATTTGCATGGTTTAGGACTACATCTGATTAGGATGACCTAATTGATGCTTGAGGTGGAGTTTGATATATACACCAGATTATTTTGAGTTTGGGGTGACATGAATATAATGTGTACATGATTCAATTACAAGTAGTGATGCAAAAAAATTTAGAGGATTGAGAATTTAAGTTGTATGAATGTAAAGCAGAAAATTTACCTATGTCCTAAGTTAGATGAAGTTTTTTTAAGTCATTTTTTTGAGCATCAAAGGAATTGAATCTAACATATATTATATACACTTTGTATCAGTTCAAATCTTGGTTGTGAAACCACTTCTATCTATCCTTATTTCCTCTATGAACAATGAGTGACCTTGGTAGTGAGCCTTTCTATAATATCTTATAACTAGTTATAACATATTGTGAGCTAATACTCACTATGGTTTTCCCACCTTGGGTTTTCCACATAAAAATTCTAGTGTTCATGTGTTGTGTGTGTTATGGGTTGTTTATGATTTCATTCATTATAATTTCTAAGTATGCTTTGGTAATTGGATGGTTAATAAATGGATGGTTTCTAAGAATATTGATTCATCCCCCCTCTAAGTATTCCAAGTGTTGAAAAATTGGTATCAAATATTGGTTCCTTGGAAGAAGCTTGAACTCTTTGGGAAGATCTTGGAGATTGAACACATGGCTGATAAAAAATTTAATAGAAGTGATTCTTGCTATTGGATACATGAAAGAAGATTGCATGCTTGACAAAGATGGAGAGCTCAAAGTTTCTCTTGAAGACCTTGAAAAAATTGAAGATGAAAATAGAGATCTAAAGAAAAATATTAAAGAAGTAAATGATTGCATCAAAAAATTGAGGGAGAAAATCAAGTTCAAAGAAAGACATAAGGAATTCAATGAACAATTAAAACAAGCAAATGATAACATCAATGAAATGAAGGTGCAGGTGGAAGAAAAGAAAATAATTGAGGAATGTATGAATGCAATGGTAAAGAGAAAGACTAATGAATGCACAAGGCTTGAACAAGAGGTGGTAAATCTAAGATCATGTTATGCCCACATTTTACACACTAAACAACCTAAAAAATATACAACGACTATACTAATTTTGCAAAAAAAAAAAATTGTTTACTTACAGACAATAACAACATTGAAGTCACTACTTACAACTATAGTCAATGATCACACTAGTTAGAAGCAAAGGTAAAAATTATTTACTATTTTTAGCAATAAAGACTACTAACTTTGGGTCAGCTTAACATACATCTTACTTCCCATCATGCTAAAATTTCCTCGCTCCCAATACCTATACCTACAAGGACTACCTGACTTGGCACACACATAAGATCAAAGGTAGTTAGAACATGGTCACCATGAAAATATATACAAATAAAAAGGTGGTTTACAAAATCAGGAGAGAAAGATTTAAGTCCCAACACAAAACTCACATAGACAGTCCTAAGGTCTTGACCTAATTCATCGGGGGAACGTCTCTAATGGCCTTGCCTATGTATATAATTCATAGAGAAATCATAGTTCGAACTTTGAGTTTGGACCAAATATTATTTGGTTGGTCAACCAGAGAGACAGAGTTACCAGGTATGTGTAGGATCATCATGGAAAAAATAGGCCCTTAAGTGGTGAAAAATTTAGAAAAATCAGAGCTAGGCAACTTGACGTA
Organism: Sequoia sempervirens; assembly: GCA_007258455.2. Lineage (NCBI taxonomy): Eukaryota > Viridiplantae > Streptophyta > Pinopsida > Cupressales > Cupressaceae > Sequoia > Sequoia sempervirens. Next base: position 170,946,486 of record VDFB02058242.1, on the reverse strand, counting down.
AAAATTTGAATAAGTTATCAATATTATTTCAAAAATATGTAAGAATAGAATTTGTAGAAAATTGAATGTAGTTTCTAAACTACTAGGTTTATTTTAAAAAAAATTCTATTTGGTGAAAATTTGAAATTTCAATATAGTAGTACTTAAATTTCAGGGAAAAAATAAGAAGTAGGTTGTCTGCGACCACCCTAATCACAATAAAATGATAATATTTTTCTATAATATTTTAGATATAAGTAGAGGACTCATGTTCTGATGTGATGCATATTTTTTTGTAATTCTTTTCAAAGTAAATAATTAATCATGAAATTTTTGTTAAAAAAATTTAAAAATATAAAAACTCATATGTCTGACCACCTTAACTTGGTCAAAACTTCATGAAATTCATTTTTTTTAAATATTATAGTATGTGAAGCATAGAATGTGACAGATGTTTTAGATTAAAAAAATGTGACACTCTTTGAAAGTTATAGATGTTTTTCAATCAACCTATCAATTAGGACTTTAGTCGTAATTCAAATAGAAAATGAATAATAATTATTTATTAAATTCAAAGTAAAGCATAATTTATATTGGTGGAAATTTGAGAATCTCCTTTAAAAACCCTTTTTGTTCCATCAATTTTGGGTAAAAAAAACTCATCAGCCACATAACCTACACATACCCGTCATATCGCCACTTTTTGGCCCATTATGATCCTATAAGTACCCTACCACTATGTTAAAAGGCATCTTGACTTCAAATTCACTAATAAATGACTCTCACCAATCCACACAATAATAAGATATAGAATTACGACCAAAGTATCTGTATAGGGTTAAAATTACCTATTACACTACAAAACTTATTTGATGTTTGGGAAGAACTATATTATCAAGACAATACTAACCTAACCCAATATGAAAATGATACAAGTAGATTTTTATCACATTTTACATATCTAGAACCACCATAACACATAACATTTCTACATAGAAAAGGCTTATAACAAAAGAAATATTGACTCAAGAATATCAAAAGAAGACTAATTTATTTTCACAAATTCTCCTAGACACAAGACATAATCAAATCTCCACTCATAAGATACTTTAAAAAAAAAAAAAAAATCTTTTACATAACTCAACCATAAGCATTGTTATAGTTCAAAGCTAAATATTTAACAATTTAAACCCATATACAACCATCATTATTCATATCCCTAGCTTTAGGTTTTCAAACTGATATTACAACATAATAGAATACAGTTTAATTCCAATTAATTTGCATGAATTGGTAAGTTGCTTCCTCTACCTTTGACTATTTCAATCTTGATATTTTTCAAGGAAAGATAATATAACTAAAAATAATTAAATTAATATTAACTTATTAGTTATAAGAATTATGGTGAATATTAAAAAAATAATATAACTACTTAAGAACAAATTAAAGGGGACTATTCATTATTAATGATATTAACTTGGTTCAATAGTAAATTTACTAGTTGGGTTAGAGACTATCTAATACTCAAATATTCTCAATATAGAAGCATTGGCACTAGGAAATGAATATCTTACTTAAAATAGATCATTGAATTGAATTTTAATAACCATAATAAGAAATAAGAATTAATATCAAAATGAACATCTTACATAAAATAGATCATCAATCGAACTTCAATAACCCATAATAAGAAGTAAGAAGTAATGTCAAAATGAATATCCCACTTAAAATAAAACATGAAATCAAACTTTAATAACCCATAATAAGAAATAAGAATTAATATCAAAATGAATATATGTGCAATACTTACAAATAAAACGATAATGTCTAATAATGCAAATAATATCAAATTGATATAATTGAAATGTCAAATCATTTCTTATGTATTACTAATGAACATTAAATCAATTACTATGCATGTAATACGCAAGATCTAAAAAAATGGAGAATATCTACACAATGATAATCAAAGCTATTGAAAATGAAAATAAAGACTCAAATTGACAACCACTTAAAGGTATCTAAAGGAAAATTTTGTGTTGTACTAGTACAATTTCTCTTTTGTATATTTTACCCCCTTTTTTTACTTCCACTCTTTTTATATTTTTGCTATTCTTTTGTTATTTCTTTTCTTAATTTTCTTCTTCTCTTATTCCTTCTTTTCTAATATGCATTTTTATTATTTTATTTTCTTGATTTTTTATTATTACTTTCTTCTTTCACTGATTAATTTTTATCTTTCTTCTTCATTATTATTTTTACCATAACATATACTTTTATTTATAAATTTACATTTTTTAAAACTTTATTTTTCATTCTTGATCACACATTTTAATTTATCCCTCTTTTTACTATTACAAACTTGTTTCACTATTTCTCTCTATCACTGCAATGTTAAAACCTAAAACTACTACTTATTATTATTTTTTATTCAAGTGTTAAACGCTTTTGAACTAAAGCTATGAACCACAATACAACCATTCAACAATGCCACCCCAATGGGGTTTGAACCTTGGTGGAAAGAACAAAAATACCACCTTTAAACTATCATACCATGCCAATACCAGCTAAAACTGCTCATTATTTGGATCTTGATGCTAATTTCATTTTAATAAACATACTCTAAAACCATCGTGTAAACCTTATTTTCAAGGTGCAACTCACCAAATTGGAGAATTGAAAGGTCAATACCAGGGAGGAAGAGTTTGGAGGAGTGAAAACCATATGAAAGAAGGAGAGGCAAAGACAAGGTGCATGAAATTCTTGACAAAATACCTCAAAGAAAGGTGGTCTCATGGAATGCATTAATTGTAGGATGTGTTAGAAATAAAAAAAAAAAGCACAGATTATATCATTGTTCAACAACAATAATAATAAATATTATATTTCTTTGGGTCATTTACAATGTGAATTGTAAATGCTTAGAAAGCATTGCATTCCCATGAATTACATTCCTATGAACAACCACCCAAATTCCCTTACGTGAATAACTTCCCAAGAACTAACTATTACCTTATTTATAACTAAAAACTAACCTAATAGCTAATTTATTAAATGTAAATTTTAATTTCCTAAAAACCCCCCCTAAAGTTTACAAAATAAAACAAAAAAATAAATTAAAAAAAAGTAAACCTTAAATTCCTACATATCCCCCCTTAAGGTTTACATCACAAGAAAGAAAACCAAAATTTTGTATTAGCATCAACCTAAAATTCTTAGTCTAGGAAAATGATCTGATTAGCCAACTATGTATCAATATCAACCCAAAATCCTCTGTCTACGAAAATTTCTTGAGCATCAACCCAAACTCCACATGTCTAGGTAAATGTTCATATTACCAACTCTTAATCAACATCAATCCAAACTCCTCATGTCTGGATAAATGTTTTGATTGTCAAACAGTTCCCTATGAATCCAAACACACTCCATTATTCACAAGAAAATCACTAACCGGCTGTGAATCAAGTATCACTCCATTATCCATAGTAACACTCTTCCATTTGTAGATCGAGACTTACTCAATTTTCCACAAATACACATCTATAAAATTATGGATTGAGACAAACTCAATTATCCATAAATGGTTTGTGGATTTAATTATTCATAGACCAACAAATCAGTGTTTGCCCCATCTTACTCCTAAAAGGATTAGAGATGAAACAAATGTTTCCCATGCAAGATATCATCTCTAAGTGAGAAGCTAATTCGGGATGATAGATGTCCTACCTCCATTTCCTCTAGCCTTCCATATGATCCCTTTAGATCTTAAGTTCTAGAAGTGGCATTAGATTCTTCAATATTACAAGCATGTGATTTTCAAAATTTCTATTAGAAATAGTATGGATTCCATCAAGAACACAAACATAATGTGTGGCCATGTTCAAATGCTAAAAAATAATTATGTTAATTTCAACCAATGATAAAGCCATACACTAGTCAACCTTATACCTCTAGAACCCTCTAGAAAAAAAATTAGTTTAGAATATTTGAATCACCAATCCCAATTGCAATACTCAAATAGATTCCAAATCAATTTACACCTTATAAGTTCATTTTCCTCCTTACACATATATGCACCTCTTTTATACATTAAATGTCGTATAAACTAATTTTATTGGAATCCTTAAACAAAAATATTTAGATAGAAAACTTACCAATTCCAACTCTCCAAACTGTAGGCCAATCAAATAAAATTGACTTCCTTAGTAGTTTAAACTTCAAGGCTCAACGAAAAATCCAGCACTTCTTTCACCTTTTACACTTCTTTCAATTCAAACCTATTATTTGATCTTCGAATTTATCTTTGGTGGGATTAAAACACCATTCTTCGTTCCTTCCCAAACAACAACTTAATCTTGCTTTGATCTTTCCTTTCTAGTTGCTTCTTTTAGCCGCATCTATGCATGATAACAACTAGAGGTCTATGATAGACCATATCATCATGGTACTAAACCCTAAGAAGCCCTTTCAAATGCACTGGAAGAAACATTTTCTTATCTCTGCAAACCCTCATTTCTACTCCATGGTCTTGGAAAATTTAATCCTGGTCTATGATAAAATAACTATGAAGTGGAATACAAATTCAAACAACTCAAAATATTATGCCTATCTCATCAGGTCTAAGAGTATAGCCACTCTAATCCCACTGTTAAAAATGAAAAAGAAAATTGCACAAATTATATCATTGTTAAACAACAATAATAATAAATATTATACTTATTTGGGTCATTTACAATGCAAATTGTAAACATGATAAAAAAACATTGCATTCCCATGAATTACATTCCCATGAACAAACCACCCAAATTTCCTTATGGGAATAATTTCCCAAGAACTAAGTATTAGTTTATTTATTACTAAAAACTAACAGAATAGCTAATTTATTAAATGTAAACTTTAATTTTGTAACAGATATGCACATATTGGATTTATTGAAAAGGGCTTTCGAAAATTTTCAAGGTTGATCCCACAATACTGGTTTACAATTTTTGGCCAAACTAGACACTTAAATGATTTTTTCTAACTAAATATTCACTTTCGGGCACCTATAGCGGTTAAACCGTGAGGAATTTGAAGATGATGCAAACTTGTGATTTGTGGCATTTTGTTTGTAGATTTTAAATATTTTTTTTTTCAAAATTTTAGGAATTAGATTGCATTTCTTTTTCCATCCCTTTTAAAAACTAGTTTTTTTCAGAAACACCATTTTTAAGGAGTGATGTTCACCATATAGAACATAACTTTTCTTCCATGAAGGGTAAAATTCTATTTTTTTCGAATTTAGATTTGTAATTACAATAGCTAGTGCTATCATTTGGTTTTAGAGTGTTTTATTAAATATTTTTTCCTTAATCAAGTTTCAAAGTCAAACCAATTGCAATTTAGACATAGGCAGACTGTATACAACCTAACTTTTTTTGTATATATCAAAATTCTTTTTTTTTGTTGGATCAAGGACTTCAATATCTAGCGCACTGATATTTTTCAAATTTTTTTTTTTGATAATCTACTATTTTTCCACATGTGTAGAACAAAGAGCTTGATTTTCCGAAAAACCTACATTCACATGAAATAAAAAATAAATATAATAATAAAATTAAATTTATTTAAAATTATACTTTTTGGGAAGCTTATAATAAGGACTACATACCTACAAAATAAATTTTTTAAATGAATTCATTTGATCCCCCAAAAGATAAATCAAAAGTAGGTTTTTATCAATATTTTGATAGCTGTAAAGGAGACGAGCTGGTATATATATGGTTTAAAACTAGAGGGGTTCTATCAAAGGGGGTTTGATCTAAGGTGGTTCGATCAAACCCTCTTCAATTGAAATCCTTTAAATGAAACTTTTCAAGGCTTAAATCATTATATGTTCTAAACAAATGTGATTTCATCAAAAATAAGGATCTCCCAGAAATTGAAAATTAGTATTGTGGGATCACCCTCAAACAAATGTAATTAACAGGTGTAAGGCCGAATTTCATAACCTTTTCCAGCATTTTTGATGCTTGTGCCAAAAGGGGTGCTTTGGAAGAGGAAATGGGCATCCATTGAAGCATAAGGATAGAAGAACTTTGTCAGATGTTGTAGTTGCAATTGCCCTGTTTGACATGTATCAAAATGTGGAATCATAGAGAAGGCGCGTGAAACTGTTTGAATAATGTCACCTACACGGGTAGCCCTTTGTACAATAAACATGTGCCATTTTTTTCAATTGGCTGATTCTTCACAACAAAAACGAATACAGAAGCGATCATGAGGAAACAACAGCCTTTTCCCTTTTACGTGAAATGCAAAATAAAATTGCTCTTGAAATTTCTAAGAATGTTGCCTACATCATCCATAATAAATATTTCATTTTTGGCATTGGATGCATAGCTATCCTCTATGAAAACCAGATTTCCAACTAAATCAAATACGGTGAAGTCTTTGGCATTCAATATGAGGGATTACACAGTCATGTGAAGGAAAAGGATGACTTAACAAGTCCCACGAGTCTTATGTGCCTTGAGTTCATTCTTTAAAATGATACTCAAATCCAAATTACAGTTTCTATGACTATTAGCCATTCTTTTAATCTACAAGATTACAATTCTTACAAAAATCGCAAAGCTTTCTCATACCAATTACCTCTACAATTTCTACCTATGTAAATTTCGAACATTCACAGATATAAAAACTTCCATTAGATAGGTAGCAACAACATTGTTTGAGAATGTAATAAAACACAGAAAAAATAATTTCACCCATATACAGATCGTGGCAAGTGACTTACCTCATTGTTCTATACTTCAGCTACAAGAAATACATGCCCAAATGGCCTGTTGGGTATCACCCCTGGTTATTCTGAATGCTCAAAAAGTTTATTTTTCTTCTCTGGCGAAGTCTCAGGCTATTGACTCCCTGATTTTACTCCTGTCCACCCTCTCCTTCAAATTCACCCACATAGATCCGTTTTCCTCCACCTACCTACATTTTCTTCTTCACGTGGAGCAGTAAATGGAAGTAGTAAATGGAAGTATGGAAGGTAGGTGTTCCATGCTCATTTAATTTCAATTTCCCTTTCTTCTTGTTGTCCCTTATCTACTTTTATTTCACATCCAGAACCTATCATATCGGCCTCTGTAGCAGCAGGACCATAATAAAGTTTTGATTTTGACATATATCTTACTACCTCTTTATAGCTAAACAAAAAATATCTCTAAAGGATAAGGATTTGGAGTACTAGATTGTAATATCTTCAATAAATTATGTAATCTACGTACAACAGTTCCCACAACTTTGAACGTTGTAGCATCCTTTTGTAATATCTTATGATATATTGTAATTCAATTGAAACTATTAATCAATAAGGATCAAATTTCTACTCCTTTAAATTTCACTATGTATTTTTTTTTTCGTTTGACTTCATTGTTGGATAATAGAATCCACTACTCATGAATGCATCAATTTAAGACCACCTCTTTTAATAAAATTTTTATTTCTCAATCTTTCCATAAAATTTCCTCACTTATTTCTCATGGTTTCACTACCCCACATATGACTAATTCCTTTGATATTTATTAAATTTTCCCAAACTCTTCTACTTCACATTATATTAAATATTTAGGGCCACAAAGTAATTCTCTTTTTTTATTTTTGGATTTTCCTATGCTAAAATAATTGTAACATTCCTTGGACATTCTTGAGCCATTAAAAATATTATCTATATCACATTGGTTATTTCTCTAGTGATGCATTCAATTAGGTGTTTCCACTTTTCCTTTTGTATATAAATTTCTTTATCAATTAAAGTTCATTTATTTCAGGTGTATTATTATCAAGATGTACTTTTTCGATTCTATAAATAAATCTAATCACTCTTGATGTCTTATTGATTGAAATCTCAACTCTTAGATCCTTTACTAGTGGCCTATATTGTGCACATATCTAGATATTGATAAAAAAAATTGTGAATATATAATATCACATATTTATCATGATAACTATTGGTCTAGCTATCAAACTAGAATTCTTGAATAAAACATCTTTATTTCTTTGAATACACTCAAATAAGTATAAAATCAAATAGTCCAAGTTTGTGCCTAAAAATAGTTCGAAAACTCTAAACTCAAGTATTGCCTCATTGGATGGGTAACTATATTTTTTTTATAAGATTTATTTTAGCCTCCGCTTCACCCATTTATTTTCTTAACCTATCTTAAAAATGTTACTACTTGCAACTATTACTAGATTATATCAAAGATAAGAAATACATGTTGGATTATACTCTTGAGTCTATGGTGCAATCTCCCCATCAGATTATAGGTTTTTTATCATTAGCATCCATCTAATCGTATTAGGATTCATGTCCTCTATGTTATGGAATTAAATAAAGGTATCACATTCATAAAATATTTTTTTTATTAGTAAGGTTGCATTGATTATCGCATGGTCAAGATATAGCTTAGATGGCACCACATTACTATTAGTTAATTTATTTATTTTTCCCAAGGTATTATCTATTGATTTTCTATTATGAGTATGTTATTATTCCTATGAAAATATTTTACCTAAACATGATCGTGATTTATTTATCTAGAAAACTTGATTTGAACATATAACTTGACTCATGAACTAGGACAATTTAATAGAGATATTACTAGGAAGATGGGTACACTATGGTATGATTAAAGCATGCACCAAGAATTAAGGATGTGATCTAGTTACAAGTATTAACATCATTCTATCTGCAACATTACTACTTTATTTGATGGTGTCCCTCCCTTTCTATAATATCTTCTTACCCAACATCGAACTAATAAATATGCACCTATTTACGTTCTAAATTGACAATGATAGACAATGTTCATATTATTCCCCAATATCAACCTTTGCTGCTTTTAACACTAATGTTAAAATTATTAGGATTTCTACATATAATATCATTATTGTCATCGACTACCACTTATCATGTTATTTATACTTTTTCTTGACTTTTAATATTATTACTTATCACTATGAATATTGACCTCATACTAACATTATCTATATTGCTATGAGTATTATTATGAAAATGATATTAAATGACATTATTGATGTGAATACTAATATTTCCATACATTAACTAATTATATTAATTTTCTTTTATTAACAATGCCATATTATGTGCTCTATTATTAACAACTTAATTAATATCATTTTTTGTTTCTTAGCGTTAATTCAAATATTACTTCTCAACATTATTATCAGTTTTGCATTGCTTATTATTAACACCTTATTTCTTCTTTATCATCAAATTTGTATTTTTTACTTTTTATTGTATTACTCCTTTTATCTTCTACTCTATACTTCTATAATATCGGTTCTTGATTTATAATTTTCCAAGAATACAACATCATTTCATATGTACCTCTTCACACATAGGTAAATAGTAACTGACAACATAAAAATCTCATAGATAACACACACATTGATCATAACGAAATGTCACATAAATGATTAAACACATCAAAGCATAACATAAGCACTAAGCTTACACAACTCAATATGATAATCCTAAGATTTTATTAAATGATCTCCACTATAAAGATACAAAAGTGATTGCTCAACAAAAGGTGAGGCCTCACAAATTATATATAGAGAAAGTAGGAATTTATGAAGACAAGTTATTCAATGCTTGATGAGTTAATTACAAGTCAAAAAGCATTTGAAGAAAAATGTCGTTTGGGACTTGAAAAAGGTGAAAGATCAAAACCAGATCAAACATCTAATGCAAAGAAGATTGGTGAACCAGATAAGAATGAAGATAAGAAGAATAATGGAAAATTCTAAAATCAATGAAATAATGCTAGAAGACACCCAATCAAACAACCAAATGCTCAAAGGTACCCATTTTTCAATAGTAGCTATTATTTTTGAAATAAATTTTGAAATAAAGCAATGGAATGTAGAAACAAAATGAATTAGGATTTTTCATCCTTTACTAGTCAATGCTTTACATCCAAGAAGTTTGGACATAAAGCAAGTGAATGTAGAAGTCAAATGATGAATGCATATAAAAATGGTAGAATGCTTCAACCTTTCAATGGTTACTATTACATATGCGATGGATTTGGACACAAGGCTAATTAATGTAGATCTAGAATGAATGGAAGGGATAGCTCTAAGGAGAATGTTGTATATCACAATTGCAATAAACCTAGACATATTACTAGAACATGCAGAAGTAGAAACATAAGGAAGAGCAATATGGTAAAGATAAATGAACCGGTCGCAAAGATTGATCTAACAAAGGTAAAGAAAGAGGAGATTGAGAACAAGGAATAATTAGAGACTACAAATGAATTTGTACCACCGTTCAGTGTAGATAATTCCCCTAGGAATTGAAATTAGGCATTGGCTTAGGGGGAGAAATAACATATAAATAGATAACTCCCCTTGCTGATATGAGGTTCCATGGCTTGGCATGAAGATATGAGATGGAGATGGACTATTTGGATCTTTTGGAGAAAAATCTAAAAGAAAATATACAAATGCAAATATTTGCGGAGTGACTTATGGTGTATTTTTGCACATATTAGAGTTTCATCAAATTTATTGATAGGTTCATTGAATGAGAATTAGAACAAATCAAATGGTTATAAGTATTCATGCTTAGTCTATTTTTTTCACTTATATATGCATTTGGAGCGAGTAAAGAAAGTTGTAGCAAATTGAAGAGTTTGAAGGCTCTTTGTAAAGAAGAGCATCCAAACTATAGTTCCAATTGTGCAAAGAAAAAGGTATTTACCATTGTCCAAAGATGAAATTGATTTTTTTTTCAAAGCATTTGAATTCAGTAGAAATGAAAAAACCTATAGTAGTTAACGTGAGTGAGAAACCCCAACCAAAGTTCAAGAAATATCCCAAGAAAATGTTTGAGAATGACCCACTCAAAGCCTTTTCAAGTATTCCATATAGATTTTCTCCTATAGAAGACAATAGGGCATACATCCATAGGAAAATGGAAGAGTATGACCACACAAAATTCACAAACCTATGTATAGATCAATTGATTGGAGATGATTTCCAAGTTAAGATTGAGTATGAAAACTTAGTAAAGAAGAAAATTGATATCTGGCAATGGTTTCCATGCTTCATCTATGATGATGAAACTAAGTATGTAAGAATGGCATAAAGAAAAATGCATGAAAATTTCTTATGGAATGAAAATCTTGGATTGATCATAACAAAGGAAGTTATAAAGGAGGTTACTAGACTTTGTGCCATTGGACCTATACCAGTGTTGAAATCTGTAAAAAATAAGGATGTAATAGAATTGATTGGAGCCACATTTGATTAAATGGCTCTCAAAATGAACACCATCAAGAATCCTGTAGTAAGGTATGTAGCTATGGTTATAGGATATAATATATAATATACCAACAAAGAGAATTTTGTGTTTTCTACAACAATTCATGTAGCTTATGAAATGATAGAAAAGGGAAATGATGATAATTTTTGTGAGTTACTCCTACAAAAAATATTTGACAACTTGAAGTAAAATAAAGAGAAGAAATACCCATTAAAGTTTGGCTCTTTGGTAGTTTTTTTTCTATTTTAATATTTGTGGGAGCTTCCAAGAAGAAGCAATGCCATATGGGATAAAAGAAGACTAGTATCACATCATATTTTGAACATCTACAAAAAATTGGTGATATGAAAGCATAGGATGAAGCACTTACTACATTCTTTGCAATATTCTAGAAGAGAATACATGAAAGAGAATGAATCCATAAGTCTTTGGTGGAAAAATATTGAGATGATATCATATTTTTGGTCAAAAATTGATGAATGCATTATTGAAGCTGTGGAACCAAAAACAGTCTAGATTCTACCACTTGGTTATGTAAATCAATGAAGATGAACCCAATAGTTATGTCAATATATTATTCAAGAGTCCTAAGGACACTACTTAGAAAAAAAATGGTACATATATGAGGAAAAATCTGTAGAAGTGTATACGGAGCTAAAAAAGTTTGAAAGAAAGAAGAAAGTGAAAAAAGTGGTAAATGATTTTTTCAAAGGAAAAGGACTTATAGATTAGAAAATATAGGTGTTAAGAGAAAAAATAGAGGCATAGAAAAGCACAATAGGTAGGTCCTCTAGACCTAGAAGATCTAGAAGAAGAACTTCCAATCTTCCCAATGTTCAAATTTCCCCCAAATCAAATAAGAGAAAGGAGACCAGTGCTCCCATGTTGGAAGAACCTCAAATGAAAAGAAGGAAATCTATTTTGGCTACTATCACTACCAAAAATGAGAAAGAAAGAGAAAGATAAAAGAGAGAATGACTTGAGTGTACTTTCTAAAGAAGAAGAAGAAGAAGAGGATGATGAATCCCCATTAATCATGAAAAGAAGAAGCACTATTTCAAAGAAAAAAATGGAAATACTTGACACATTTGATGAAGAATAAATCAAGAAAGAAAAGAAATCCTTTGGGATACATGTGCATAAGGTGAAGGAAAAGAAGAAAAAGAAACTAGAATCAGGTAATTTGGAAAAGAAAAAGAAAAATCAGAATACTTTAGAGAAATCCTAGATTCCAATGAGATTGGATGCATTATTTGATTGTATTTTGCATCATGAAATTTACTAAAGAAAAAATATGCCATTTATTAGAATGTAAATAAGGTTGCAAAAGCCACCATAATTGAGGGAATAATCAAATACATTGTTACAGTTGAAGCTAATATGGAGTATATTAGGAATAAGGTTCTAGATGATGTATGGAACATTTTATTGGGAAGAAGAGAAGATCATATCAAATGTTGTGGATAAAATTGGATTATCCTTGTTTGATGTTGATAAGGCCACATTGGTTCAAGTGTGAAGCAATGAATTTATAACAAAACAAAGGGTCACACTTCTTATGGGAAGACAACAAGATCAATTTGAGAAAATACAGAAGCAAACAAAGGAGAAGGTTATTGATATAGCGCAAAAGTATGGGATGATTCCCATTGCCTCCACTAGTAAGGGATAAAATCCAGAAAAATGAAAACATTGAAGTTACTGATGCATAATAAATTCTATATAATACTCCTCCGGATATAGATCGTACACAAGGTAATACTAAGGTTGAGTATGTCGCAAAAGAAACTATGACCAAAGAGGAAACTACAAAGGATGACACTTCTATTCCTTTAGTACACACTATTCATGATAATATTGATACATCTATTCCATTGGTAGATAGAACACGACACTAGTAAACGTGACAAGCATGAATCTGATAAGAGCTTAAAGGCAGGAAAATGAGGAAGATATGGGTGGAAATGATAATGAGAAGGAAGGAGAAGGAGATAAAAATGGAGAGGGTGAGCAAGGTGAAAAAGGAAAAGATAAAGGAGATGAGGGGAAAGAGGAAGATAAAGACAAAAATAGAGACAAGACCTCTAATGAAGAAGAATAAAAAGTAGAGGAAGAAGATAATATTGAGACCAAAAAGAATGAAGAAGCCAAAAAAAAAGAGGATTTACGTAAGCCTCTTGGTGAATCCTCCTCTAGTAATCTTTTAGAAGGTCTATCATCTAAAAAATTAAGGTTCCAACTGGTTGTCTCTTCACAATTGTTGTAGATGCCCATGCAACAAGACAATATTAATTTAAATAAGATACCTCCCATACATAAGTTGCAACTAAGTGATGTGTCTAATGCACTAACAAAAAAATAAATCATTGAAACTTATCATTTAAAGAGAAGTGAATTAAAGGATGAGGCTATAAAGGAATTACATGAGATCACACAAGTAACTAACTTTGATACATCCTTGTCTTTTGTGGAAAACACCAAATTAGAGATTGATTCCTTTAAAGAATATTCCTCTAGATTGAAAGGGCAAGTGGAAACTGAGGTTGAGACAAGGTTTATAGAGAAGAAGCTAACAAATATAAAAGAAAAATGTGCATCTCCACATAACAAAATTTAATAATGTTTGAAGGAAGTACAAGCCAATTAGGAAGAGGCAAAAACATTGTTTTTGTACTGCATGAAGTGGCCAAATTCCACACAAGGAATAAAAGATGAAATGAACTTAATTAAGTCCCATATAGCTAATGCATCAAGTTCCTATGATCCGAAACTAGATAGAGATGATCAGACCTAGACTACTATAGTGGAATTGCATGATAGATTCTTCACTTTATAGATCCAAAAGGAAGATATTATCAAGTAGCTTGGAAATCTAAGGGACTTGGAAAAAACAAAACACATACCTATCCCAAGTTCCCTTTCCAATACTAAAACAATTTTAAAGCTAAATCTTACCACAGGTACTGTGGAAGAAGGAGAAGACACTTTGATGGAGCTTGAGTCTCTACACAGGTCGCTTGTAACAGTGAAGAAGAGCTAGGAATAAGGAAAACCTACTTGGGAAGCCATGTTGTAGAAGCTTGGGTCAACATCTTTGGGTTGACCATTTCCATTTCTAATTTTTTATGAACTTTCAGATTCTTTTGTAAATATGTGGATGCATTAAGAGTTTTTGATCAACTCACTAAGGGGGAGCTAGAATATTCAATTGAGTTTGTATGTATGTTTGAGGGGTAGCACCTTTTTCCCTTGATGTGAAAGGGGGAGAGATATGTGGAGAGATGTGTGGAGAGATTTTTGGAGAGATAATAAAAAAGGTTTCTGGCACATGTTTCCATCAATGAAAAAGGACATTGTTGAAAGAATGAAGAAGGTTGTTATTAATGAGTTGTCATTGATGTCAACACTACATGATGAACATCAAAATAGTATGGAGGATGATTGTAAAAGAGTTATTTTGCAAGAGGATTTTATCCATAGTTAAGCACTTTTGTCGAGTGTCTACACTAATAGATTTTTCACTTAGTGCCCCCTGGTAAGTTGGTTTGCATTCTATCACACTTATAGATTTACTTTAGAGATTGTAATATGTGGCTCATGAATATCAGGAGCATCTTATTTGTGAATTTCACTCATTTTTGATAGATGATTTGATAGATACAAGTAACAAAATATTGACATATATGGTTTACATAGTTTTTTGTGTAAAAGCTATGACCTATTCATTCTAGACTCCTCCATGAATTTGAGTTAGACCTTGTGGTTTTGGGAAATGTTTACCAGTGTCAATGCATTGAGTTTTCTAGCTAGTATGATATTTTGAGTTCCACACACCTTATGGTGATGATTAGTTGAAGTATTTTAATTTTAGGTCCCATGCCTAGCTGACCTAATATATATAAAGATTTGTGGAGATTAATGAGGTGATATGAATGTAAGGAGTAATTATAGGTCCATTTTTACAAATATTACATGTGTTTTGGTGTGAAGGTGATTTTATTTGAATATGGTTCCAACAAGGCATGTTTTGCATGGTTTGGGATTACATCTAATTAGGTTGACCTAATTGATGTTTGGGATGGAGTTTGATATATATATACCAAATTATTTTGCATCTAGGGTGACATGAATTTGTAGATACTTAAAAATTTCTTGATGGATCACTTTGGCTAACTAACATCATTTCATCCTAAAACCCATCCTCTTTTCTCTTAATTGATTAAATTTTCCTAGCTATTTAATTAATTGCATCATTTTTATCTATTAACCTAATTAATCTAATTGGGTTAATTCATACCCTTTCATGCTAACGTTTTGTCTTATTAAATTGAATACATCAAGTTATTTAATTCAAATCCCTAAATTCCTCTTATTTAATTAAATAACCCTAAGTTATTTAATTAAATGTCATATCACCTTCCCCTTTTCATTAAATCATTTTATTTAATGAATGCTATCTAAATCCCCTAATTTGCATAATTGAAACTTTATTTAATTATCAAATTACTAATAATTCTAATCCCCCCACTTGCAAAGCAATATTCCAAGGGAATATTCCTTCTTTGCATATTCCTCCTAAAGGGGAATATTCCCATGAAATATTCTTTCCCCTTTTGCACAATTAAACTTTGTTTTAATTTGCAAAATATTTATTTCCTCACCCATTAGAATATTCCAAAAAACATTCTTTCTCCTCACTCATTTCAAAAAGAGAATATTCTTACAAAACTTCATGTGCAAGTTAACTCAAAACTTCATGTGTAAGTTAACTCAAAACTTCTTGTGCAAGTTAACTTGTGACCTCTTATACAGGTTAAAAGTTTTCGGTTGAATGAATGTAAGCCCTTGATTAAATATCAACTTGCATTTCCAACCCTTGATGAGAATCCATAATCCATTCCTCCATCTTCTTTCCTTGTTGAGCATTGATTAGCTTTCTCAATCTTAGCCCTTCATTTTCATTTTCTTTCCTATAAATAAAACACTATTTGCAAACAAATTGATCCATCTTTTAACAAAAAACTTATGTTAAAATAATTTGTACTTTTAATCACATTTAGCATCATTTTAGCTTTATTTAATTGCATATTAGCTTAGCTTCCATTAATGGCTTCTATGATAACATAGATGTATATATTTTGCATATTTTGTTAATTAGGATTTTAATATTTTGAAGCTTGCATACATTTAGAATAGATTTGTATACACCCATATCAACCATCTTAGCATATATGATGTTAATTTAATATTTAAATCATATTTTCATAAACATCTATCAATGGTTTCATCAATTTTCTTCAATAAAACTGATTGAAACAAGCTCATTATCCAAGGGATTGGGAAATGGTCACCATTCCACATCAATGTGACACAACTCCCCCAATAGGATAAGTTTCAATGTCTTAGATTAGAGGTTTTTGAAGCTTTCATGATTTAGAATGTTAGTTTTAATAGATTCTTTGTCTTTGTTTACAATGAATGATCTTATTGGGATTGATGCTTAGTGGCTTAAATATGCCTCGAATTCAATGGATTGAGCGTAGTTAGCCTTCACTATGTCATTGGTCACATTCTAGTGCTAGGAGGGTGAACTTTAATGTTTTGGGTTTTTTTTTTGGAGAATTTTTGGGTTTAACCTCTTAAATGCATGATTTTTCTTAAATTTTAATAAATTCTATAAGACTAATCTTGCAGAAAGGTTGCTGGGTTTTGAAGATCTCATGTTTAGCTTTCCAAAAAAATTATGATTTCAAAATTGATCAAGATTTCAAGTTGTCAATATCTCAAGTTCTTTTCCATGATTAATTTTTCTAGTTTTTTTGTAAAAAATTGGGTTTAATCTCTTAAATGCATGTTTTTCCTTAATTTTTAATGAATTCTATTAGACTTATCTTGCATAAATATTGTTGGGTTTTGAAGATCTCATGTTTAGCTTTCCAAAACATTTTAAAATTGATCAAGATTTAAGGAAGTTGTCATTATCTCAAGTTGTTGTCCATGATTAATTTTGCTAGATTTTTTTTAAATTGTGCGTTTACCCTCTTAAATGCATGATTTTTCCTAATTTTTAATGAATTCTATATGACTAAACTTGCAAAAAGGTTACAAGGTTTTGAAGATCTTATGTTTATCTTTCCAAAACATTTTATGATTTCAAAATTGGTCAAGATTTGAGAAAGTTGTCATCATCTCAAGTTGATGTTATAATCTAATTTTCTAAAATTGTTTCTCAAACACTTGAAAGGATAAAACGAATTAGCTTTCAAACTTGGATAAAATTGAACCAAACAACCTCACATTTTCTTTAAATTTTGACATGTGCTTTAAATTTGTGATTTCATCTAATTTCTAACATGTCTCTAACTTCTTGTTTTGGTTTTTTTGGGTTTTGTAGGTTTGGACAATACAACTTGAAGAAATGAAGCATACTATTATCATTTGAACTATAATTGTAACAAGTGTTTTGACACTTTTGGGGAAATTATAACCCATTTGTAATACTTTTTTATTTCACGCTTTAAGTCCAGGCTATTTTTCAATTGGGTCTTAAAAAGAACACTCAAACAAGACTAAAATTGAACCCTCATTTCATCATTGTATTTTGGGTATAAAATTGAACAAGGAAACTTAACATTTTGTTTGGTGCATAAAATGAATTCATCTTAGCTTTAGAGGTTAAAATTTATGAGTGTTTGTTGTGTTTTGATTTACAAATGTGTTATTGAATGCATATGTAATTCTCTTGCGCTACTTAGTGATCTTGAGAAAGATAAAAATTCCTTAACACTTTGCAAAATCACCTACATCTTTCAATTTGGATTGAAAATGAACCCCTTTCTAGTGTAGGGAAAAGGCATGGTGTGTGTTTGCTCCTTGTTTCATGCAAATTGGGATGATCGAACTAAAAATTTACTTCCTTGTTATTGTTTATCTTTAGAGGGCCTACCTCCCTACTTCGAAAGGAGGGAATGACCCAAGCGGTAATGAGCTAAAGCCAATCTCTTTTGAACCACTATATAAATGTGTGGTTGCAATGAAAATTGTGATCAACGGGAAGTGATACATGATAGCTCTCCCCTAGTATCTTTATGATGCAAAAGGCCCTTGTTCTAAAGGATGGAAGACCTCTTGAGGGAGTTTATCATAGTATCCCCTAAACCAGAAGCCCTTATTATGAACCATTGTTTAGAATCCAAATTTCTTAATACTTGTTGGTGCAAGAACGGTCATTTTGAACCTGCCCCACATTTATACTATTCATTGTTGAGACAAAAAAATCCTTAGGACCTTCAAGTCTTCACGATTTTGATATTTGTTCGTCTTGAGAAATGTGTGTCGTGGAGGGGAGCCAGTGTCTCCAAATCTCTAATTATTCACATTGTCTTAGTGTTTGGAGAAATCCAAGTGGGGACTCAACAAGTATGGCCATTTCAACCTAGGTGGTAAATGATTTCTCATAATGTATTCTCTAAAGTATGCTTGTTTATGCAAGAAATATAGGAACCACTATTTATGGTAATGAGAAGGTAAATGAGAGTAGACATGTAAGAATTTTTCTAGTGCTTCCTCCAAAGAGAAAAAATCTATATCAACTTCACTATAATCATTTTTTCTCTCAATCAATTCAAGATGAACTAGGCTGAGAGGTTTGATGAAAATCATGTTGACACTCCACCATGGTTTCCACCTAGACTATAATTGAAAACAACAAAGCCCCAAGTTCTACTTACAAGGTAGGCATTCTATAAGGACTTGTATGCCTTGTTCATTATGGTCACAACCCTTGCATCCATAACCATGATACTTAGAACTAATTATAAAACTAGGGCTATAACATTTTTGTAAATCATGAGGAGGTGGATGCACATGGAGGGAATCATTTCACTAGTGGGTATCATACTCTTCTATGGGATCACAATCATCCTTCTTAATGAGACTACAAATATTAGCTTCCTTAATAGAAGCATGATTATCTTCCTCAGTAGGGGTACAATCATTATCCTTGATGGGATCATTATCACTTTCCTTAGTGTGAGTACAATCAACTCTCTTGGAAAAGGTATATGAAACTATTGGAAGGTCAAGGTTTGTAGGGTAAATTTGGTATTCTCCAATGAAGAACTTAGAAAAGTCCAAGGACTTGAATCATCACTGAGATATGTGTTCAATTTAGAATATGTAGAAGGGGTAAACTTAGGCTTGTTCATTTTGGGACAATCTTATTTAGGGACATCCATCTTAGGAGAAACCTTTAGAGTAGGCACTATCAAAGAGGATATCAGTGCATCAAAAGATAATAATAGAATGTATTTATTAAGAGTAGAAGAAACCTAGGCCCAACCATCAACTACCATTACATAAAGGTGTATAGAATATGGGTCAACCTTGATTATGATTACTTTGTTATTAGTAATACATTTTGTAAAATGATGCAAGGTAGAAGTTATAGCTCCCAAAGCGTGCATCCAACATCTTCCCAAAATAATGTTGTAAGATAAAGGTCTAGAAATAACATAGACCAAGGTGGGTAGGGTAATGGATCCAAAACTCAAAGGAAATATTATCATGCCTAGGGCTTGATGAGAAGTGTTATCAAATCCATGAATATACAAAGAAGAAGCAACAAGAGAAGAATAATCAATTTTGATCTTAGTTAATAGATCAATGTTGCATTAGTTAATAGATCAATGTTGCATACATTGAGAGACAAACCAATGTCTATGAGAGAATTTCTAATACCAATTTAATTAATATTAACTATAATCAATAGAGGATCCTCTTACTTCTGTATTTCCAAAGTTAGGAGTTTCTATGGATAGAATGTAATAATCAGTCAATCTATATGAATATGAGCCAGTAACACATTAATGTCTATTAGCCTAGAAGAAGAAGGTAAGAGTTGCAAAGCTTCTTGGAGAATACCTTGATAAACCAAAGCAAATTGAAGAAAATCCCACAATGAGATCTTGGTAGGAGTAGCATGAAGTTGCTCAACAAGATCATAATCACCAGGTGCTTTAGCTACAGGTTTAGGTGCTAAAGGAATACTTAGTTGAGAAGGTGTTAAATAAGTAGGAACTGAAGTAGGTTGATTCAAATTATATTGATTCCTTATAGTGTTATACGTATGAACTACAAAATTATAGGAAGAGACCATAGCTTTTAAGAATCTCATGTAAAGGTTTGATAAGTAATTAGAGACTAGAACCCCATGAATAGAATGAATCCTTTTAGGAGAGGGGTTAGCCAAATTCATGTAAATGACAAGTCTCTTAGTCCTTTAAGGGGCCACAAAGACTATATCTACATCTATAAACTCTTTCACTTGCGAGGATGAAGTTTTATCAGGAGATTTATGGATAGGAGAAGATGCCTCTAAAAAATTATTCAGGGAATCATCTAATATATAAAAATCTTCCTTAGAAAAAAATATTATTAAAAACATTAAAAAATTATATTAAAAGATCTAACATGATTTAGTTTCACATCAGGTTCATCAAAATGTGGAGGGGATTCGCTACTCCAAAGTCCTAAGATAAATAGGACCTAAAGGGAGTGAATTTCCATTAGTGACCTCAATGACACTAGCTCAAGTGACGTAGGTTCAAGATGAAAGAGATTAAAAAAATTTACTTAAAATAGAGTTTTTAATATGCTCACAAATGAAGGGCTTTGAAATCTAAAAGAGCATATTACATAGATTTCTAGGACAAGTAGGCAAGCTCTTGGCCAAAGGATTTCAATGTAGGAATCAGATGATAGCATGGCATGTTATCATCTCAAGGACACGTTGGCACCTTGTGCATACAAAGAAACAAACCTATTCACATAACTTAGAATCTATTGTCTACTCAAAATACAAAGTTTGATTATTCCACTAACTTAACAAAAAGAAAGAATGAAAGGGAATAAAAAAGGAGGCATGATGATAACTCACAGAAGGTCCTGTGCTATGAAGCCTCTCACAAATCTTTAAAAAAAACAACTTACAAGGTAAGTGGAAAAAGATGGGGGGCCAAAAAGGGTTCTTCAGTGGCCACTTTTTTTTCTAAAATCAAGAAACATTGACCTTGGATGAGAAATTGAGGATAGTTACACTCAAAATTTTAAGATACAATAAAAACAATGTTTGTAGTGTTCCAATTCTACTTTCTAAACTACTATTTTTTTAAAAAAATGGTAGAGATTAAGGGGTTCAAAAAAGGGAGCCACAAAAATTGGTGTTTTTTTTGTCAAAAAAACATAACATAGCATCTTTTGTGGCTCCCTCAAATGGTTAACTTGATTTTGATATTTTTAAAATCACTTCGATGAGAAATTAGCTAACATGTAGTTTATGCCCAATTTTTCTGATAAATTTGAATGAATATTTGATTTTTAACTAATTTTCAAAGTAGAGACATCCTGAGAAATAGAATTTTAGTGGTGCCACCCCTATAATTTTTGAAAACTAATAAAAATAATTTTTTTAATATGTGTAGAATGGAGTCTAGTTTATAAAAAAATTATTTATTTGAAATTTTAGTGAATGGTTTAAAAAAAAAGTAAAAAATACCAAACACTAGTTTTTGACAAAAAAATAGACACAAACGAAAGAAGTTAAAGATGAAAGCCATAACATTATCAAAATGTGAAAAAATTACATCGTTTAATAGCTAAGAGAGAGCTTAACCTTACCCAAGTGTTCAATTTACTCAACCTTGAAACACATGCTAACCTGATAGTTAGCACAAACTAGATTATGTGAAATCATGTAGAATATTCAAAAATACGTCTTTGGACATTAGGTTGGTAATCCAAGCCTTTAGTTTGGAAATCCAAAGAAAATCCCAGCCTAAGGCTTGGGGATTCCCAAAGTAAGATATAATGCGAGCATGTTATAACGTGCTTGCATTATGTCTTGTTTTATATTTTGCTCCCTATTATAAAATTTTGCCTTATGTTTCCCAAGCTTCACATAATGTGAGCACATTTTAATGTGCTCAAATGTTATGTTTCACTTGAAATTGTTTATGTGCAAGTTTATTAAATGTATAGGGTTTGTATGTATGTTTGTATATATATTTGTATGTATGTATGTATGTATGTATGTATGTATGCCTCTATGCATGTATGTATGTATGTATGTATGTATGTATGTATGTATGTATGTATGCATGCATGTATGTATGTATGAATGTATGCATCCATGTATGTATGTATGAATGTATGCTTGTATGTATGTATGCCTATATGTATGTATGTATGATTGTACGATTGTATGTATGATTGTATGTATGTATGAATGTATGTATGTATGATTATATGTATGTATGTATGTATGCATGCATGCATGTATGCATGTATATATGCTTGTATGTATGTATGTATATATGCTTGTATATATGCTTGTATATATGCTTGTATGTATGTTGATTGTAAGTTACTATGCAAAGTTAACCTGGGCCTACTCTTATTGCAATAGTTCAATTGTGGGTGTTTATTTGTTTCATGTTGTTTTGGGTGAATGTTATAATGCTTCACAGTCTAAAAATATTTGATACCTTTAGAGATTGCACGGTTTCTATTATATTGTAGATCTAATCTTGGTTAAGTAGAAATTGGTTACTAAAGATTGGTCCACCTTGAATGCTCTGTTGTTTTCATGATTTCACTTAGGATTTAGATTAGAAATCTTTCTATACCCTCATCTTTTGATTTTTTTTGGGATTGTTATTAGAATAGGAATTGGAAATAATCACTATTAAAATTGTTACATTTGATGAAAACATAATTTCCAAACCACATATATGGGAAAATTATTGGTTTATTTTCATTTTCATATCTTGCAAAACCCTTATTATTGACTTAAGAGTTTCAATCTTTTGTTTTACCATAAATTTCTTTTGTGATTACAAGTAAATCACATTTTCACTGAGTTGTTTATGCATTGTGTAGACCTAACATTAGAGACCTTGGGGTTGTTTCTTGAGGCTTGCTGATAGAAATTTACCTTTCAAGAGAGATAGGATACTTGTATTTTGTCTATGTTGTTGCAGTACTAGAAACACCATCAATAGTGGCTTATCCACAAGAGCTAAATAGGAGACTTGTTAATTAGGTAGCAAGCCATGGCAATAGATTTAGCCCCAAAATTTTGTTCAAGGCTATCTCCACTAAGAATTATCCTAGCTCTCTCCATCAACATCCTATTCATTATTTTGAGGGGTGTAGCCTAGAGTTGTATAATGTATTTCAATCTCATGTTCTTAATAGAACCTGTAAAAATATTCCAAACAAAACTCACCACCATTTTCAGTCCTCAAAGATTTAATCTTTCTATCCTTATGATTCTCTACAAGAGCTTTAAACTTTTTGAATCTATTAAAGACTCCATATTTGCTTCTAATCAAATAAACCCATGTGTTTCTACTATAATCATCAATGAATGAAAATAAATAAATAAATTTTGCAATCAAATGAACATTAACAAGACCAAATACATCAAAATGATCAATTCCAACACTTCAGAAGATTTGTGAGAACTAGATTGAAACTAAACATGGTTTTGCTTTCCATAAATGCAATGTTTGCAAAATAAAACTCAATATTACAATCATTCATCCCCTCAACAAGATTTTATTTTTTAAGGTTCTAAGACCCTTCTCACCAATGTGGCCAAGCCTTTGGTGCCATAACATAGTTTTCTCCACTAGAAGTTTCATCCCCATAGAATTAGCACTCTTGGGTACCCAAAAATGCATGTCCATCAAAATTAGATGCAATAATACTTTTCACTACTGGTTTTGATGGTGAGGATAGTTACTCTAAAGATCTCTTCTTCATAAAAAAGCAACTATTGTACTCCATTGTGCATGTATCAAGGTGAAATAGACTACCAATACAAACACCCTTAGCAATAACAATAGCTCCTCTCATCATCTTACATCCTCCAATTGAAAAAACTACTTGCATTTACCCACATCATTCAATTTATTTACAAATAATATGGTTTGTGCCAAACCAGGGATATGCAATACACCATTGATCCCCTTCACTCCACCATTAGGGAATCAAATTAGAACTCTTCCATGACCAACAATATTCGGGTGAGAGTCATCACCCCAGTACACTTTCGTGTTTTCAAAATCTTCATACTTAAAAAACCAAACCATATGCAGGGTCATGTGTAATGATGCACTAGAGTCAATCAACCACACATCTTCTAATGCATGCATTGTCAAGGCCACAAAAAATGCTTCACCGTCATTCTGAGAGGACCTTTCTAAATCAAAGTCATTATTTATCTTCTTTTTTCTCCTCTTTTCACTCTTTGTAAAAGTGACCATGTTTGCCACAATTCCTACATAGAGCCTTCGACTTCTTACCAAGACATTTAGATCTCCCTAGAGACTTAGAATCAGACTTCTTGTCTTTCTTCTTTCCTTTCTCTTTCAATTTTATATGAATAGAAAGGACCTCCTTAGCCATTTTGAATACTTTCTTCATATTTCTTCAGATAAAAATATGGCAACCACCTCATCCATCTTGAATGTGGATGAAGTGTGTTTCCAATAGCCATCCCTAGGTGATCCCATGAGTCCGAAAAAGAACACAACAAGAGCATGCAATAGTATTTTTCATCAATCATGTCTCCAATAGAATCTAGTTGAGCAATCATCATGTTGAATTCATTCAAATGATCTACCATGGATCCTCCATCTTCCATCTTTAGAGAATGCATTTTATTTCTCAAGAACAACTTGTTTACCAATAAGTTAGCCTAATAAATGTCTCCAAGTTTCTTCCATAAAGAAGCAAAGTTCTTCTCTTCATGAAAATTTAGGAGAATGAAATCAGAAAAAGATTCTAATTGAACCCTTGAATTTATGATCCATGAGATCCCAGTCCCCCTCTTTCATGCTCGTTGGTCTAGTTCTAGAAACAATAGTCCATAAATAAAATCTATGAGCATATCTTCCATCTTGAGCTTCCAAAGCTGAAATTTACCTTCATTAAACGTTTCCATCTCAATTCTTTTAGATGTTCCAACCATCTCTCATGCAAAAATATTTCAAACTCACTACACAAGCTCCCACTCAAACAAAGATCGATACAAAAAACTCTACCCAAAAACTATAACCAAAGGTGATCAAGCTCTGATACAAATAGAAAGGAAGCAAGGTATGCGTAAATGCTTCCTAATACTGACCTAAAAGGAGAGATGTATAGTTTTAATTATTTGTAATTATTATGAGAGATGTATAATAGGAAGATTATTAAATTAACAACATGCACAAGTATCAAAATATCACAACACAAGATATACATGGGGAATGTTGGATTAAGGTGTCTCAACCTTAGAGTCCTAATATTGATTTAATTAATGTTTTATTGTGTAACACTCGAGAGATGATGTTCATTTAACCACATAAGTTGACATAACTCATTACATTTCAAGTGCAATAAAAGTAAAAGATGCATAGATCAAGATCTTCCCATAAGTGCTCAAAAGGAAAATTAGTAATAAATTTCATTTCAAACAAGGACCTTTGCACTGATACATATGTAAAATTCAATATCATGTCAATGAGTTTACATAAATTCATTCATTAACTTTCAAATTACATCGTTAACTTTCAATCAATACATCTATTTCAATGTTACATCAAAACTTTCATTCCAATACATCTATTTCAATGTTACAATAATGGATTTCAAATAAGTTACTTTTACAAGTGGGATTTACAAGCCTTTCAAAAATATTACATGAATACATTTATAACATAAGAAACCCAAAACCTCAACCGTCGTGACACCACTGGTCTTCTTGCAAGCTGGGGCCAAGAGTGTGATTAAGGCGCCTTTTCTACCCAACCAAAAAGTACAAGACTTCCCCGGGTTTCTTCCTAACTCAAAGAAATCACTGGCCCAACACAACGAGCCTAGCAACTTGAAACAACAAAGCATGAGGGAACTTTTGATGCAAGCTTGATGCCTATATGCATTCCTAACATGAGAATCACATATTTCTTGCAAACAGGAGGTGGCAAAGACCTACACATTTAGTTCTAGGCTTATAATTCCATCTGTTTTAATGGTGCATGTGTTTGGCCAAGCATAAATAAATAAATTATAGTTATAGAAAAGGAAAAACTATTGTCTCTGTGGGTCCACCTTTGACATCCTATCCCGAAATTTTCCCAAAAGAACAATTAATAATACATTTTCCATCTAAGTTTTCATTCTATTTTGCACATCTCAACTTCAAAGGAATTCTAACAATTACAAAGTTCACACAAGATTCACAAATAACTTTACATTAGCACACTAACTTAAGTGAAAAATTCATCACAAGTTGGTTTTTGCAAGTCACTTTCTATGATTTCAAAATAATCTAAATTTGGTCTTTTGGAAAGAGTATATCTATAAACTCATAAGTTCTCATTTCTAATTAAATGATTTGATCAAAGTAAGTAAATTATATAAGTTTAGAAAAAGAAAATCTACTTTAATCAACCTTATAAGTATGGGGTAAGAACCTCGCTTACATATTACTTTCCTATTTAATAGGAGTATGTCTACACTTTTATGAAAAAGAATAATAAATTAAAAGAAAGAATAATTTCACTCACTTTCATTCACAATTGCATATATCAAGAAATATCATCTAGTCTAAAATGCCATAAAGTGTATGTATATATATATATATATATATTTACGTGTTTTATATTCCTAAAATTCACTAGTTTAAAGAAAATATATTTTTGGAAATTACAATTTTCCCCATTTTGTAGCATGTAAAATACACCTAACATAGTAAAGTTCATCATTATGATAATAGTTTTAATATAACCAGCTAGTTCTATGCTTACCCATTTCTATTTTTCTAAACTTGTTTATTTTCAAATATAAGAAAGATATATATGTATATTTGTATATGGACTTATATATATATAATCATTTGGTTGCATTTACCTATACATAATTATATACATTCTCATAAGATTTAAGAAAAAAAAAAAGAGAAATATATACCATAGTGAATTTAATTAGACTCAATTTGTTTTCTCTTCATATAAATAATCCAGATCTATGTTTCGATAGATATATATATATATATATATATATATATATATATATATATATATATATATATATATATATATATATATATATATATATATATATATATAGTTCATGAATCTTTTATACAAAATAATTTTCTCAAAAGAAAAATGTATTTCACAGTTCAATGTATGCTATATATATATACAATATGTGAATATATACCAAACTCTTATACTGTCGTTTCCCCTACGCAATCTATAGGTGAGGAAGTAGTTTTAAGATCTACTTACAATTTTAAAGAGAAAGAATTTAGTATTGATAGGCTTATGACCCCCCTTATGGGGAGGCACTACTTGTGGAGGGCAGTACCTTCTCCATAGGCCGTAGCCTATGGAGGGGCACTATCCCCCACAACACAACCCTTCCCTTATGGGGAGGGCTTGGTTGGGGTGAAACCTAGCCCCCTTACCATAGAGTGTAAATAAAACAAAAGCGCAGACTTAAAATTTAATGTGATTCCCTAAACAATTTCAATTTTTTTTTATCCAAGAATAGTTTAGATTCTTAAATATATGCATATATATATATATATACAATATGTGAATATATACCAAACTCTTATACTGTCATTTCCCCTACACAATCTACAGGCGAGGAAGTAGTTTTAAGATCTACTTACAATTTTAAAGAGAAAGAATTTAGTATTGATAGGGCTTACGCCCCCCCATATGGGGAGGCACTGCCTATGGAGGGCAGTGCCTCCTCCATAGGCTGCGGCCTATGGAGGGGCACTGTCCCCCACAACACAACCCTTCCCTTATGGGGAGGGCTCGGTTGGGGTGAAACCTAGCCCCCTTACCATAGAGTGTAAATAATACAAAAGCGCAAACTTAAAATTTAATGTGATTCCCTTAACAATTTCAAATTTGTTTTATCCAAGAATAGTTTAGATTCTTAAACATATGCATATATATATAAAAACCAAAAATCTGGCACAAGATTCATTTAGAGATTTATCCAGAAATAATGATATTTCTAAGTAAAATACAGAGAAACAAAATTATCTAAATAATTTTGAAAAGAATGTACAGATTTCACCGTAGTATTTTTCTCAACAAAATCAACAAACATAAAGTTTTTGCACTAACAATTCTTTGCACACACAACAAATTTCTTTCCTCTTATTTGGAACTTTAAGGGAATAAAAGAGAATTAAGAAGAACCTAGAAAATTTGTTGATAGCTGAAGATGCCTCTTTGCCACTTCCACTTCTTGTTTTCTCTTAAATTTCCTTCCTGCAGGACCTTCCTCTTCTCCTTTCTTTTCTTCTGTTCTTCTATTTTCTAATCTATTGGAAACTAAAAACAAAACATGAAACTATCTGGAAGCCATGAAAATGGATTTGCAGAGCAATTCCCGATAACATCAAGAAAGGGTTCGTTTTTCCATTACCCCCTTTTTCCTTTTTAAGGTTTTTCTTTTTCTTTATTCCCAAACCTAATCTTGAAAATAGTAGATTTTAAAAATAAGAATAATATTTAATTTAATTGCATATAAATTCCCTTTTCCGAAAATACTTACCCAATAATTAAATAAATATCTTCTAGCTATTAGTTAACTTATTAACTCAAAAATTAACACAAATTAAAAGAAGAGTAGAATGCATAGGAATTTAAATCAAAATCTATAATTAATTATAATTAAAATTTAATTCCTTTACTTTATTATGCTTATATTTCACTATTTTTTAATTTGAATAATCATTATTTATTTTTGAACAATCAAAAATAGTCAAGAAAAAATTATCATTCCTAAATGCAATCTATATGAATATAAGTGCATGTGTGTGATTGAGAGAACATCCTACTTTATCCTGTCAAGAAGCTAACCTCCTCTCCTTAATCACACCCTTGGTCTTCAACCTCCTACATATTAAGTGCACTCAAGCACACAACAATAAACTGAATTAGTATCCCGTAAAGATATAAATCAAAACAATAGAATACATTAATTCAAATATTTCTATTCTATTTTGCTTCATCTTCAAAGTAAAAGATATTCAATATTATTCAACTTTTCATAATTTAGGTAAACACTTTCATATGTCTCCACACCAAAACACCATAATATTTATTATTACTCTACCACACACATCAAATCATATAAAAAATCCATACAAAACCAAAAACAACCTGCGTCATGTTCTAAGACGTGACATATTGCATTTATTTATATTATTTAATTTCCTATGGTGTCATGTCACAAATTGGGACTCACTACCTAGGTGGCATCCCCATTGGAGGTGACTGGATGACACATCATCATCCTAAGTGGACATAGGTGTCCCACATTAGAATCTATGAAATATGACAAATTCTATGATGTGTCATAAGACATCTTCATGCATGGAGAAAGTTGGCATCCAAGTTGAGTTATGATAGGATGTAAGAGAATCAACTATTTTTAGTTAGTTATGACATATTCTCTTACATATTCTATGATAGATTTTATGGCATATTTATGACATGTTCTATGACAGTTGTAAGCCATCTAATATAAGCAATTATGAGCACATTTTGGGCACCCAAGTTAGGAGAGAGAATATTGCATGTTATGTCAGTTGTAAGAGGTGTAAGGGAATTTAGTACAAGTGTCCAAATGCATGTTTATGGCATGGGATACTATGCCATGTATATTTTGAAGCCCATATTCTTTTAGAAGCATCTCTTGGCTTGTACTCTTTATAAAATGTATTCCTTGCATAGTATAATGCGTAGTTTGTTTGCAAGTAATGAAGTGCTATCGGGTTTACTCCAAGATAGGTGTTTGTGATGAAACACTTGTTGAAGAAGCTTTATACTTGGAATGTATTGTAACTCCTATTTGAAGTAATATGTAATTATCATGCTTTTGGAAGGTGTGGTTTTTACCCAAAGGGGTTTTTCCCATGTATATCTAGTGTATGATAGTTTATGTGTACTTGTTCTATTTTAGTCTTATTTATGTGCTTATCTTGTTATAATTGGATAAGGTGTTAAAAGAAATTTTTGTAACTCTCCCCTATTAGATTAGAGTAGGAAGTTGTTTCCACTCACCCGGATTCCTTTTATTTTGTATAAGAGCGTGACTAGCCTTGATTCCTTTGTTGGGTTAAAAGGGTTTTTTGAGCTAATCTTTGTTTCAGTGCAATTTTTGTAGAAGTGTATTTTGTGATCTTGTTGCAAGAAAGAGATAGCAGACACATCTAGGAGGATTGAGATGGAGAAATTTAAGGATGGTAATTTTGAACTTTGGAAGCTCAAATGGAGGATATGCTCATAGAAAGAGATCTATGGGATGTGATATTTTGAACAAAACCAAGTACAAAAACCTAGGATGAGTGGGATCACATGGATAGGAGAGCCAAGGGTCTTATTAGACTTTTTTTTGGCTGATTTCATCCTCGTAAATGTCCATGAATAGAGAACTTCTACTTCTCTATGGAAGAATCTCGGTAATATCTATCAAGCTAAATCCCTAGTAAACAAGATTTTCTTGAGAAAGAATATGTATTCTCTAAAAATGGAAGATGGAGGATCTGTGGCAGATCACTTAAAATCTTTTAACATGTTGGTTGTAAAACTAGGTTCCATTGGAAACAAGATTGATGAACAAGACTATTGCATGCTACTTTTGTGTTTGTTTTAGGACTCTGGAGATCACTTGGTAATGTCTATTGGAAAAATACTTCCCCCTTCAAGATGGATGAGGTTTTTGGCTCATTTTTATCTGAAGAGATGCATAGGAAGTCTTTTGAGATGGCCAAGGAGGCCCTTGCAGTTCATGGTAGACCAAAGGAGAGAGAAAAAAAGAAAGGAAAGAAATCTAAATCAAAGTCTTTGAGGATATCTAAGTCTCTTGGTAAGAAGTCCAAGGAAAAATGTTGGAACTGTAGAAAATTTGGTCACATTCAGAAAGATTGCAAGAAGGAGAAGAAGAAAAAAAATTCTTTCTTTGATTCTGAATCTGAGAAATCATCTCAAGATGATGGAGAAGCATTTATTGTATCCTTGGTAGCCCGTGCATCGTATGATGTGTGTTTGATAGATTTAGGTGTATCCTTTCACATGACCTCTCATAGAGATTGGTTCTCTAAGTATGAAGACTACAATGGAGGAGAGGTGTACTTGGGTGATGACTCTCACGTAAAGATTGTTGTCTATGGAAGAGTCAAAATAAAATTTCCTACTGGATGCGTGGAGGGGATTGATGGTGTTTTTCATATCTCAGGTTTGGCATGAAACCTTCTTTCCATAAGTAAACTATATGATTCAGGAGTGCAAGTTGTTTTATCTAGTAGAGGATGTAAGATGACTAGAGGGGCTATGGTGTTGGCTAAGGGTGTTTGTATTGGCACTTTGTTTCAACTTGATGCATGCATTGTACAGTGCAATAGTTCTTCTAATGTATGGAAGAAGAGATCTTTGGATTCTTCATCCTCACCATCAGGTTGTGTAGAGAAGAAGCATGTTGCAGCTACATCCAATGGTCATGCATTTTAGGTACCTAAGGCTGCTCATTCAATGGAAATCAAGCTTACTACAAAGAATAAAATGTTATGGAACCAATGACTTGGTCACATTAGTGAGAATGGTCTTAGAACCCTAAAAATTAAGAGCCTCATTGAAGGCCTTGATGATTGTAATCTCGAGTTTGACTTTTACAAACATTGTGTATATGGAGAAGAACACCTTGTTTATTTTAACTCTAGTTCTCACAAATATTTTGGGGTTTTGGACTATGTTCATTTAGATTTTTTGGTCCTATGAATGTTCCTTCATTATCATATATGTATATATATATATATATTTCTTTTCTTTCATAGATGATTATAGTAGGACATTTCTTTATTTTCTCAAAAGTAAAGCTGAAGTCTTTAGTTAGTTTAAGGATTTTAAGGCCTTGGTAGATAATCAAACTAGCAGAAAGATTAAGTGTTTGATGACTAATAAAGGTGGTGATTTTTGTTCCATAGTGTTTGACAAGAAATGTAAAGAGCACGAGATTGAGAGACATAAGAAAACTTCCTACACTCCACAAAAAAAGGAGTTGCAGAGATGGTGAATAGAATGTTGATGGAGAGGGCTAGGAGTATGTTGAGTGGTTCTAGCCTTAAAGAATTTTTTTGGGTTGAAGTGGTAGAAACTACATGTTATTTGATCAATATATATCCTACATTAGTGCTTGTTGGCAAGACACCCATGGAGGCATGGTCTAGTAAAAATACTTCAATGAGACATCTTAGAGTATTTGGTTATGAAGCTTAGTCTCATGTTATAATTGAGAAGAGGTCAAAGTTGGAGAACAAGGTTGTTAAGTGTATCTTTATTAGCTATAGTGTCAGTGTGTAAGGGTACAAGCTTTGGGATCCAAAATCTCAAAATGTTCTCTATAGTAGAAGTGTGATTTTCAGAGAGATGAAACCTTCAACTATTGAGTTGTAGCTAGAGTAAGAGGAGAAACAAAAAATGGTGGTAGTTCAAATTCCACCCACTTCAAAGAAACAATAACTATGCACTCCTATTGGACCTAGCAATGAGGAGAGCTCAAGTAGCTCTAAAATTTTTGAAGAAGAAGAAACTCAAATTTAGCCTTTGAGGAGGTCTACATGAGTTAGGTGGAAACAAAAAAGATTTGGTTATTTATTATTGGATTCCAGTTGCATTTTTTCTTTGATTACTAACACTAATGATCCTAGGACTATTAGAGAGGCTATGGGTATGAATGATGAAGATTCTTGGATGTAATCCATGGATGAGGAGATGGCTTCATTAAAGAGAAACAAGACTTTGGATCTGGTACCTTTTCCCATTAGATGTAAACCTATCATTTGTAAATGGGTTTTCAAGAAAAAGTGTGGTCCTAATGGTAGTGTTGAGAAGTATAAGGCACAATTTTTCATTAAGGGGTTCTCTTAAGTGGAGGGAATTTATTATGGGGATATATTCTCTCCTATAGAGAAGTTGACATCTACCTAGCTTCTATTATTACTTGTAGCTTCACATGACTTAGAAGTAGAATAGATGGATGTGAAGACATTGTTCCTTCATGGTGATTTGGAGGAAGAGATTTACATGTGACAACTAGAGAATTTCATTGAGAAAGGTAAAGAAAAATTGGTTTGCAAACTACATAAGTCTTGTTATGCCTTGAAATAGTCCCCTAGAATGTGGTACCAAATATTTGATACCTATTTGTTGTCATTGGGATTTCAAAGATCCAAATTAGACCGATGTGTATATTTAAAATCTGATAATGGTCACATTCTCATTATTCTCTTATACATAGATGATATGTTGTTTATTGGGAATGGTAAAAGTATGATTTCAGATTTGAAGTTTTAGTTTTTAGCATAATTTGAGATGAAAGACTTAGGTATAGCTAGGTACATTGTTCAAATGGATATCATGAGAGATAGAGCTAACAAAAATCTTTGATTAATCCAAAGAAAGTATGTGAACTCGCTATTGGAGAGATTCAACATGGAAGATTGCGGAAAATTAGTTATTCCTGTGATGTAGGGGATGTAGCTTTCTATAAATGATTATCCAAAATATCCTACTCATATGGAGGACATGACCAAAGTACCATATCTGATTGTAGTTGGAAGTCTAATGTATGTGATAGTGTGTATAATATCAAACATTTCCCAATCAGTGAGATTCCTTAGCCATTTTATGGCTAATCCTAGACGGGTGCATTGGGATGCATTAAGAGAGTGTTTAAATATTTATGGGGTACTTCTAAGTATTCCTTGTGTTTTCATGTCTATCCTACTAGACCTCAACATTCTATGAGTATTTTTTGGGTATGTGGATTAGGATTGGGTAGGTGACATTGGCAGTAGAAGATCCACTAGTGGTTACATGTTTATGATATTTGGTGGTGCTATCAGTTGGATGAGAAAGTGGTAGGCTGTAGTCGCATTATCTACAATAGAGAAAGAATATATGGAAAGAACTCATTCTTGTAAGGAATCTATTTGGTTTAAGAGATTGTGTTCTAATATTGGTTTAGATGTAGGACATATTACTGTTTGTGATAGTCAAAGTGTGATTTTTGTAGCAGAGAATCCTACCTTCCATGCTAGAACAAAGCACATCAATGTTTAGTATCATTTTATTTGTCATATGGTATAAGATGGAAAGGTGAACCTAGAATAGGTTGACACTTTGGTGAATGTTGCAAATGCACTAACAAAGCCAATGACCATAGAGAAGTTCAGATGGTGTTCTGATTCCATGTGCCTTAGGGCCCTAAGCACATGTTTTTGTATGACTCTCGATAGGTCTTTGACAAATGAGAGAATGTTTGGATTAAGGTGTCACAACCTTAGAGTCCTAATATTGATTTAATTAATGTTTTATTATATTTATTTATACTATTTAATTACCTATGGTGTCATGTCACAAATTGGGACCCATCGACTGGGTGGCATCCTTGTTGTAGGTGACTAGATGACACATCATCATCCCAAGTGGACATAGGCATCCCACTTTGGAATCTATGACATATGATAGATTCTATGGTGCGTCACAAGGAATCTTCATGCAGGGAGAAAGTTGGCGCCCAAGTTGGGTTATTACAAGATGTAAGAGAATTGGCTATTTTTAGTTAGTTATGATAGATTCTCTTACAGATTCTATGATAGTTGTAAGGCATCTATCATAAGCAATTATGAGCACATTTTGGGCACCCAAGCTAGGATAGATAATATTGCATGTTATGACTATATACACCCAAAAATGGTCACATCTCAATAGTCTGGTAATTAATTAAATATTTTTAATATTTAATTAAATCTCTGAATTCAATCTGCGTATAAATAAATCTAAATAATTTGTTTATATTGTTCATTCTTTCATTTCGATTAAATAAATAAGTTTATTTAATCACTTTTCTTATCCATTTCTTAATTAATTAAATAAACATTATGATTTATTTATATTAATTATCATGTAATCTTGGCTTGAGTATTTTATTCAAATAAAGATTAAATATTCTTCTCTTTGAAAAATATTCCATTTACAATTAAATATTTGAAATATTTAATTAATTCTTCTAAAGTATATTCACAATTAAATATTCCAAACATTTAATGGAGTCTTCTATAGTCCTAAAATCAAATATCTCAAAAATGTTTTAAATCCTCAAACTCACATAGAATTAAATAAATTTATTTATTTAATTTGGATTATCTACAACAACTGTGAAACAACTTCAAAATAGAAAATTAATAAATTTCTCTATTTTTGAGCAAAGTTGTTCTCGTGGGTTGAAGACAAACCTCCATTCTTCTCTCCAACCTCCCAACATCTTCCATCTTCCTCTCAACCTCTCAATCTTTCACCATTCAAAATTACCTAACAATCTCACAGCCATTGATCTTTGCCAACCAAACTCTTGCCTGTAAAAATCTATAAAAAGGATTGTCGGGTCTTTGAAAAAAAAAAAGCCTTTGTACGGGAAA
The DNA here is from genome assembly GCA_007258455.2 of Sequoia sempervirens. NCBI lineage: Eukaryota > Viridiplantae > Streptophyta > Pinopsida > Cupressales > Cupressaceae > Sequoia > Sequoia sempervirens. Next base: position 170,910,610 of record VDFB02058242.1, on the reverse strand, counting down.
ACTATAGTCAATCAGCCTTCTAGCATCCATAGCCTCTAGAATCATAGCATAACATAGCTTAGCATATTAGCAATCCATATCATGGCCTATCATCCTCATATCATAGCTTCAATAGCATTCATAATCCACAACCCCTGTGCATAATCTACAGCCCCTATGCATATCCACAAACCAATATTTCACTCCACTAGCATATAGGATAGAGAAGTATTCTCTCTCTTTGCATACTCGTTCTACAGGTTGTCATTATGAGAAGATTTGCTTACACAATCTGAGAGCAGCAGCTTCAAGCAAATTACTTGAGATAGAGGACAATGGAATGATTCTAAAGAAGCTCTGTTTGATTTCTTTGATTTTATTCTAATTAGCTTTTTTTAGTTTAATGTTGCATTGGTGTGTTTTTGTTATCTTATTTTGATACTAAAATTTCCCACACACATTTTTGGCACCCACCGTGGGGCTTTTGCCCCAATTTTAACATCTTTTCGCAGATTTTTCTGACAAGTTACGGCTGAAAGAGTGTATTAGCGCATCAAACACGCTTTAGCGCAGATCACACCCAGTTTAGTACTCTTTTAGTATGTTTTAGCACTCATTGCAGGTTCTACAACGCCCTTTAAGATTTCTATAGCGCCCTTTAAGGATTATACAATTCCCTTTAAATATTCCACAGCACCATTTACTGATTCTATAGCACCCTTTAATGGTCTTATAGCGCCATTTACTGATTCTGTAGCGCTATTTACTATTTTCATAGAGAATTTTTGTTTTAGCGCTCTTGATGACTGTTTTAGTGCATTTTTCTATTTTAGCATAGAATTTATAAGTCTGCGATTGTAATCTATAACTTAAGTAGGATTTGACTGGATCTGACTTGACCACGGCCAGTAAGAGCTTTAAAAAAATAACCAATCCTACGATAGTCACTTAATTGGAATGAACCAATCCTAGGATAGTCACTTAATTCAAAAAATTAAGCAATCCTAGGATAGTCACCTCATTTTCTATTTTGGACTAAAAAGAACTCCATGTCTTTGTGAAGTAATATCTTCACCTAGCATAGAAAACTGTTTATTTGGGCTTAAAATTGAACTCTTGCTTGCTATGATTAAACAGTGATAGGCCTATGCTCTCCCCTTAACTGGGTGATCAAAATGCTAGACTCATCTATTCTATTTCATGCAATTTTAAGCTTTGTTAAAACCTTTTAGAAGGCCTGGCATAGTGGGAAAAAGTACTCACCCTACGGGAATGACCTAAGTGGGAACAACTAAAGCCAAGTTTTCCAGCCCACTTTAATCAAATGTGGATGGTTGATGAAAATCCCATTCAATGGTAGTGTGCAAGATAACCATCCCCAAAGCCTTTGTTCTAAAGGTTGGGAGGTTTCCTGTGGGAGTTTATTATTGCCACACCGAACAGAAACCCTTACTATGAACTTAGTGTAGTATCCAGCTGAAGTCAGTTTTAGAACATCATAATAATCACAGTGCAGGGGAGGGAAGAGTCTACCCCCAAGATACTCACCATATAACTGCCAAGGACTATTTTCTTAGGGGATCCAATATCCACTTTCGTCACTCTAAGTACGCACCTGGAAAAGACAAAAACACGAGCGTGCCTTCGGGGGTGACACAGCTGTGTGAGTCGATGTAGTTGTAAGATGTGTGCTGTTGATTATTATGGTGACCTACCTGAGTACTAAGAGTGAGTTTTCTTGAACTATATGTTATGTGTAAAACCTGTGAATTTTTTTTTGAAAAACATTTTGATCATACACTTAATATTTAGTATAGGACTTAAAAACAACTATTCTACAACTTGCTTGATGTGTTTTCAAAACATTAATTCAGTAAAGATCATCCAAAAACTCACAATTACATTGATTACTCTCATGTTAAGAGATTGAAAATCCACAACCTTTGTTAAGAAATCCATTCTCAAATGAATCAAAAAGCCAAAGAAACCACTTAGCTACAAGAAACTATTGAAGAAAAGATGATTCTTGTACCAAATTCGAAAGGTTTTACTTAAACATAGAACCTTTATCCATCAATATCATGACCATGTTAGAGGTTTCACTGATGATTATGTTGTAGAACCATTATACTCATGAGCTTTCTTTCAAAGAAGAGCTCTTTGTAAAAGGCACAACCACAGTCAGTGTATTCATTCTTGTTATATTCCCCAACCTACAATTGAATATTCTATCCAAATCAATTTCTACAATAGAGAGCTCAATCACATTAGGCATTTCTCACAAATCCATCTTTTTACGAAGCTACAATCAAACTTCATAAAGTGCAAAATCATTTTTTCTTGATCTTTTGCTTAAATTTCCGCCAACAAGATTTTCATCCTTTCAATTAGGGAAAAACACGAGCTAAAGACTGGAAATCTTTTAAGTCATAGAATCTTCATTCTGTCCTAACTTTCATAACCATCAAAAATTGCACTATTTCATTCTTTTGATCAAAAGTTAGTAGAATTTAGGAAAAACGTATGCCTGTTGTCACGAGATCTCGAAAGCACATAGAAAAAGATGAAAGAGAAAGTACCACTAGGAAAATGGGTGATAATAGTGAGAAAGAAGAGAATCCATTTCATATTGAAGAGTTAACAGAAGAAAAGCTTCAAGAAGCAGAGCAAGATCCCCAATTCCATACTCTTATGGAAAGAATTTTAGAACGAAACAAAGAAAGATTATTTCTTTCATTAGCTAATCAAGGAGCTAAGTTACCTTCTGATTTTGATATAGAAGGGATTAAAGAGAATCTTGAAACTCCTCCTAATGATTTTAGTGCCCTTACTCAACAGATAAAAGATTTACAAGGGAAAATAAAGGAAATGCAAGGGGGTGCAACAAAGAAGTATGTTTTGGATGACATATCCCCTTATCCATTTGATAGGAGTCTTCAAATGATTCCTTTTCCAAAACATTGTGAAATCCCTAAATTTGATAGGTACAATGGAAAAACTGACCCCATTGAACATGTGAGAGATTTTTGAAATATGAGTCTAGAATTCGCTTATGAAGATACCTACTTAATGCGATTGTTTCCACGAAGTTTGGGTGGACAATCCATGGAGTGGCTTTCCAAGATCACTCCCCCCATCAAAACCTTTGAGGAGTTAATAAATCATTTTATATCACAATACACCTACAACATCCAACACCAGATAACCATGCTTGATCTTTGTAAAGTGAAACAAAAAGTAGGGGAATCTTTCACTACGTTTTTGCAAAGATGGAGAAGATTGTTTGCACGATATTCCTGCCCTATTCCTGAAAAGGAAAAGATGGATATCTTCATCAATAGACTAGATCAAGAATTAAGCTACAGGCTTAATCTTCATTGTCCTCATAACTTTGAAAAATTGATTGAAAATGCAATCACCATTGAAGGGGCCTTAGTCAAAAGAGGAGTAATAAAACTTGATAATCCAAGTTCATCCAACCATAACAACAATGATAAAACAAGGTTTTGGAACAGAAATAAAAATGTTGTCAATGATGGTATAGTGGATGCAAACAATCTATGAACAAGACCATCTATCTTCAACCTATCAAGTGCTCCATGAAACAAACAACAATGAAATACCAACCAACAAGGAAACAACAATCAACAAGGACAAAACTCCAATCAAGAAAGCATGACCAATCAAAACAACAAGGATAATCATGGTAATTTCAATAACAATCTTGGCAATACCCAAACATCAAATCTACCAAGACCTCCATTCTTTTCAAATTGATGGAATTTTACCACTTTGGGTCAATCTCTTGAGTCTTCTCTCAAGGAGCTTCTCGATAATAAGGTTATCACCTTACCACCACAAAGAGATTATTAGCCACGAATCAAACCACCATCATGGAATGACTCATATTATTGCAATTATCATCGATGTAAAGGTCATAGAACAAATAACTATCAAGCCTTGTGAAATCTAGTACAAGATTTGATTAACAATGACACCATCACAATTGAAGGACATCATACCAATGACGATCATCAAGCATTCAAAGATCCTTTACCAAACTATCAAAAGGGGGAAACATCAGATACCAAAGAAAAAAGTATAAATAATGTTGAAGATGACATAATCCACCACATCTATGCAGATGATCAATGATTTAATGTTATCAAAATCAAGGAAAAACAAGAATATCAACAAGTTAATGTGACTACAAGAGGACAGGAAAAAGTTGTCCTAAAAGGTAGTTCATCTAAGGAAGCTATTCCTCCTCCAAGTCATTATAATCTAGTTGATCAATTGAGAAAAAACATCAGCTCAAATTTCATCCTTGAACTTCCCAAAATATCTCCCATACACAAGAATATTTTAGAAGAAGCTCTTGTAAACACAATTGTCGACATTGATCTAGATGTAGAAAAATTTCAGGCCATGGTGGGACATTTGTCTTCCCCCACTTGTCTTTCATTCTCCAAAAAAGATGATGCATCCATGACACATCTGCATAATTCATCACTTTATCTAGAAGTCATGATTCATAAACACCGAATCAGACGTGTCTTGATAGATGGAGGAGCCGGTTTAAACATTTGTACCTTAAAGCTAATACATGCCTTGGGAATATCAGAAAATTCCATTGATCCACGAAGGAAAATAACTATCAAAGCATATGATGATGAAGAAAGAGCTTCTAAAGGACTAATAATGCTACCTATCAGAGTGGGAGCTATTGTGAAAAATACCTTTTGTCAGGTTCTAGATCGTGATCTTTCCTATAACATACTTTTGGGTCGTCCATGGATTAATGATATGCAGGCAGTACCATCAACATACCATCAATGTCTCAAGTTTCCTTATGATGGACAAGAAATAATTATACAAGCTGACTACAATAGCACCCAAACTTGTTCAAATCTCCGAGCAACTCAAGATGTTTTTGTGCTGCATAATAGGGAGGCTCTTACTGCTTCTTCTTCCAATCTACAAGGCCAATTGCAAGAATTGACAAAGAATCTTGACACCAAGCTACATTTAAAAGACAAAGCAGTAGGTGAATATTTGCTATGCCTTTCTACCTTACCTCCTTCTCTGAGGTCACATGGTCAGCCAACCCTATCAAATCAAAATATCACAACAGCCTCTACATCCCAAGCTTTTGTGCCAATCACAAAGTTTGATGGACAATTCATTAAAGCTAACACCACTAAGGAAGAAGCCAAAGATAGGGACATCCTAAGCTGGCTATACAAAGATGAAGATGAATCTCTCTTGCACATCAAGTTACCTACCAAACAATATGGAAAAGGGTATACCATCATGCAAAGAATGGGCTATGAAGGAAATGGTCCTATAGGAAAAAGAAAAGAAGGAATAATTGAGCCAATTCAAACTATTTCAATACATCCAAAAGATAAAATAGGACTTGGATATGGTAAAGGTACAGAAGAGGCAACTTCATAGCGAGCACAACAAACTCATGAAGGAGAATCAATTTCAGATAAACCCCATGAAGATATCACTCTGCAAAAATTTAATGGATCAGTTTTCCAATTGTAGAATAGTTCAGACACTGATTCTAATGAATATGAATGGGACACCATCGATAACAACAAATTTTGGAGAGACAAGCAAGTTGATACCATACACAAATATGCACCTGTTCTCATACAAGGAGAAAGCTTGGGAACACAATCACTTAAATTTGAACCACGATATGATGATGACTCAAGTGAGGACGATTTAGATTTTAACGAGATTGATAATCGATGGGAGAATACTATTATAGACCTTGTCCATCATGAAAATTACAACTATGTCAGGACTTTGACAGCTCAAGACTTTGTCCAACCTAATGATCCCATACCTTTAGTCTATCCAGAACTTATTGATTGGGACAATGATGCACCTATCCATATCCCTACATTCCATGATGATGAGGATATTATAAATTTCCTTTGTTCATCTAATCAAGAAAATAATTGTTCCATCAAAGAATCTCATACTCAATATTTTGATAGGGAGGGTGTCAAGTCTCTTAGCTGCAAAATAAATGAAGTAAAAGATGGATCTATTGGTGAAAACCAAAAAACGGTAGTGGTAGATCACGACAAGAGAAAAATAAAGAGCGAATCCAATGGTGAAAACCTTTTTGAGGCACTAAAGGATGAGAAACTTGACACTCTTCCCAAACATTATCAAGAAAGATCTTCTATTTTGATTGAGCCAATAGAATCAATCAACATAGGTACAATAGAGAAGCCAAAAATCTTGCAACTTGTAGCATCATTAATAGTAGAAGTACTAAAATTCACAGATTTCTTGAAGGAGAATCAAATCAACTTTGCTTGGTCATATACTAATATGCTAGGGTTAGATCCTAATCTGATAATGCATCATCTATCTATAAACACAGGGGAAAAACCTGTGAAGCAAAAACTCAAAAAAATGCATCCACATGTTGCATTATTGGTTAAAGAAGAGTTAAAGAAGCTTTTAGATGTTGGATTCATTCGGTCTATTGACTATGCAGAATGGATCTCCAATATCATACCTGTTTCAAAGCCAAACGGAAGGATTAAAATTTGTACAAATTTCAGAGATTTGAGCAAAGCATGTCCCAGAGATGACTTCCCTTTGCCAAACATAGATGGGTGCTGTCATAATAGTGGTTTACAATTCCCGAGAGGAACAAATTTTAGCTGAAAACACATATTTTTAGAAAATATAATGATTTAAGCCTTAAAAAGTTCCATTTTAAGGATTCCAATTGAAGAGGGTTTTATCAAATCACCTTAGATCAAACCCCCTTGGATAGAACCTCGCTAGTTTTAAACCATACCTATAAATGCGTCTCCTTTACACCTATCAAAATGCTGATAAAAAATCACTTTTGATTTAGATTTTGGGGATCAAATGAATTCATTTAAAATTTATTTCAAATGATTATGGTATTCCCTCAAAGCTATCCAATGAATATAATTTTAATATGTTTTGGTTTTGCTATGTTTTGTTTTTTAAGTTTTATTAAACATAGGTTTTCATCAAAAATGAATTTCTTTGTTCTTCACATGTGGAAAAATAGAAGATTATCAAAAAAAAAATTGAAAAATATGAGTGCACCAGATATTGAAGTCCTTGATCCAACAAAAAAAATTAAATTAAATTTTGACATATACAAAAAAAGTTACGCGTTATACAGTCGCGCTGTGTTTGAATTGTAATTCGTTTGACTTTGAAACTTGATTGAGGAAAAAATATTCAATAAAAAACTATCTAGCCAAGTGGAAGCACTAGATATCAGAGTTACAAATCTAAATTTGAAAGAATTATAATTTTATCCTTCATGGAAAAAAAGTTATGCATTATACGGTGTGTGTCACTTTTTAAAAATGTTGTTTTCTGAAAAAAATCTATTTTCATGGGAGATGGAAAAAGAAGTGCAAATTGATTCCAAAATTTTTGAAAAAAATATTTTTAGAATCTACAGACAAAATTTGATGAGACTCTTGTTTGCACCATCTTCAAATTCCTCACAGTTTAGCCGCTATAGGTGCCCGAATGTGAAGATTTAGTTAAAAATAATAATTTCAGTGTCCAGTTTGGCCAAAAATTGTAAACCACTATTATGGGATCACCCAGATATGATTGTTGATTTAACTACTGGACATGCAATGTATTCATTAATGGATGGATTTTTAGGATACAACCAGATAAAGATTGCACCAGAGGATCAAGATAAAACAACATTCATGTGCCCTTGGGGTACCTATTGTTGGAATGTCATGCCATTTGGGCTTAAAAATGTAGGAGTAACTTATCAAAGAGAAATGACCACCATTTTCCATGACATGATGCACACCTTCATGGAAGACTATGTGGATGACTTATTGGAAAAATCTAACACAAGAGAAGGAGATCTCGAGATCTTGTCAAAGATATTTATCAGAATGGAGAAGTTCAATGTTTGACTCAATCCAAAGAAATGTGTCTTCGGCGTTAAATCTGGAAAACTCCAGGGATACATTGTTTCAGAAAAGGCCATAGAGGTTGATCTAGGAAAAGTACAAGCTATAATGGACATGCCGCCACCACGAAATATCAGTTAGCTCTGATCATTGCACGGATGACTACAATCCATCAGGAGGTTTATAGCTCAACTGGCAGACAAAATCTTACCATTTACACATCTATTGCGTAAAAATGTCCCATTCAAATGGGAGGAAAAGCGTGAAGCAGCATTTAATCAGATCAAGCAATATCTCATGAATACACCAGTCCTAATTCCACTAGTTCCAGGAAAGCCCCTCATACTCTATATTTCAGCAACAAAAGTATCTTTGGGAGTGTTACTAGAATAGGAGGATTCTACAGGCAAAGAAAGAGCCATATACTATATCAGCAGAACTTTAACAAGTCATGAATTAAACTACACTTTCATTGAAAAAGATTTCCTAGTAGTAGTGTTTGCTTCCCAAAAGTTGTGCCACTATATGTTGGCTCATATAGTTAAGTTGATAACCAAAATTGATCCACTAAAATACCTCTTAAGCAAAGCTACCTTAATAGGAAGACTTTCAAAATGGGTAATGATCTTAAGTGAGTTTGACATTCACTATGTAGATCGAAGAGCTATAAAAGGACAGGTCATAGAAAATCAGTTGGCCAAAGCACCTTTACAAGAAGAAAACCCAATACACATTGAATTTCCTGATCCAGATGTTTTCACAACAATAATTAAGAAATCATGGACATTGTACTTTGATGGACCTTACACACAACATGGCTTGGGGGCAGGGATTATTTTTGTCACACCTGAAGGAAATACCATCCCGAAATCATATCGGTTGATGTTTCCCTGAACAAATAACATAGCTGAATATGAAGCATTGCTCACAGGAATGAAGATAGCATTGGATTGGAAGATTACAGAGTTGCAAGTCTACGGTGATTCACAACTTCTCATTAATCAAATCAATGATGATTATCAAACTAAAGATGATAAGTTGCTACCTTACAAGAACATGGTGGATGATTTTAAAAATTATTTTGTGGCAATCAAGTTTTCACAAATCCCAAGGATTGATAATAAAGCTGCAGATGCAATTGCTACAATTGCTTCTTTGTTACAATTATCAGAAAATAAAAAATGGTACGAATTCTTGGTGGAACAATTATTTTCTCCTGCCTATGACAATCTGGAAACCCAAATCATATGCCATTTAACTAGTTCCGATTCACCTTTATATGGCACGATTTATACCTACCTGAAAAATAACATCTTACCTCCAGAATTATCCTGAAATCAAAAAAGGAATTTCATATGCCAATCATCTCGTTATACCTTGATCACCGATATCCTTTACCAACGTGGTCTTGATGGTATGCCCCTTCGATGTCTTGAACGTGACGAATCTGAACAAGCCTTACAAGAGGTTCACGGTGGTATTTATGGAACTCATTCAAGTGGTTTAACCTTAGCCAAGAAACTTGTTAGAATGGGATATTATTGGCCTACCATGGAGAGAGAATCTTTTGATTTTGTCAAGAAGTGTTCTAAATACTAGATCCATGGGAATCTTATTCATGCACCTGCACAGAAATTGCAACCTTTCACTCTAACATGACCTTTTTCTCAGTGGGGACTAGATCTTGTTGGAAAAATTCATCCTTCATCATCAAATGGGCATAAATTCATCATCACGGCTACAGAGTATTTTACAAAATTGATTGAAGCTATTCCTTTGACAGCCATGACTGGTAAACAAATCTCTTCATTTATCTTGAATTACATCATCTGCCGATATGGAATTCCTAATTCTATCATCACTGATAATGGGAGGCCTTTCAAGAATCAGGATGTTAATGAAATTTGTGAAAGATTTCACATCCAACACAGGTTCTCTACACCTTACTATCCAAAAGGAAATGGTCAAGTAGAAGCTTCAAACAAAAAAATCTTGAAGATCTTGAAGAAGACAGTAAATGATGTCGGTCGTGATTGGCATGTCTAGTTAAATCCAGCTTTGTGGGAATACAGAACCAACATTTGCACACCAACAAGGGCTACCCCATATGCCTTGGTATATGGAGTAGAAGTAATCTTACCATTAGAGGTTGAAATACCTTCGCTTAGGGTTCAATGAAAGGATTGATAAATGATGAAGATTACAGAGTATCTCATCTACAAGAGCTAGAACTATTAGATGAAAGACGTCAACATGCAGCTGATCATTTGAAGGGTTATCAACAAGTTATGTCCCATAGCTACAATCACAGAGTTAAACCACAAAAATTTCAAGTAGGTGACTTAGTCTTGAAAGAAAATCCACGCAATCAGCAAGACAGAGAAAAGAAAGGAAAATTTGAACCAAATTGGCTTGGTCCATTTGTCATCATTGTAGCATACAGTTCTGGACAATATCAATTATCTACATCAGAAGGGGACCAGTATGAAGAACTGATAAATAGCATTCATTTGAAGAAGTTCTATGTCTGAATCATAAAAATCATAAAAAGTCCTGAAAAAATACATAAAAATTAGAAAATGTCCTAAAAAAATACATAAAAATAAAAAAAGTCCTTAAAAAATACATAAAAATCAGAAAAAGTCCTGAAAAAATACATAAAAATAAAAAAAAGTCCTGAAGAAATCTATAAAAACAAAAAAAAAAGTATAATAAAAAAAATAAGTGGTGAAAACCTGGCAAACAGGCGCTACTTGTGATCAAAATGGGCTCCTCTATCTATTAGCTTATGTCTTGCATTCGCTTTACGACATCATCTATCCATTTCTATCATTTGTGCATATCTATCATATCCATATCATGCAACGAGAATCCTTTTGTTTCATCATGGCTTGATGAAATTTGTACATATCCATCATATTTAGGTTGTGTTTACACTGGGGGCAGAAACACAGACTAAACAAGAGAGGGGCAATGAGCTTTTAGAACATCACAAATGGACAAATGATGGTTTGACAAAGCACAACATACATTGATGCATCAAATCAACCACAACACCAAAATGATTACTCAATGCCAATGAAATTAAACAAACATGGTCAAAAACAACGTTAATCAAAACAAAAATATCAATGTTGATAACCAAGTTGGATGATCTTAATCTGAATAATGTTTGGAATACTTTAGGCAAAATTTGAATTTTTGGTTGATTTTCTATCATATATCTGGAGCAATTCGATGATGTACTGAACTAGAAAACAAGGAAGGAGTATGATTTTTTTTCTTTGTATGTTGTTTGTGAGGAAATCATTAGTACTATGTAAATTGGTCGTGAGACATGCTCTACTAAGTATCATTGATAAGACTTTGGAATTTGCATGGGAAACGGGTTAACTCTTGTCTATTTATGCAAGTGATACTCAGGTCATCTCAGTTCAATTATACCTAGATGCTTGTATTAACTTGCTATATCAAAAATCATGAAAGTAATACTCAGGTCATCACTGGTGCTAACATACCCTTTGATGCTTGTATTAACTTTTAACATTTCAATGCTCTATGATGACACAAAAAGAACACAAATAAGCTCTCAGAATGGAAATATTGTACAAATATCTTTCATGGTTAGTATAGATTACATTCATTTTAGAATCTGCATTTTGCATTTATAGATTTTCCCAAAAGCTGGAAAAGTATCAAAGTTTCATATCTTTCGAATAAATGACAAAGTATATTTGACATTCACAAAAACATCATCACATACACTTTTCATACATATGTGCATTGGAAAATCATAAAAAAAAAGCATACATCATAATCAAAAAGAAAATCATGGGCATTCATAAATTGTACCATCTATCATTTCACATTCATATTCATTCATCAATAGATCGCAATCATAATATCATAACATTGCACTTTCATTTTCATATCTAAAAAGCATGCATACATATACATCATGAGCATAACATTGTGAAACTATCACATAAAACATCAGACATATAGAAAATAGAAGCATTCATCACATAAGGAATCATCGCTGCATATCATATCAAAAATGAATGTCAAAATATATAAAGATGTCAAACATAACATCATAAAAAATGGGACCATATCAGTATGTATACAAATGTCTCAACAAAATATCAATAAGACATATAAGACATCATGCAAAAAGAACTACAAAGTGCTATCCTCTGATGCTACTGGTCTAGGACCTGCCCCACCTGTACCTGATGGACCTGCTCCACCTACCCCTGATGACCCTCCTGGAGGTAATGGCTAACATACACCCCTGCTGGTAGCCCGAGAGCGACTATATGTAGACCGAGACTATGTATAACTCATTCTCTGCTCGGGTGGCACTGCATCATGATACCTGGTCCTATAGAACTCTACCTCCCAGGTGGCCCTGGTCACCTCTCTCATCATGTCACTGATCGAGGTACCTACTATTGCTCTCTGCAGACTGTCAGCTAGGGCCATGGCCTGTTCACCTTGTCGTCTGGCTGTATCTCTCTTAGCTGTCACTATTGTCAATTATCTCTATAGCTGTGTAACCAAGGCTTGTGCCTGTGCTAACTGATCCTGTAAGCTTTTCACTCTACTCTACAAGGTAGCTATCTGACTCGACACCACTGGATCTACTGAAGACAATGGAGTTGAATGTCTCATCTGCGGTCCACCTCTGCCACCACCTCTATCACCACCTATGCCACTACCTCTACCACCTCTGCCACCTCCTCCACCACTATCACCCCCACTCTCCTCATCACTACTATCTCCATCCCCATTTGACTCATCATCATCATCCTCCTTGGAATCATCACCCTCTAAAGCCGCCTCTCGTTGTTGCCTATGTCCGCCTATATGTGGTCTTTGCTCTACAACTGGAGCGGCAGGCTCATCAGGATCAAATAATCATGGTGTAGGATGTTCCAACATATACTGAGCATACTTTGGAGTCATCCCCCCGTCAACAATATCAGCTCTGTAGTCCCACATCTATACTCCCAAACTAGTGAACTCTACAACTACTGCATCATATGCAATCCGCAGACCCCACACTGTAACCTCCTGCTATCGATGCGCATAAATAAAAGAACCCTAGGGCATACCCTCAGGCCGACCATACTGTCACCACACCTGACCAAGAAGAAACCTCTCAATAATCCCAGGAGTACGACCAATCAGATATCTGGCAGTAAAGACATAGGGCATTTCCCTAGCATCCTCTGGCCATGCCTCATAATCTACATAGGGCTTCCAGCATACTGTATCGAGATCATCTAGAAGACGCTGTAATGATCTAGTTTTTCCAACCTTGGCTAAGCAATAACATCGGTATATCTAAATCTATACGGTCGACTGACAGGCCGTCGTCCACGAGTCAATGGTCGCATAACAAAAAAATGCTCCCATGCCCATATTTGTAATAGCGAACAACCAACAGCTAAACTCCGGCCTTGACCGTACACAACATGGTGTAGCTCATCATATAAATGTGCAAGCATGCACAATCCCCAAGCATATCGTGTACCCTGCATCACCATACTCTCAAGTACACGACCCCACCCGACTGCAAAACCCTTCAACCTATGGTTAGGGCACAAAACACCTCCAATGAAGCCTGCAAGTACAGAGGGTAAGGGCACATACGAATCTGTCATCTCCACCAATGAGATATAATATCCTACAATATGATCATCTCTGAATCCATCTCAAAGCATCAGTACCTCCTGCCTCTCGACCGTCAAATCTCACTATCTCACCCATCATTGGAATCTTCAGGATGCGATACACATCCTCAGGAGTCACGGTAATCTCTCCTATTAGCAAATGAAAGGTGTTCGTGTCACTGTGCCACCTCTCTGCAAGTGTTGTCAATAAAGTTCTATTGAGAGGCACCTCAGGCATCTCAAGTAACAAGGTCAGTTTGCATGCACCTCAATCACATCTCTATCCACATGTACAAGCTGCAGAATCAATCTCCATGTCTTCGGGAATTTCTCCCGTAACTGCAAGATGCTCAATCTCTCCTATTGAATAGGAAGAATCATCAAGTCAAAGAAAAATCAATATTAAATCATCAAGACAAATCAATCAAATCTGAATATCAACAAACCTATTTTGTTTTTCATCATCATGGAAAGCAAATTTATCAAAATCTTGTTTGTTTTTAACAACTTTAGAAGCAAACTTATCAACCTATTTGTTTTTCATCATCATGAAAATAAAATTTATAAAATCTTGTTTGTTTTTAACAACCTTAGAAGAAAACTTATCAAATAACTATTTTCTTTTCATTAACTTGAAAGAAAATTTATCAACTATTATTTGTTTTCCAACAACCTTGGGAAAAAATTTATCACACAAAACATCATCAAATCAGGGCACCACAATACGCAAACAATCAATTCAAGGTCATGCATTGTAAAATTAGTAATGGGCACTGTCAAAATCATCATGGGCGCTATCAAAATAATCATGGGTGCTACAGAATGAAGGGTGCTATGGAAAACATAAAGGGCACTATAAAAATACTAAAAGGCACTAAAAGAATGCATGAAGATACAAAAAAGTTGGAAAACGTGACCTAAACGGAAAATTTTCAAACATTGAAAGTTTAAAGGGGTACATACCGCGGATCCATAGTGTGCTAGCTGTTGATGTTGTTGGATGCACTTGAAATGGTGCTGGTGGGTAGGAAGTGCCATCTTTCTCACTCCGAAGCTCAAAAATTTCAATTTTTACTAGGTTAAAGTGGGAAAATGACATTTTTAACCTATTTAAAGGAAAAATTGGGGCATTTTATCACATTTTATCATAGCAAGGGCAATTTAGGTCATCAATTTTTCATCTAACATCTTTTCATGTCAATTTCTTCACATTATCAATTTCGAACGATGAATCGACATTTTAAAAATCATTAAAGTCAAAAAATTCCAACAAATCTAAAAATTCAAAAAAAAATTCACAAAAATTAAAGTCTTATCGATTAATCGTCCAAGAGGGCATATACCTATCAACATTCGACAATCAGCGTCTAGGGAAAATTTTAAAATTCTTTGAAGCAATGTGTAAAACACATCACTTCAAAGAGGGGCAAAATGTATACACCTAAAAATGGTCACATCTCAATAATTTGGTAATTAATTAAATATTTTTAATATTTAATTAAATCTTTGAATTCAATCTGTGTATAAATAAATCTAAATAATTTGTTTATATTGTTCATTCTTTCATTTTGATTAAATAAATAAGTTTATTTTATCACTTTTCTTATCCATTTCTTAATTAATTAAATAAACATTATGATTTATTTATATTAATTATCATGTAATCTTGGCTTGAATATTTTATTCAAATAAAGATTAAATATTCTTCTCTTTGAAAAATATTCCATTTACAATTAAATATTCCAAATATTTAATTAATTCTTCTAAAGTCTATTCACAATTAAATATTCCAAACATTTAATGGAGTCTTCTATAGTCCTAAAATCAAATATCTCAAAAATGTTTTAAATCCTCAAACTCACATAAAATTAAATAAATTTATTTATTTAATTTGGATTATCTACAACAACTGTGAAACAACTTCAAAATAGAAAATTAATAAATTTCTCTATTTATGAGCAAAGTTGTTCCCGTGGGTTGAAGACAAACCTCCATTCTTCTCTCCAACCTCCCAACATCTTCCATCTTCCTCTCAACCTCTCAATCTTTCACCATTCAAAATTACCAAACAATCTCACAGCCATTGATCTTTGCCAGCCAGAATCTTGCCTGTAAGAATCTATAAAAAGGACTATCGGGTCTTTGAAAAAAAAGAGAAGCTTTTGTACGGGAAAACTATAGTCAATCAGCCTTCCAGCATCCATAGCCTCTAGAATCATAGCATATCATAGCTTAGCATATTAGCAATCCATATCATGGCCTGTCATCCTCATATCATAGCTTCAATAGCATTTATAATCCACAGCCCCTGTGCATATCCACAAACCAATATTTCACTCCACCAGCATATAGGATAGAGAAGTATTCTCTCTCTTTGCATACTCGTTCTGCAGGTTGTCATTCTAAGAAGCTTTTCTTACACAATCTGAGAGCAGCAGCTTCAAGCAAATTACTGGAGATAGAGGACAATGGAACGATTCTGAAGAAGCTCTGTTTGATTTCTTTGATTTCATTCTAATTATCTTTCTTTAGTTTAATGTTGCATTGGTGTGTTTTTGTTATCTTATTTTGATACTAACATTTCCCACGCACAATGACAGTTGTAAGATGTGTAAGGGAATCTAGTACAAGTTTCCAAATGCATGTTTATGGAGTGGGATATCATTCCATGTGTATTTGGATTCCCATACTCTTCTAAAAGCATCTCTTGGCTTGTATTCTCTAGATAAAATGTATTCTTTGCATTGTAAAATGCATAGTTTGTTTGTAGGTGATGAAGTGCTCCCAAGTTTACTCCAAGATAGGTGTTTGTGATGAAACACTTGTTGAACAAGCTTTGTACTTGGGCTATATTGTAACTCCTATTTGAAGTAATATAAGTAATGTGCTTTTGGAGGGTGGGGTTTTCACCCAAAACAGTTTTCCCCACATATATTTGGTGTATGATGGTTTATGTGTACTTGTTGTCCTATTTTATTATTCTCTATGTGTTTCTTTTGTTGTAATTGGATAAGGTGTTAAAATAAATTTTTTAACTCTCCCCTACTTAGATTAGTGTAGAAAGCTATTTCCACTCACCCAACTTCCTTTCAAGGAAAACCCTTTCAAGAGAAAAATCCCACATTCCAAAACCTACAAAATGTATTATCTAATCAATTGACTACAACACACTGGGAATGAAAGCTCTTCTTGAAGTACATATATGTTAATTTCTATAACTATTTTGACAACATAATGATACCTGCAAATACAACATACTAAACCCATTCCAATGCATCCAATATATAGAGAAATAAAAGCATGAAGTTGGCTTCTAGAGAGAGCTACAAGAGATAGCCATCCAAATCCATGTAGCACATTTTTCCAACACATAGTTGAATCATGTGACACTTGTCCAATGATTACTTAACCTCTTATATGCCTCCATACTTGGGCACCCCGAATTCCCCCTAGAATAGGTATGAAATATTCGTTACAATGCCATAGATTTGTCATGTATATGAAATCTCTTACAATCGTAAGAGAATTTTTCATAACTGACTAAAAATAAAATATGTCTCTTACATTCTATTACAAGTTTTCATAGGCCAAACATGGGTGCTCACTTCCCCCATACAAAGATTCCTTCAAACACTTGTTGAACCCATCATATAATTTGGCTCTTACATGTCATAAGACTGTCATAGAAATCCATCATAATATCTTCATAAGAATTAATCATAAGATCACCATAGAATCCCTCAAAGATTTTGAAACATATCGAATAATATCTTCCAAAAGTGGGACACCTATATTTCCTTGTGGGGACCACAACATCCATGTCACATCCCATTTCACCTCCTAATATACCAACAACTCACAGTGCCAAGTCATATTAGATGATAAATTAATATGAGAAAGAAATCATAACATAAGCATTAGCAAATTAATATTTTAATGCTAGGAAATTGTAAAGGTTGAGACCCCAGAATTCCCAATTTTTTTTTTACTTTTTAAATAAATATATTTTCCTCTCAATTTTGTTCACTCACTCCTCCATAATGTGCCACTGAGGAGGTTTGTATCCTTGTGAATATTTGTGAAATGCACCAATCTTGACTTTTCCTACAAATAAAAATCTTGTCAAATCTATAAATATTGTTAAGAAAAGCTCCTGAAATAATTGATTCAACATTTGAGTTGACACATCAATACTAGATAGTCAAAAACCATAAACAATATGTGAATAATATCAACCAATAACATTTTCTATTCATCCAACCTATTTCATAGTTTGGGAAGACTCCAACATATACTCATAAGGATTAGCTTGCACATTGACTCTAGTTTTAGTACCTTTCACAAAAAGAAAAAATACATCCATCATAGTTATGATGTCCCCATCCCTCTTAACTATGTTATTTTCTAGCTCCCATGTCTATTGTGCTATTTACGAAGATGAAGTATAGTTTTCCACTATATCTATATGATAAAAATACACTTCAAATACAAGCACCCTTAGTAAAAACCTCCTAAGCCTAATTCAAATATAAATCCCTTTAGCAAATATCTTTGACATACAATTCAAACCCTTAACACTCTATGAAAATATCAAACAATGATCTTAAATAAAATCCCCTTCCAAGAAAATTGATAATGTTGAATACAAAATAATAAATATATAAATTGAAATATTAAATAGAAAAAAATATCTTGCTTGATGATGATATTATAATAAAAAATTAGAGTGGCATGATTGAAATACTTTTAATTGAAAATTATAAGAATTTTGTCAAAGCAACATGAACAAGTGGTGAGAATGGAAGTTTGGGAGATAAGAGCAAGCAAGTTATCTCACAATATTTTCCACCAATTGCACAACTAATTTCACAAAAAGAATATATGATTCCACGATTATGTCGTTTAAAACTACAAATTTCACATGGACAAATCCTCTTTGTACAAGAAATAACATTTTCATATTATCTAAGCCTAGATTTAGAGAACACTACATTATAACTACAAACACTAGAAATCTAAACACAAACTTCATTATATCACCTAACACAAATATGTCATCGTATAATACAACACTAATGTTTCCAGTATATTATCCTTATTATAACACTATTAATATTAACATCATTTGATAGGACAAAGCTAATCCATGTGGGAATTCAATATGGAAAGAAATTAATTAATATAGTTGAGATAGAGACTCTTCTTTGTTCTTCTGCATTAACTCTACTAATTTCTAATCATTGTGTGAGGGTTAACATGAAGAAAAACATGTAAATTACTAAGTGTGTGCCATAATTTATGAGAATTATGGAGTTGGAATCACCATGGACCCAAAAAATTGTATAAGTGGTATGAGATGTGGAAGGAATCATGATGAAAAATGCAATCATGGATTGGACCTAACATCACCCCTACAACATATGAAATCATAATCTATAAGGTAGTCATGGAGTTGGAACCATTATGGTCCCACAATGTATGAAATCATAAGAACATATAAAATTTAGTGTAAATAGATTTATGATGTATAAGGAAATCATGGAATTGGCACTATTGTGGCCTCTATGATATATACAAGCATAACATGTAAAGGTGGAAATTATGTAATAGGGATGGTAATTCCCCTAGTGTAGATGTCATCATGTAGTCAATTTGAGGAGATGTAATTTTTTTAATAATGTAATGGCCAAATATATAGTGTTACAAGGTGTTTTCCCTTGATCTCCTTGTGCTATACAACATAGTGCTTGAGTTCGTGACATGTGGCTTAACTACCTCCCATAGATTCATTAACTTTGGTGATTGTATCAGGGATTAACAAGTCCATCTTTCGACACAATGACAATCATTTGTGCAACAATTGGTATCAGATCCTGGGTCATGGGTTTGAACCCCTCACTTATGTTGGGGAGATTGTTGCAAGGTGTGTTCCCTTAGTCTCCTTGTGTTGTGCAACACAATGATTGTGTTTGTGGCATGGCTTAACCACCTCATGTGGATTGATTAGCTTTCATGGTTGTATCGGGCATTAATAGTTCAATAATTTGGTGAAACTACAATTGTTTGTGAAACATATAGTAATGTAACAACCTTGAAAACATGACTATTATGATTTAATTCTTATAGATCACATAAAATTCCCCAATGGTTGTGTCCAATGTTACACTCATTTGAGGATTATATCAATGTAAAACATATGACAACATTCTAGTTATCATATTATTATGTGAGATATCATCATGTAAGGATGGTATAGAGTGACATATAAGATATAAACACACAATAATCACATTAAAAATGTGATATAATATGTTATCATGAATTAAAAATATGATAATTTTCATGTGGAATATTATTGTGTAAGTACAAGGGCATGATATGAGATGTAAGGATGTTTTCTTGTATTATATTTTCTAAGTGGAGTTGAGGTGATTAGTTTGCATAATTAAATCAAATAGATGCCACTAAGTGAGGAAGGTTGGGAATGTGTGCAAATATGGAAAGCATCACATGGAAAATAAAAGTTAGGGAAAATAAATTGTAAAAGAGAAATAATTAATAAGGTAAGAGTTATGCATATGTAACAAGAAATATATGGTGATGACCTAGGAACCATATAAGTAACAACAAGATGATGTAATTGCAAAACCAAAAGATTAAATTGTTAGGAAAATGTGTGTTGTACACCTTGCAATATATATAAAATGTAATTATTTAATATTGGGGAAAATAAATAAATAAAGTACCCAATATTAAATATGGGGACATGGTTTTGTAATCTCATGGTTTTAGTCACATGACCTTTTCTATAATACCACTTGGGGGTTTTGTGGAAAATTGCTTCTATAAAAGCAACCACAAGGGTAGTTCTTTAGGTTGGTAAGTTTGCATGTTAGCTCTTGTTAGCATTTTTTGAGGGTTTGAAGCATATCATGGGATGTGTGGTTACATGCTTGTTCACATGGATTGTTTGGAGATGGCTTGATGCTTCAATGGTGTTCATGGAGACTCTGAAGATGTATTGTAATCTTTATTTTTGAATAATACATGAGAGATTGATGCTTTTGGAGGCTAGGTTTTTCCCTCTTAAGGGTTTTCCCTGGGTATATCTTGTGTCATGTTTTCATGGGTATGTTGTCTATTCTCTTGCATGTGGAATTTGAATACTTAGTTGCATATATTTCTCTTCTGGGTTATGTGGAAATTGTCATTAGATGGTTGCAAGTTCCAATATTTGGTATCAGAGCCATGGTTGTGGTTGTATAACCTTTGGTTGAGAAAAATATTGTTTGATTTTGAATCTATGCATTACATGGGAAGATATGGGGGTTTTCTAGGTTGTTTTTTGTAGATCTGAGGGTTTTGGGTTAGTTGTTTTGATAGGTAGTTTGCAAATTTGGGATGTGAGAAGTTTTGGGTGAAAAGGGTTTTTTGGCTATGTATTCAAATGGG
>VDFB02058242.1:170730786-170889440 GCA_007258455.2 Sequoia sempervirens | reverse complement strand
TTATGCCTTGCTTTCATTTTTATTGTTTTGCTTATTCCATGTTGATCAAATTGTTTTATTTGTCATGTTACAACCTTAGGTTGTCAATGGATATTTTAAATTACACAATTCTATACACTTTTCTATTACATTTTTAAACCACATCTCTTTGAGGCATTTTGTTAAATTTAACAATTGACTTTCTTTGTGTATGCTTCCAAAGCTTTCATTGAGGTAGTTTTTCAAATAGTTATACAAACCAGCTAATTGCCTTGTCTATGCTACCAAATCTTCCATACATGTCTCTAAAAAATTGGAATATACTCCTAATGCATGCTCAAATAGGTTTCCAATACAAAAACCCTCAATTTGCTCATAAATATCTAGGGTTTTCTATATTTCACAACTCCAAGGCCTTCCAAGCCTCACCAAAGCATCAACCAAGTTTTTTAGGGTCTATACAAACAAAATAAACCTTCACTAGGCCTTTAGCCTCATTAGATCTCAAAAACACCACTTTGGTTCCTCCTTTTCATGCCAAAAACTCACATTCTCAGCCTAAGATAACATCACCATCCCTATAGATGCCTTACCACTATTAAAAGAAACATGAAACTTGAAAAAAACATATTACATGCCTTTCCTCTGAATCATAGGTCACCACAGTAGGAGGAAAAGCTTCATCTTTAAATTAAAGTAAAACTCATACCCTGCTGGTCTATACAGGTTGATCATGAAGAATGGATTTTCCTTTCAGTAAAAAAACCAAAGGTGTATCAAAACATATTGAAATCTAGGTTAAGACCTGCTGCCACAATGTTTCATGAATTTCTTTTCATAAGAGGCCTGTACTAGACTGTACATAGAGAAAAGAAATTGAAAACTTAGAAAAATGTTGAAATTCCAAAGTTTTAGGCGTTGTGAAGAGCACCAATCTTCAATAAAACTATTGATTGAACCCCCATTCAGGCTTGAATGATGTTTTTAATACATTTCAAATGAGAATGATCTCCCTTCAATGCCTATAACTACCTTTGAACCACCAAACCCTTATTAAGCCTACAAATACTAGTATTTATTATTTAAGAATGGTTTTCATTACTAAGCTTTACCATGAAAATTTAATATTCTAAAGGCCTAGGATCACTTAGACACCCTTATAAAATGACTATTAGAATTTGTCTCTACACTCCCACCTACTTTTTACACAATTTTCCTTTATGGCATTATCAACAATTATTTAATTCAAGAGTGCTTTTGCATATTTGTCCACCCTAACCTACTAATTCCCAAAGTACATAGAAGATTGGTCTATTAGACCTTATTCAAGACAAAAAGACCTCAACATGCTAACATTTACCAACTATCCTCCCAATTTACCATCAAAAAATCACAAATTGAGGGTGAGGTGTGGGTGCTCCTGTTGGAATAAACGAACAATCTCTAATCCAATTGTTAATCACCAAATCACTAAGATATGATACCAATTGGTGAGATACAAGGTTTTGACTACTACAATATAGAAATTTGAAAATTGTATGCAAATCTGTAAATAACTTTTCTTAATCCTTGAAATACCATGAAGAGATTCAACTTCTTTATGATGCTAAAATCAGCCACTCTAACATGCTTGATAAAACCACCTTAGATGAACTTATAACAGAAATAACATCACCATAAGATAGCAGCAACAAAGAGGCACAAATCAACAACATAAGAATGCAAGATTTCACAACTCAAGGTAGAAATGGAACAGAAGAATAAACTCATAACATAGTGTTTACGTGGAGAAACCCTTACGGGAAAAAAACTCTACCAAGAAGAGAGGCCCAAGTTGTATTATCTTCAAAACAAGATTACAATACATCCACTTCCAGTCTCCTCTTGAGTCTTCAATCCTGCAGCACCCTGTTACTCTTGTTACACTCTCTCAAACTTCACTCTCAAGTCTCATATTTATACAAAATGAGTACCCACCAAAGGAATTCGTGGGAGATGGACAAAATCCAATATTTCTATCTTGGGATACACCAAAATTATCTTCTTACATATTCCCTTACACTTTTCATAGGCATCTTCCCAAAATAGGCGCCTAGAACCAAGAATAGGAACTTACAAGACAATAATAGCTATCATATGTTGTCATAGAGTCTCTTACACCTTATGACAGTTGTAAGTTGTCATAGATGCTCTTACAAACTTATGACATGCGTCATAATAGCCCAAAAATACATTTCCCTAAGATAGGCACCAAGATTCTCCACCTCACCTCATTTACTATTTACCAAGATTCCTTGAGTAGTAAAAGTAACTCTGTAATAAACTATCGATGAAACTTATTCATCCCTTATGGGTAATTAAAAATTAAGAATAATAAATGGAATAAATACAATATTGGGATTTACAAGGTTAATGGCACCTTATCCCAACAACTCCTGCACCCTTCAAATTTAAAAAAAAAAGTCAATTAGGCTGGCAGACGTCTAGATTGGGATAGCATTTGGTGGAAGAGGAAGAATGATGACTGGAACTCTAGAGGCCCACCATACTAGATTTTGGTATTGAACCATGAGATTAGAAGAGAGATTTGATATCATGTATCAAAACATTAAGCATGCATTATTCCAACCAATGGAGAAGGAGATGATTACTTTGCTTTATTTTCATTTGCATAAGCATATCAAGGCATGGGAACCAAGAAGACCAAGGATGTCCAATTTTATGTGGAGGTAATGGATGTGGTCCAAACTTTAGGAGGGTCAAGAAGGTCAATGCATGATCTTGATGAAATTGAGGAAGAACAACAAGAGAGGGACATGAAAAATAAAATCAATATAGAGTTCCAAGGTTTTGTCAAGCGAGTAAGAGAGCTATGGGAGCAACCTCATCTAAAAGATTTTGAACTAGACTTTGATATGTACCATTTAGAGAGCTTGGTTTTCATGGAGTTCCTTTCAAAGCCTCTACTTTTATTATTCTTATGGTAAACTATTTGGTAGAGTTGGTGGAATTACCTTTCTTAGTAGTAATCGCTATTAGTGAGATTGAGATTGATAACCTTGAGAGAGTAGGACTTGGGCAAAAGAAATTTGGTATGGCTATTGCTTTCAAAGACTTAAAGTAGGATGTACTCCATATTGGCACCATTCCTCAATCTTCACTTGATGGCGTCAAGGAATGGTTGAACTCCATGGTTATAAAGTATTATGAAAGCATAATGAACTTGTACTAGCAACCAATTTTGAAGACTATTACTGATGATTCAAAGCACATCAACCATGTGGTATAGATGATTAAATACCAAAGACAATTTGTAGCAATGAAATATTTTGAAAAGGTAGAGAGAGCTACATTGGCGACTTGGGAGAAACTTCATCTTTCAAAAAACAAAGCCAATTAGGCTAGCAGATGTGTGGATCAGGCCAACATTTGGTGGAAGAGGAAGAAAGATGACTGGAACTCTGGAGGCCCACCATATTGGATTTTGATATTCAACCATGAGAGAAGAAGAGAGAGTTGCTATCATGTATCAAAACATTAAGCATGCATTCTTCCAGCTAGCAGAGAAGGAGATGATTCCTTTGCTTCATTTTCATTTGCATAACCATATCAAGGCATGGGAACCAAGAAGACGAAGGATGCTAAGTTTTATGTGGAGGTAATGGATGTGGTCCAAACTTTAGGAGGGACAAGAAGTTCAATGTATGATTGGTGCATGAGCACCATTAATAGGTTTTGTTCATCAAGGCAAATAATGAGTAGAAAATCATCAATTTACTAAAACCGGCCCGAACTTGTACATTTGAAGGTTTTCAGTCAATAAAAATGGCTTTTTGACCCATTCCCTTTCTGTAGCCACTACAACTTGAGGAATGGGTCTGCACTAACATTATTAAGGTGTGGAAATGATGTGTTAGTGTTGGGGAGGTCTGAAAGTGAGATGGGTGTGAAACCCATGTGTGTAAAAGTGAGTTTTCTTTAAGAAAAATGGTGGTTTTGAAGAGTTAAATTGTGTTTTTGTCTAGGGAAGCATTATTTTATGATTATTTGAGCTTGTGTAGTGTATCGTAAACTTGTTTGAGTAATTTTTAGGTTGTGGTTAGCTTTGGAAGTATCATTTTCAATAAACCCCTAGGGTTTAGGCTACAATAGAGGGTTTTGTGGTTTACCCATTGTACGGTGGTATAACTGTGATCTAATTGTGGATTTTGAAGTTTTTACACCTTATAATGCTGCCCCAAGAGTTGGTAAGGTTTGGATAAGTTTAGAGTATAGACCCTTTGTTCAACCATATCAATCCCTTAAGGGTCCAAAGGGAAAAATAGCTCTAAACATCAACATGAGGTTACTCGGATACCGTGATGCTTAGAACCTTTTCATATGATCTGATGAGATCACATTGGAACCCTCTACAATAACCTCTCTCAGTTTTTGTTATCTCATATTTTCTTTCCCGTGGTGTCCAGTTTTCAGTTGATGAAAAAAGTGTCAAATGGAAGCATCAGAAAGTTGCAAAGTGGTGCAACTTTCATTCTGCAACTCGTGTGACCAAACAGACTGTTCCAACATGTCTGAATAGGAATTTTTATGCTAGGAATGGTCCTCTTTCACACCCAAACATGTAGAATCGCTCTGAGCTACGTTCAATTGTATCGATCCCTTAAGGGTCCAAAGGGAAAAATGGCTACAAACTTCAACATGAGGTTACTTGGACACCGTGATGCTTAGAAAATTCTCATATGATCCTATGAGATTATGTTGGGACCCTCTACAATAACCTCTATCAGTTTTTACTATCTCAGAGTGGTTTTCCCTTGGTGTCGAAGTTTCAGTTGATGAAAAAAGTGTCAAATGGAAGCATGGAAAGTTGGAAAGTGGTGCAAATTTCATTCTGCAACTTGTGTGACCAAATGACCTATTCCAATGCATCTGAATAGGTATTTTTACACTAGGCATGGTCCTCTTTTGCACCCAAATACACAAAATCGCTTTGAGCTATGTTCAACCGAATCAATCCCATAAGGGTCCAAAGGGAAAAATGGTTGTAAACTTTAGCATGAGGTTACTCAGACACCGTGATGCTTAGAAACTTCTTGTCTGATCTCATGGGATCATGTTGGGCTCCTCTACAATAACCTCTCTCAGTTTTCATTATATTTGAGTGGTTTTCCCATGGTGTCCAAATTTTAATTGATGGAAGCAGTGGAAAGTTGCAAAGTGGTGCAACTTTTGTTTTGCAACTCGTGTGACCAAATGGACTATTCCAACATGCCTGAATAGGAATTTTCATGCTAGGTATGGTCCTATTTCTCACCCAAACACGCAGAATCGCTCTGAGCTACGTTCAATTGGATCAATCCTTAAGGGTTTGAGTGTAGTATGTTGAAATAGGCCATTCCACCTATTGTTCAGGATGTGTCTCGGTGATATGGAACTGATGTAAGTAGGATAGGGAGTAGGAATAAGAAAATATCATTAGTAAGGGAATTGGAAGAGATTACCAATGTTGCCCCTATTGAAAATTCAAAATTGAGGCCCCTTAAAAGCAAGGCTAGAAGAGGTGAAAAGAAGAAATTGCTTGAAAATAAGTTAGAATAGGTTGGAAATAGGGTGAGATTGTGGAGTTTGATGTGTTCAAAAGGTCTACATGGATAGGGGAGGTCAAAAGTATGTTATGGCATGACATGCCCTAGTTGGGAAAATAGGGGTTTTGAATGAAAAAGAGATGTTTGAGGGAGTAAATGTGGGTAAAGTCAAGGAAAAACATAATTTGGTGGTCAATTAAGTTTGTGCAGGAAAAATGAAGAGTGTTGGAATAGGTTTTGAGGTTCAAGTTCAAGGGTTCAGTTCGTCGGTTTGGCCAAAATGTTTTGGAGGGGGGTTTAGTTCGTTTTGGGTTCGTTGGTACAAAAAACATGTAAAAACAAAATATATATCTATGCAACCTAGAAGCATGAATTAGGATTATAATATCAGATATCATCATATAAACAACAAAACCACCATAAACTTGAATGTCATTTAAAACAACAAAATTGGCAAAAAGAAAAAGTGTTTATAACCTGCAAAAAAATGTGAATAAAATCACACTGATTTTCGTGTGAAAAAAAACCATGAGACCATAGCTTGTTGCTTACTATTATTCTTTGATATATTTTTTCCAAGCATCCATTGCTTGTTCAAAAGTACTTATTTTAGGCTTTTAGCTATAGCAGCAAGGCAGTGAATTTTTTGATAAAATGCTTTGGTAGACATGTATGAAAAATGTGGTAGCATACACAATGCAATGAACTCTTTTAAAAAATGCCTCAAATAAATTTGGTTTCATGGTGATGGAATGGCATGATGAATTCCATGACAAGCAAATTGCTATGGATTTTCATGGCATTCCACCACCTATCAGAACACATTTCTTTGAGGCTTTTTTTCAAACAGTGCACTGCCTTGTCTATGCTATTGCTTATTATTATGCTTTTATAGATTTTTTCCAAGCATCCATAGCTTGTTTGGAAGCACCTATTTTAAGCTTTTAGCCATAGCAGCAAGGAGGTCAATTGTTTGATAAAATGCTTTGGTAAACATGTATGAAAAATGTGGTAGCATAGACAAGGTAGTGAACTGTTTGAAAAAATGCCTAAAAGAAATGTGATCTCATGGTGATGGAATGCCATGACAATCCATAGCTTGTTTGAAAGCACTTGTTTTAGGATTTTAGCCATAGCAGCAAGGAAATGAACTATTTGATAAAATGCTTTGATAGACATGTATGAAAAATGTGTTAGCATAGACAAGGCAGGTGAACTCTTTGAAAAAATGCCTCTCAAAGAGATGAGGAATCTCATGGTGATGGAATTATCACCATGAGACCTTATCTGGTATCCCCTGTATACTTACAATATGCTTTGATATATTTCCAAAACTACATAACTTGTTTGAAAAGAAGAACTTGTTTTTAGGCTTTCAGCCATAACAACAAAGGCGTGAACTATTTGCGACAAAATTCTTTAGATATATATAAAAATGTACTAGTATAGAAAAGAAATGATGAATTGTTTGAAAAATCTTATCAAAAGGAAATGTGGTCTCTCATAGAATGCCATGACAAGCAAATGCAATTGGGAGCTGCTCCTAGTTATTAGTTATGCAATGTGAAGTAATTGCATAACTGCTTAGGTTGACTTTGTAAAAACTATATTGTAATTGAAATTTTTTCATCTATCAGCATCTATTTATTAGTTATGCAATGTGAAGAAATGCTTTGAGTTTGAAATATGTGCAATGCAATGTAATCAACGATATGAATATAAACTAGAAAAATCTATTTTTTACAATTTATTAGTTAAAATCTTTATTTTATTTGCTCTCTATATCTCTATGCTATGGAAATGCTTTTAAATTTTTTTTAAAAAAAATTAATCTCTTGTTCTACTTTTTTTTACCTTTTTCTTAAATCTGATTTTTTTCTGATTTTTTCTAGACTTTTTCCCAATTTTTCCAAAAAATCTTATACTTTTGGTTTGCCATTTTTTTCCCCAAAAGATTTTTGCTGCTATGGTATAAACACATATCTTTTTGTAATATCAAGGATACTTTTTGAAACTTCCATGCATTGCTAATCTAAAAGGAAAAGTATTTTTCCTAATCTATATGCAACCATGCTTTTGACATTGTCAAAAAGAGAAAATATGGACACCATCGATAAAAATGATTTGTATTAACCAAATAACCATGTACATGTACATCAATATATATTGATATAATTATAAAATATAGTTACAAAATAGCCATATAGTATTATGAGAATTCCATATAGGCATACAATGTCAAATATATCCAATACAAGATATGTACAAAATTGCCATGTCTAGGCATTCAACAAAGGGCTATGGAATCAAAATTCATTTCTCTCCATGCTCTGGAAATAAATTCTTTCCCTTTTTTTGGTGATCCAATAGTGATAAGTCCGTCACTCATTTTTTTTTTGCTTGAGGAGTGCTCCTGCTGCTCCTCCTACAGTTTAGGTCCTAGTGAAGTTTTAACTGTTACAATAAGAAGTAAAGACATTAATATATAGAAATTACATTATAAGAAATGATATGTTTAACAAAATAATCACTTACAGGCATCTCATGATCACTCTCCACGATGGAAATATTTGCATGTCAATGCTCAGGCGTGCTCAATCCCTGTATAAACCATCCAAATAGGAATTAAACTGTGAATCAATAATGGTTTGATTTTTCACTAGAACTAACATCTATAACAACGAATGTAAATTGAAATTTAGTAATTTTCCTCATACCTCCTCTATCAATAATAGGAATTAAACTGTGAATCAATAATGGTTTGATTTTTCACTAGAACTAACATCAAGCCCTATATAAACCATCCAAATAGGAATTAAACTGTGAATCAATAATGGTTTGATTTTTCACTAGAACTAACATCTATAACAACAAATGTAAATTGAAATTTAGTAATTTTCCTCATACCTCCTCTATCAGAGCCATGGAGGATTGTATAGTGGATGAAACACTGATATCCATTTCCCTTGTAACATTTGGAGATGTTTCCACAAACAACATCTGAAAATAAAACAACAAATTATTCAATCACAAAAAAGTTGCAATAGCGATCCACGTCATGACTTATAATGTATGAGATCAAATGAAAAAAATCTTGAGTACAAGTATTAAACTATATATTTCTGGTAGGCCTTGGAAGTTTGATAGGAAGACCAAGCATGATGGGGAGAAGAACACATACTCCATTGTGAAGGATGGGAAGACTTACAACCTTTCACCTCTCCTAGAAAAAGACAAGGCAAAGCATGAAGGGCCTAGTGTTTTTATGGTGGGTGAGAATGAGTTCATGAAGACCTTGAAGGAAGGAGGAGGAAGAGGATTCTTCCTGATTATGAAGCTAAAAAGTGAAGCAGATCTTCCCACAAAGAAGAAGGAAGATGCACCAAAGGAAGTCCAAGAGTTGTTGGAAATGTACAAGGACATGACAGTGAATGAATTACCTAGTTCCCTACCTCCCATTAGGGATATAAGCCACCATATTGATCTGATTCCAGGGGCTACATTTCCCAATAAGGTTGCATACAAGATGACACCAACTCAAAATGAGGAGATTCCAAGACAAGTGCAAGATTTGATGGATATAGGGTTAGTGAGGAAGAGTTTGAGCCCATGTGTTGTTCCTACTATCCTAGCACCAAGGAAGGATGGGAATTGAAGGCTTTTCACTTATTCAAGATCCATTAATAGGATCACAATTAGATATAGGTTCTTGATGCCAAGAATGGAGGACCTCATGGATTGTCTATTAGGATCATCTTACTTTTCCAAAATTGATCTAAAGAGCGGGTACTATTAGATAAGGATTAGAGAGGGGGACGAATGGAAGAAAATTTTTAAGACTAATGAAGGGTTCAATGAGTGGTTGGTGATGCCCTTTGGGTTATCAAATGCCCCTAGTACATTTATGCACCTTACGAATGAGGTATTGAGAAATTTCATTGGAAATTTTGTTGTAGTTTATTTAGATGGCATCCTTGTGTTCAGCAGGTCTAAAGAAGAACATTTGAAGCACCTTGACATGGTAATAAGGAGGTTACAAGAGGAGAAGCTACTGATAAACATGGAAACATGTGAATTCATGAAGGAAGAACTAGTCTACCTTGGTTTTGTCATCTCCAAGGGAAGTTTGAAGATGGATCCTTCAAAGGTGGATGCTATTCTTACTTGGCCAACACCAAAATCCATGGGAGATGTGAGAAGCTTCCATGGAATTGCAAGCTTTTATAGAAAGTTCATCAAGAACTTTAGCCAAATTTGTGCATCAATCTTGGACACCATAAAAGGAGGTAACAAAGGTAAGTTTTCTTGAACCAACAAGGCTGATAAAGGGTTTGAATATCTAAAAATGAGAGTAGCACAATAGCCTATACTTGTGCTCCTTGATTTTGATAATTTTTTTACCATTG
Organism: Sequoia sempervirens; assembly: GCA_007258455.2. Lineage (NCBI taxonomy): Eukaryota > Viridiplantae > Streptophyta > Pinopsida > Cupressales > Cupressaceae > Sequoia > Sequoia sempervirens. The sequence continues at coordinate 170,879,470 of VDFB02058242.1, read as the reverse complement.
AGTGTGATGCTAGCAATCAAGCAATAGGGGTTGTTTTGAGCCAAGAAGGAAGACCGGTTACATTTTATAGTGAGAGGCTAAATGAAGCAAAGAGAAAGTATTCTTTCTATGATTTAGAATTGTATTCTATGGTCCAAGCCCTCAAAAAGTGGAAGTACTACTTGTTACCTAAAGAAGTTTTTGTTTATACTGATAATCATGCCTTGAGTTTTTTGAATGCACAAGACAAACTCAGTCATAGGCACATGAAGTGGGTAGAGTCTTTGCAAGTCTATAATTTCACAATAAAGCATAAGAAGGGCCAAGAAAATAACTTGGAAGATGCTCTTAGTACAAGGGCACTTGTAGTGCAAGAGATCCAACTCCAAAGCATGGGGGTTGAAGCATTGAAGGATATGTATCATGACGATTTAGATTTCAAGGAGGTATACAATGTTTGTGAGCAGAATTTGAATTCTTTTCGTGGTGAATTCTTTGAGACTTTATTGCAAAATGATTTTATCTTCAAAGGAAGCCAATTGTGTGTGTGTAAATTCTCAATGAGGGAGAGTATCATAAAGGAGAAACACAATAGGAGTCTTCGAGGTCACTTTGGCCTTGACAATACCTTGGAACAAGTTAGGAGATTTTACTATTGGAAAAAGTTGTAGGTGGATGCGAGAAGGTATGTGGTAGGCTGCACAATATGTCAAAGGACAAAGGGAACTTCATCAAATGCAGGACTCTATCAGCCACTACCCATTCCCAATAGGCCTTTGGAGTGTATAAGTATGGACTTTGTCTTGGGGTTGCCTAGAACCCAAAGAGGTTTTCATAGTATCTTTGTGGTAGTTGATAGATTTAGTAAGATGGCACATTTTATTCCTTGCAAATGCACCAATGATGCATCTCATATAGCAGGTCTCTTCTTTAAAGAGGTTGTTAGGATACATGGACTACCTTTAAGAATTGTTTCTGACAGGGATTCTAAATTCATTGGTCACTTTTGGAGGACCTTGTGGAAGAAACTCAAGGCAAAATATGTCCTTTAGTTCAACATACCATCCAAAAACGTATGGAAAAACTGAAGTGGTGAATAGATCATTGGGAAACCCCTTAGGATGCCTTACCAAGGAGCATTGAAAAGCTTGGGATCTGATTTTACCTCAGGCTGAATTTGCATATAATGACTCCATGAATAGGAGCATTGGTAGAAGCCCTTTTGAAGTAGTCTATGGCATGCACCTAGAGGGGTCTATGAACTAAGAGATCTACAAGGAGTTGCTAAGAGAAGTGTTCAAGGTGAGGAATTTGTTGTTACAATCAAGGATATTCATCAACAAGTGAAGGAAACTCTTCAAAAGAATGTTGAGAAGTATAAGGAAAAGGCAGATTTAAAGAAGAGGAATGTCCAATTCAAGGTTGGAGACTTGGTGATGGCACACTTGAAGAAGGAGAGACTTCCAAAAGGAAAGTATACCAAACTCATGATGAAGAAGATAGGACCTTGCAAGGTGGTCTACAAGTTTGGCCAAAATGCTTATGGAATAGAGCTACCTCATGGGGTGGAAATCTCTCAGATCTTCAACATTTCTGACTTGTATCCTTTCAAAGCTTCTATGAATGCAGGTGATAGAGCAGGTACAAAAAAAATGGAGGATGAAGATTGGATGAAGGAACTACTCCCCAACCAACCTATGACTCGTGAATGCATCCTAGACACCAAGGAGACAAAGAAGACTAGAAGGAAGGTTTATAAGGAATACCTTGTAAAATGGCAAGGTATACCTAAAGAGAATGCAACATGGATTTCAGAAAATGATGTTAAATATCATGGAACTACTGTAGAAGACTTGATCTCAAAGAGGACTTGAGATCTTTTTCTTGCTTGGGAGTATGGCATAGGAGCACCCATGGGTCTAAGGGACCTAGAATAATTTTTCATAATTTTTTTCTTGGTTTTTTGATGGAATAAGGTCTTATGGACCATTTAAATGCTTTTTAGTAGGTCTTCTAGGTTTTTGGTTGAGTTTTTGGTCTTGGTGACCAACTTCTTTGTACAACAAGGTCTGCATCCTCCTTTGTAAGTCTAGTGCATCTTGGAAAAATAAGGAAAAAGGATTCCTTGCTATATCTAGACACCTGAGTGGAGTCACCTTACTTTTTGACAAGTTTTTAAATTCCTTTGACACATTTTGGAAGGCTCTTTATGGTCAAGTTGGTAGAAGTTGCTCACATTGCCTTAACTAGGCAATTAGAAGTCAAAGCATGAGATTAGTTGTTTTCCAAAGTCTCTCTTTTCAAAATACAGTTGAAATAAGTTTGAGGGAGTTTGTAAGAATTCAAATATGCCTCTATTGGTTGAGGCAAGGTTGATGTTGATGTTTTGAAGAAGTTTCAATAAGAAGTTTGTTGTTTTTCTGAAGAATTTGTTGATCTTGTACTTGGTACAGACTATATATTCACTTTCATGCTCCAAGCCTATAATGGTTGGATAGGTAAATGAATAAGCTTTCCTTTGGCATTGGAATGGTGATATTTCATTGAGTATCAAGGGAGATATTCCAATTTATCTATCAGGTGGTTTGAAAACCCTTAAAATTAGGGTTTTGGGTGAAAAATGTATATTTCTTCCATTCCCACATTGTAAAATTGTTAAATCTCAGTGGTATGGAAGATATAAGGATGTAATATTATTTCCTCAATGTTTTGAAGAAATAAAGGCTCATTGTTGGAAGTTGTGCATGAGTTTTGGATTGACATCTCTATGTGGCAAGCATAATTGACAAGCAAAAAAAAAGAGTTTTTTCTTGATTTTGAAGAATCTATTTAAGAGACACTTAGGAATGGTGGAAATAGGTGTGGAGAACTTGTAGGAGTCTGAATTTTGGATTTGGGGTTAAGGGGAGAGCCTAGATAGTCAAGACCTAGGCGTAGGTATGTGAATTAGCCCTTTTGGAGCAGTGGTAGAAAGGGCCATTGTGAGTGATGTTTTGATAGTCAAGAGGAAGGGTTTTGGAACCTTGTAGGGGTCCATCTTAGGGGTCTGAATCTATAGGTTTGGTGTCTTAATAGTCTTCATTTTTTTTTATTCTGATTGTCCTATCAGGAAAGGGTTGCAATCCTTAAGAGAGAGTGAGGTCTAAGTCACCATAGTGATGGGTGTTTGTTGAAAACTAAATGATAGAGGGTTGCTAAACCTTGTTTTGACTTAATGAGACATTATCCAAATGTTTTAAAGCTTTGTGAGTGGTCTGAGTTGTGAACCCTAGGTGTGTGGTGTTGATCTCTTAAAGAATAATCAGGTTTAGGACTCATGAGAGTATGCGAGAGAAGTATTCAATGTAGTGACTTTGCCATTTGTGATTGTGAGTTTTCCTTCCCTGCCACTCTACATCATTTATAAAGCTTATGCAGGCTATTTCCATGGTTTTTGTGGTGGTGGAAGGAGTATTTAAGGTTTGTAAGTACCTTATGCAATAAACCCTCCTTTGTAGGGCTTGATTTGTGCATAGAATAAGCTTAGTCAATAAACATGATGTGAGTAATGTCTTGGAAGTCAGATGAAATGATTGAGGTGTAAATGGTTGATTGTAGTATCTTTGTCTTGAGGAACTAGTTGGTAAAAGTGAAAATTTGGTGAGTTGTTTAAGGAATTGAAAGATTCAGAGCTCTTTATCAGGTTTTTGCTTTCAATTCATATAAATTGATGATGACAAAGGTTTGTTAGGATATGATGGATATAGGTTGTAACATGAAAGATTGGTTTTTGGTTATTTTTCCTAGGTAAAGAAAATTGAGTGGAAGGGTGCCTTGGTGAATGATGAAAGAGTGGATTGTTTAGTGACTCTAATTAGGTTTCTTGTGCATAGATCAACATTTTTGCTGATAAATAAGATGTTTGAAGCTTGAGGATGATAAGAAGAATTATTGAAATGAGTTGGTTTGTTGTTGCCTTGTGGTTTGCAAATGAAACAATGTTATTTTTGATGAAAAGAGAGAAATTTTAGTTGCTTATTCAATTTTATCTTCTCCTGATTCAATTGGGTTAGATGGTGTAGGAGCACCTAGGTCATAAAAAACTTTTCAATTTGCAAAAGGGATGAGTGTTCAAATTTGTATTCAATCAATCACAAAAGGTCATGGAAAAATCATGTAAAGCATGTTCAAGGTCATATGAGGTCTTATTTGAATGTATTTAAGGTTATGGGTAAGTTTTAGGTTGTCAAACTAGGAAAATGCAAACAATGCAATAATGTAATATTGTTAAAAGTTGTTAAATTGACAAAAACAAGGAAATTAGGCATATTAAGGGTTGAAAGGGGTAGTTTCAAATGATGGAAATATAGTTATGGAAAAGGAAATATATTTAAAAGGAACATTGTAAAGGTGAGATAAAGCAAAAGTTTGTGTTCTTGTAATTAGATTTTGAAATTAAAATTCCATGTTTTTGAGTTTGGAGCATTACTCGGGATTGTTTTGTTTTCTTGTGTTGGTAATTTAGCAACACCCAAAGTTAAATCATAGTGTGAATACATGTAAATAGGAGTTAGTTTCCAATTTCAAGAGTTGGACTTGGTTAGTTTTAGGAAACAAAAGAATAAGAGGCAGTTTTCAGTGCCCGATAGAGTCCTTTTAGAAGCAAGTTTGAGAGTCCAATAAGGTTTTTCTTCACTACTCCACCAATGTAGGTCAAGTAAATTGGTTGAGTAGGTTAATGTTAGGAATTTTTTCATGTTTTGATGATTATACGTGTAGGGAAAAGCAAGAATACCATGGTGGAGTTGTTGCTACACTGGAAAATAGAGGATTTTCCTACACAAAGTTATGCTATAGTCATGGGCCATGAATAAATAAAGCTTGCAGAGGCTTGGAAATGATGTATAAGGTCTTGGAAAACATAAAAAATCATGTTCCAAGTGGTGGCTAGAGAAATAGAGGTTTGCAAGAGTATTTTTCTCAAAACCCTCCTTGATTTGTACTTTTACACCCTATAAACAAGGGTTTATTGGATCAGAACATTTTCATGGTTTTCAATCCCTATAAATGGTGAAATCTTGAGTTATAAGACATTATTGAAGACTGTTTTGAGGTTTTGAGTGATTTGGAATGGTTTTGAAGGGGCTCCTTTGTAAAACATGCCTAATCTACTAGCCTTTCTTAAGAGGATAGTTTGAAATATGATGATTTTATTTATGTCAAACATCTAAGAACTTTAATATGTTGTGATGTGCTAGAAAATGTTTCTAAATGTGCATTGATTTTCTTAATAAGCTTTGAGATAGGAATGTAACTACCCAATTCAATGGTTGACATACCTACTAGAGGAATATGATATTGTCTGATCAAAACAAAGATGTTTGTTTAAATAGTGGAAATGATGGTATTGAGTGCTTGGTTACTATCAAACTAATGATATGATTGATGTTACTAAATTTGGTTAAGGTGTATAAGAAAGGTTTGGTGACTTTGATGGTTGGATGGGTGAGTATTATGAAGCCTTTTGAGCAAATTGGTGATTAACCATAAGATGATAATCAAGATTCTATTGTAGCAGGAGTTTGTAACTTGTAAATAGACTACTACAGTCAAAATGTGGTGAGTACAATGCTTGATAATGGACTGATAATAGTGAGGTATGGTTTAGTTGATTTGTTTCCTTGGTGAATAAATGAAAGGATGAATTATTCAAGTGTCAATAATTAGGTTTATGTTGTTTTTATGGTGGTTGAGAATGATGTGAATCTAATTGATTAAGTCAAAGTTTTCTTTAATATGGTTTTTTCTTTGAATGAGTCAATTGTAATACTGATTAGTGGAATGAATGATGACCTATGGAATGGCTTAGAGAATTTGAGTGGATTTTGGTTGAATGAAAAGTAGATTTTTGATGAAATTATATTTGATCTTCTCCTGATTCTATTTGGGATTGAAATCCCTTGAAGAAATGATGTTGATGGTGTTTGTTGGATGCTCTGCATCAGATGTACCCTAATGATTGAGTGTTTTGATATGATGCTCTGCATCACTAACTGCCTTGTCTATGCTATTGCTTACTATTATAGTTTCATAGATTTTTTCCAAGAATCCATAGTTTATTGTGCTGGCGCACCTTTGCAAGCACATGCCTCCATGTGAAGTAATTGTGTCATGCTGTTTATGTTGAATTTCTAAACAACTATATTGTATAGTTGAAATTTTATCATCTATCAACATCTAGTTATTAGTTATGGAATTTGAAGTAATGCTTTGAGTTTGAATGATGTGTAATGCAACATAACCAACAATATGAATATAAACTACACAAATCTATTAAGTAGAATTCATTAGTTAAGTTCTCTTTATTCTATTACCTCTGTGTATGTTTGAGTGAATCCACTGGCACTAGGAAGTGTTTACTTGAAACCGCCAATATTAGCCTGTTCAACATCTGAAATCACATGTATTAAAATACCATTTGTAAAACAATTCTATTAACATGTAATAAATTTATAATTGTTTACTAGTTACATACCCCACTAATAGGTATACTACAAAAATAATTAGGTGGAGGACCGATGTATCTAGTCTCAACACTATGACCCTGCAATTTTATTAAAATAATAAAAATAAATTAGTTAATCATGCATTTCAGAATCAAAATTTAATAAATTAAATTCAATGAATATGTTGAGTTTTACCTGACTATCAATGCCATATGCACGATGCAAAATTTCAACCATCCTCTCCATCCCCATAGCACCATACAGATCATGTGTAGCAGCATATGGATCCTGCATAGCAGCCTCTTGAGTGTCGATGGGGTCATATGAACAAGTCACCTCGCAAGATTGACACACATGGGTTTGAAGGCCACCACCCAAAGACTCCCCTAGATGGCACTATACAATAGGGCTAGTATGATGGATGAGACTTTAGGTCAGCACTCTCCTTTGCAATGATAGGCATAACAATGTGCTCACAAGAGGTCATCTCCCTTGCTGCACAGGATCTAGCTATGCACCAGGCCTATCCTAAGCTGACCCCCCACCTCTCCCCTAGAATTTCCTCATATAAAAATAATTTGGGATTTGGTTCAATATGAACTCACTGTATAGTTTCCTAAGAAAATATTGGGGGACTTCACAATTGTTGCACGGTGGGTAATCAAAGACCAAGTACCACCTATCATAAAAACAGTTCCTAATCTCTTGGTGGTGGCACCAATGAATAGGAAACCTCTTTGCATTAAGGCTAAGATTTTGATTTGTTCTAGGGTTAGTGAATAAAGAGCACAAATCACCTTTAGTAATTTTCAAATCTTTTACTTTTTTATATTATAGTTTATCTACATAATATGCCCTAGTTGCCTGCCTCCTATCTTGACATCCCATTATTTGTTGGGTTATTGAATCTACATTTTTTAACATCTCTTTCATTGAATTTGCTAGTGTCATTCTTTCTGCGGTTGAAGCATTTGGAACACCCAACCTACTGATAAGATCCTCAATTTTATTTTTGTTGTTTTCAATTTCACTCAAATTTTGTTGAGTGTCAGGAGGGTGTTGAGTGATTAGTGGGGGAGGTTGATTTTGTTGAGGATTTTGTTGAGGAGGATTTTCCTATTCTTCTTGTTGAGGATTTTTAGGATTTGTAGGATTATTTGCATCTCCTACAAATTTAAAAAAAATAAATCAAATCTAACCTAAAACAAACAAAATCAACTTGAAACTAAGAAATTCGAAACAAATAGAAAACAATACTTACCTCCTGCACCTCTTTGTTGTTGTGGCACCATCTTTGCAAATGAAAAGAAACTATTGTTGATGAATTTTGTAGAATGCCTGCTCCTAGAACGTGAGCATGAAAATGAGGGTTTTTGGCCATGGGCAGAGCAGAAAAATAGAGAAGAGAAAATGAATAGCTTTCACTTCTTTTTTTTTTTTATTATGAGATAACGTGAGTGCATTATAATGCACTCGCGTTATGTCATTTTCAATCTTTTTTTAAAGTTGGCCACAAAAGTGTAACCCAACATCATGCACCCACCCTAAACTGACTACAAAGATTGGAAGGGACAGATGAGAGATAGATTATCACTCTTGGTTTCAAGACTTGAAAGGTCATTGAGAATAAGTATACACATTCATCCAGTGGTGTTAATACTATAGATGAGATCTCTATTTATGAAGAAAATGAGAGGGAAAAGTATGTGATTTGCAGTGGTCTATCTAAAAATGAGTGAATCAAGGTTAATTCTTTGGATACTGCATATGAAGTCTGGAAGAAGTTGGAAGACATGTATGAAGGTAATGAAAAACTGAAATTGATAAAGAGGCTAGTGGCAAAGCATAGATTTGTGAACCTAAAAATGGAATATGGTGAAGAATTTACAAGTTTCTTTCACAAGGTTGAACAAACTATAAACGAGGTTAGAAATCAAGGAAAAAAGCTAGCGGATGAAGACATAATAGAGAAGATCTTGATAACCCTACCAGATTGCTACAACGATAAGATCTTGGTGATTGAAGAAATGTATGACCCTAAGAAGTACACCTTGGAACACTTGTTCAACACCCTATAAGCATTTGAATTGAGAAAGTTCTAGAAAGATGACAAGATAGAACAAAATATAGAAATGACATTTAAGGAAATGAAGATTGCAGAGGAACCATATAGCGATGATGTTGATGAGTTGGAAGCTAACTTCACTAGGAAGTTGAAGAAAGGTACCGAAAGGTATAATGGTATGTTTCCCTTTAAATGTTTTAGTTGTGGTAATATTGGTCATTATGTTTCAAGATGTTTGAATAGGGTTGCACATAAAAAGAACAAGGATTATAATGATAAGAATATGAAGGATAAGAATTATAAAAGTTGTACTATGTTAAGGAGGAGGCAGGTGTTTCTGATAATGAATCTAAAAATGAGATTGATGATAGTGAATGCTTATTCTTAGCTTTGAAAAATAAATCTGTATCCACTAACTCTGGAAAGTGTGTAAGAAAAAGGGATTTGAAAGTTAAGAAGAATAGAATGGAAGGTACTCTAGTTACCACATTTCATGTAAGACGGGATGAAGACTACTGGGTAATTGATAGTGGATGTTCAAATCACATGACCAAAGATATGAGAAAGTTCACTAAATTTGAAAAATATGATAGTGGTTTAGTCATGTTCAGTGATGATTCAGGAGCTAAGATCTATGGTAAAGGTTAAATTAGTTTTGATGGATTGCATAGCACTGATGATGTATATTATGTGAAGGGTTTGAATCATAATCTTCTAAGTGTTGGTTAGATGTGCAACAATGGATTTAAGCTTGTGTTTCAAGACAATACCAATGAAATCAAGAAAGGATCTGGAAATGGAGATATGATTGTTGTTGGAAGAAGAGCTCATGGAAACATGTATCAGCTAAAAGGAGTTGATGGTTATTGTCTTGTATCTCAGTCAGTGAAAGTTGGTTATGATACCAGAGAATGGGAAATGTAAATTTTGATAACCTGGTCAAGATTAGTAAGGACATAGTGTGAGGACTGCATAGAATCACAAGACCTACTAACGTTCGCTATCTATAGAAGTTGTCAACTGGGGAAGCAGACAAGATGTAGATTTAAAGGAAAAGAATATTCTACTACCAGTATGTTGGAGTTGGTACATACTGATCTTTGAAGTCTGACTAAGATTGGAAGCTTGAATGGTCATAGATATTAGATGTTGCTTATTGATGATTACACTCGAATGACATGGGTTGCTTTTCTCAAAGAAAAGAATCAGGACCTAGATAGGTTTAAGGTATTCAAAGCAAGAGTAGAGAATGAAGTAAATCTAAAAATCAAATATTTAAGATTAGATAGAGGTGGTGAATTCACTTATGGTAAATTTAATGCATTATGTGAGATGTATTGCATAAAAAGATAGTATTCTACTCTGAGAACCCCACATCAGAATGTAGTAGTTGAAAGAAAAAATAGGACAGTATAGGAAGCTACTAGAACTATGATGAAAGAATCAAATGTACCGGATGTATATTGGAGAGAAGTGATACATACTACTATTTATATTCTTAATAGAGTTCAAATCAGACACAATAACACAAAGACACCTTTTGAGTTATGGGCTAGTAAGATTCTTACTATGAAATATTTTAAGGTATTTGGAAGCAGATGCTATATTAAAAGAGATGATGAAAGTATTGGAAAGTTTGATGCTAGATGTGATGAAGGAATATTTCTTGGATACTCTACCACTAGCAAGGCATACAAATTCTTTAACAAAAGATTAAGGAAGATTATTGAAAGTGCTAATGTGAAAGTCGATGAAGACATACATAGACCTACTGAGATAAGTGAAGTTGAAATTGATGATCATATTTGTGGGCATATAATTGAAGAAAATAAGGAGAAGAAAGAAGAAGAAGATGAAGAAGAAGAATAAGAAGAAGTAGAAAAAGAGAATGAACATGAACCTATTGCTAGGACTCCTAAATATGTACAAAAGAATCATCTGGAAGATTAGATAATTGGAGACAAGAGTGAAGGTGTAAAGACAAGAAACAGAGTTACAGCTAAGGTAAATTTTTGTTTACTCTCCAAAATAGAACCTAAAACTATAAAGGAATCATGTGAAGATGAAAGTTGTATGAGAGCTATCAAAGAGGAATTGCAGTAGATAAAGAAGAATCATACATGGGAAATAGTCCCTAGGCTTGTGAACAAGAATGTGATTGATTTGAAAAGTGTGTTCTAAAATAAACTAAATGAAAATGGAGAAGTAGAAAGAAACAAGGCAAGATTGGTATGCAAAGGATATTCACAAGTTGAAGAAATAGATTTTGAGGAAACATTTGCTCATGTGGCTAGAATGGTAGCTATTAGAATGTTTTTGGAATTTTATGCACACAAGGAATTCAAGGTATATCAGATGGATGTTAAGTTAGCTTTTCTGAATGGTGAGTTGGAGGAAGAAGTGTACATGGAGCAACCTAAAGGATTTCAGCTGTTTGACAAACCAAACATGGTTTGTAAACTGAAGAAAGCATTGCATGGATTGAAGCAATCTCCTAGAGCTTGGTATCCAAGACTAGACAAATATCTGACAAAGCAAGGATTCAACAAAGGTTCCGCTAAAAACAAACTCTACTTCAAAGTGCAAGGTAATACAATGTTGATTGTAGTAGTTTATGTTGATGATATCATTTTTGGAGGAAATGAAGGCATGTGTAAAAAGTTTGTTGAAGAAATGTAAAAAGAATTTGAGATTTCTGTGATTGGTGAATTGATTTTATTTCTTGTTCTACAAGTAAATCAAACTGACAAAGGGATATTCATTTCACAATCTAATTATGTAAAAGAGTTGTTGAAAAAGTTTGGAATGGAGGATTCTAAATTGGTTTGTACTCCTATGGTAACCAGATGTAAACTGAGCAAGGATGATGAATTAGATAAGACTGATCAAAGAAAATATAGATCCATGATTGGTGGACTACTATACCTTATTGCTACTAGACTAGATATTATCATTGCAGTGTGTTTAGTTGCTAGATTTCAAGAAAATCCTAGAGAATCACATCTTATGGTTGTAAAAAGAATATTTAGATATCTTAAAGGAATACCAAATTAAGGAATATGGTACCCTAAGAGTAATGATTTCACCTTGAGTGCTTATACAGATGCAGATTGGGATGGATGTGTAGATGACCAGAAGAGTACCAGTGGTGGTGCTTTCTTTCTTGGTGGAAGACTAGTTTCATGGTTGAGTAAAAAGAAAGCCTCGGTTTATTTATCTACTGCAAAGGCTGAGTATATTGCTGCAACATCCTACTGTACACAAGTTATGTGGATGAAGAAAACTATGAAAGAAATTGGTGTAGTATATGATGAGCCTATTTCTATTTTCTATGATAATACAAGTTCAATAAAAATTTCAAAGAATCTGGTTATGCATTCAAGAATGAAGTACATATCTATCAAGTATCATTTTTTGAGAGAGAAAGTGTTGGAGAATGAGGTCAGATTGGAGTATGTAACTACATAGGAAAAAATTGCAAACATATTTACTAAGGCTCTTTCGAAGGATAATTTTGAGCATTTAGGGAGAGGTTGGGGGTCATTGGCCCTCCTAACTAGGTGCACATGAAGGTGCATCAGTCTTGTGAGTTCACAGATTCTTCATTTACCTAGACTGATTGATGGGTCTACTTTGCAACAGGGAGTAGAAAATAATTTCATTGTCGCAATATGAGTGTACTCCTAACAAAGAGTACTTAGAGAAGTTATTCTTTCCCATTGATGTCAAAGGGGGAGAGAAGGTTATGTGTTGCCATCAATGACAAAGGGGAAGATTGTTGTAGATATGAGCTAGTTTGGTGGTGTTGTCATTGATGTCAACACTGTTCAGTATGTTACAAATTGTACATGTATGTTTAAGATGCTATTGAGATGTTGTGAGTACATAGAGCTATCTTTATGGAATTGCATATATGTTTTTTTGATGAGTTTCCAATTGATTTTGAGAAAATTAATGAAGAAAAGAAGTTAGAGTGTTGGAAGTGTTCAGTGTGTGCTCTGATATGTGCTCTGCATTTCTCCTATGTTGATCATATGCCTGTGTGGATTTGAAGGCATGTTGATTGTGGTATGATGGTGATATAATCTAAGTTTCAGTTTTTGGTGAGATGGTATACAGAAGTTGTTTCAACTGGTATATGTGTTCTACTGACAATGTCAGTGTTCTATGGACTAGGAGAAATATGTTTTCTCCACATTTATTCACTATTTTGTTTCAGATTGTGCAGATTTGGGAGATATCTTGTGAAGGTATTTCTTGTGCTCTAGTGAAAAGGTTTGGAGTTTAGTGATTTGGAAATCATGTTTTAGTATTTTTCTATGTCTACACAGTTTGAATTTTCTGGTGAAAAGAGTTCAGTGTTTGAAGTTGGTTGTTTTTGTTATGGATGTATCTGGAATACTTTGAGATGTATTCTTGTGCATAATAAAGCGTGTTGCATCATCTACGTGTCATCTTCATTTTGGGAAGTGTGCGCATCATTAATAATTTGTGTTTTCATTAGGTTTGGCCAACCTAGTGCTTACACTTCATTCAAAGAATAAAATTTAAATTGAGGAAGCATGTAGAAGATTCAAAAATATTATTTTTATGTTTTTATTGGTCCACTCTTAATCCTTTCCACCACGAGAATTTAGAGTTGCTGACATATTTTGAATTTATGAAATGATGTATTGTGGCTGACCTTGGTAAATGTTTCTAAGGTTGTGAATAGTATAAAAGCAATGCGATTTGTGAAGAATTGTATGACAATGTGATGCAAATTGACAAAAGTGTGCCACAAATCATAAGAGCAGAAGTGTGTGTGAGTGAGTTGTGAGAGCAGTTTTTCAATGTGCTGAAGGCTGTGAACTAAAGGTTTCTATAATCCTGCGAATGTGCTTTAATTATTGTGGTCGATCTTTTGTTCTCTTTTGTATCTATAGGCAATGAGCCTCCCTGTTGGATAGTTAGTCCTTTGTAGGCAGTGAGCCTTTGTATTTAGTTTATAATCTTTATATTGTGAGTTAAGCCTCACCATGGTTTTTCCCTTATTTGGTTTTCCATGTAAAAGATCAGGTGTTCATTGTGTTGATTTACTTTCTGTTATTTGTGTTTCATGATCATATTTAATAACAAAATGGTGTGGTTGAAGATTTGATAAGTGATAAAGTTTAAAGTTTGAATTTGTGTGACAATTGATTCACTCCCATCTCAGTTGTCTTGTGCCTGTTTAACAAAATTGTTGTATCTACAAGTTGTGCAATGTTTTAAGCAGTCTATACTTACATGTTGCATTTATGACTTGGACATGAGTTGTCTTTTCCCATTGATATTTCAGTGTTGATGCATGTTCAATTTTGGTGGCTTTATCTAGTCATTTGGTTTGATATTTTTGTTGTCATGTTGAGGAGGTGAGATGGTGTTACCAGGTATAGTCATGATATGAGACCTATGTATTTGACTATGTTATACAGATATGTGGACACATTGGGTTGCTTTTTTGGTACATTTGGTGGTGATCATAGTTTCATGGATGTTTCTTGTGCTTTAGATACTTTGGCATGTCATGATGTCTTATGCGGGTGCATTTTTGGTGGTGTTGGATTGGTTCTTGATTATAGTTGTGGCGATGTATCTTCTTGGTATGAGGATCATGGTTTTTCTTTTCCTTTTGGGAGCTCTTGTTACATTTGAGTTCTTTGATTGTGTGAGGGACTTTTGGTTGATCTTCATGAGGAGAATGAGAATGATTTCATGGATAGATTGATTACACTTTTTAGTGGGAGTTTTTGATAGTGATGGATTGATGGTGTTGGATATGTTTACGATGGTTTGGTAGTTATAGGTATCTTCTTGGCTTGGAGATTTTGGTTTCACTTGTATTTTACTAATATATGCAGTTGAGTGTGTGCAAAGCTGGATGATCTTCATGGAGAGGATGGTTGTCATGATGTCATGTGTAGCTCGTACCACAATTTAGTGGGAGTTGTTGGCAGTGACATGGATGCATAATTTGTATGCTTGTATTCATGTGATTAGGGATATGTTTTCTTGGTTTAGAGTGTTTTGTTATTATGTCATGGTTTACTCTTGATGCTAGCTTAGAGTTATGGCATGGTACATTTTCTCTTGAGACTAGGATGTATATATGTATGTTATGGTGCATGTGATCTCCTAGGAGGAGATGGTTATATCATGGATGCCATGTTTATGTTCCTAATTCTTGATTGGAGCTTTGACATTGATTTAGTGTGGTTCTCTTTGTATTGGTTACATTGATCATTTTCTTGATTACTTATGATGGTGCTATGTCACATAAGGAGTTTGGCATGGATTGGTTGGTTATAGGTACTCATGGATACTTGGAGACATATGTGAGACTTGACCTCTCTTGTAATTAGAGACATGTGTTGAGATGGTTACTCTTGATGAGATTTCAGTAGGAAGTCTAAGGAGCCTATACCTTGGTTGGACGTGAGTTCAACATGGACCTATGAGGAGAGTGTTCTTGGATGAGTCATGATGACTTGGATGTCTTGGAGGAGCATTCTCATTCTCCTCTTGGTCTTCTTGGTGGTTTCACTTGAGAGGTATTGCTCATTATTTCTTTCAGGTGCTTTATGTTTATGCTTTATCTTCTCATGCATATGGATCTTGAGCTATGGATATATGGTTTTGGAGGGTTCATTTGAGGAGTGTTGGCATGTATATCTCCTTATGCATTGCGATTACATTAATTTATGTTGAGTTTAGGAGATCTTCTAGGATTATTTCCTTCATTTGGAATGGATTTAGTTTGATCTTCTTTGGTTATGAGAGGCTTACATCTATGTTGATTACATGATACATATGTTATGTTTGATCTTGGTGATTGAATGGTTGGGTGTTGTTATGGATTTTCTTTTGGGGTGTTGTGGAGGAGATCATACTTGACACATTTGGCATTTAAAGGTGTATGTAGAAGGATTTTCTATAGGTATATGATGTGCAGTGTTTCTCTCTCTGGTCTTGGTTATCTTCTTGGATGTTTGGTTTCACATTACATTGGTTTTAGGTTTGGTTGGAGCTATTGTGATCACTAGCTTGTGGTCATGTGTTTTCACTTATGTTATTGGGTGATGACATGGAGGTTATTTTATCTTTTTTCTTTGTTCCATGTGTGGATAACTTGGGAGAGCTATGGAGACTTGTGATGAGAGTTGTTCTTACAATTTATTTGTTTACAAGTTTTGCATATCATTGTGGATGATTCCTTGGTACTACATGATGTTGTTTACACTTTATAGATGATGCTATTGGTAGACTTGGTATGCCTTGATCTTTTTCAGATTTTCATTACCCATGTTGTGGGAGCTCTTGGATGTGTATGTCATTCTGTGACAGGTTTTGTACATGGAGTTTAGGATTGTAGTATATGGGTGTGTATTTTTATGGCATGAGTTTACTATGTTTTGTATACCATAGAGGTATAAATAGTTGGATGTGTTGGTACTTGTTGTGGGTGCTATTTCAGATATGGTTTTTTGCATCTTGATGACTACTAGTGCATATTGTTACCTTTGGATTGAGTGTATGTGTTTGGGATATCATTTGAGGTAGGACTTATGCTTCATTGTGATAGATTGTGTGGCTTCTCTTTGGATGGATTCTTATCTTTGTGCATTGGAATAATGGTGGATGAAAGCATTCATGCTTCAGATGGTGGTCATTTTGATTCTTGTTGCAAGTATCTTCATGGAGCACATGGAGCACTTTGATTCCCTGATGGTAAATGTGGCTACATGGATTACTCTTTTGATTCATGTATTGAGGTTACTTGTTCCCCTTCTGGTATAATGTTAGGAAATGTTTGTTGTACACCTTGCAATATATATAAAATGTAATTATTTAATATTGGGGAAAATAAATAAATAAAGTACCCAATATTAAATATGGGGACATGGTTTCGTAATCTCATGGTTTTAGTCACATGGTTTTGTGTAATACCACTTGGTGATTTTGTGGGAGCTTGCTTCTATAAAATCCACCACCAGGGTAGTTGTTTAGGTTGGTAAGTTTTCATGTTAGCTCTTGTTAGCATTTTGTGAGGGTTTGAAGCATGGCATGAGATGTGTGGTTACATGCTTGTTCACATGGATTGTTTGGAGAGGGCTTGATTCTTCAATGGTATTCATGGAGACTCTAAAGATGTATTGTAATATTTATTGTTGAATAATACATGAGAGATGGATGCTTTTGGAGGCTGGGTTTTTCCCTCTTAAGGGTTTTCCCTGGGTATATCTTGTGTCATATTTTCATGGGTATGTTGTCTATTCTCTTACATGTGGATTCTAAATACTTAGTTGCATAGATTTTTTTTTTGGGTTATGTGGAAATTTTCATTAGATGGCTACAAGTTTCCAACATAAATAAGAAAATAAGGAGTGATGACTAAGACCATGAGAATGTAAGACATATCACAAAAAATGAAGCACAATAAACAAATAAAAGAATTTTATGTCTTGGTCAATGAATTTTTTTTTTTAAGGAGACCAGTATACTTTATATAGTCCCAAATTCATTTAGGTAAAAACATAAAGCTAAGTGTAAAAAAAAATTATTATAAATAATGAAAAATATGATATTACATAAAAATAAATGTTCGTAGATACTTAAAGGTTGATTTGTCCATCCACTACAAGGATACTTTGTATATTTTAAAACTTTATTAAAGAAGGGATGGGATCTCAAAAGTAAGACCATTCATTCATGGTATAGGGAGGGTATTATAGGTTATGCTACATATTTTATAGGATATTGAGGTTTGAAGCCTCTTGTGGTTGATGTAGATTATTCCAAAGGCATGCAAATATAATATAAATAACCTCTTAGATTCATTTGGAGATACCAAATGAGAAAAATAATTAGAATTAGTTTAAAAGTGCAATATTTGAGAAGTTGCACTCAATTGTTATATCTTTGTATGATGTATTGTAATGAGCATGGGATAGGCCAATGGGTCATATTATAATAATTATATGGTATCAAGAATCAATGATAATTTATTTTTCTATTCCATTTTATTTTCTTATGTTAACTCTAAGCTACACTATTGGACAATCATGGAATTTTTATATAAACACCTCTTCGATTCATTTGGAGAGATAAAAGGGGTATGGAAATAAGAATTAGATTAGGATTAGAATATTTGATAAGTTCTCAATTGATATCTCTTTATATAACATATTATAATGAACATGTGATATGTCAGTAGGTCATATTGTAATTGTTATGTGGTATTGAATTGATGATGATATATTTTCTCTTCCATGTTAATTTCAATGTCTCAACTCTGAGTTGCATGATCAAATAGTCCTTCCTCTAGAATCTACATCAATGCATGTTTCATTGCACCATATTGAACACCTATTATAAATATATTACTTTAGTGCTCAATCCATTGTGTTTGGAGTACAAATTGGACCCATTCCTCACCTCATTAGCTAAATCTCCTTATTGACTACCTTATTCAAGATTGATATGTTCCTTTAAGTCTCCTATTAGCATAATATTGTTACACATAGTGCAACCCTATTTGTAGGCTAGGCCACATGGCAAATGCCCAACTTGCATAATTCTAATTTTAAATATATATTAGTTCCAATCCAATTTTATGTAAGATAGCCATTA
Source organism: Sequoia sempervirens (assembly GCA_007258455.2). Classification (NCBI taxonomy): domain Eukaryota; kingdom Viridiplantae; phylum Streptophyta; class Pinopsida; order Cupressales; family Cupressaceae; genus Sequoia; species Sequoia sempervirens. The sequence continues at coordinate 170,861,290 of VDFB02058242.1, read as the reverse complement.
ACTTGTGTCCTTATGCATCAAATTTTTCAAGTTGAACAATACAAACATGTATTATCATTATTCTTAGGTTATTAATGAAATATTTAAGAATAATCTAGAAATGAAAATATCAATTGAAAGAATACTCATCTTAAAAATAGTAAAAGTATCATTTCTACATCCTCATGCATCTCAAATTTTACATTTTTTAATGTGTATGTGGAATTTATACAACAAATCTTTAGAGGCTTGAATTGCTATTGAGATAAATTAAGTTCATTAACTATTTCCTTATAAGGAAGTCCCATTATACTTTTCAATTTAATTTGTTCCCAAATATTGTATAGAACACACACACACACACATAAAATTTGATAGTTTCAGGGAGTCCTAGTATGGGTTGTACAATAAGTTCAAAACTATATGTCATGATTCAATTTTAGATTAAATGTATGACACAAGCTAGTCTATGTGAGATCAAATTCTACTAGAATTTTATCATAGTTCCTTGACATCATATTCAATATCAAATTATAGATCTCAATTACTAGTTGTATCTACTTATATTAATAGAATGGTATTAAATGATTGATCTTTCTAAATTATTAGAAATAGCTATGCAGTTATATTCTTCTCTTGTTTTCCAATCTCAATTATTTTGGATATAGATTACATGGTTGTATTCATTGTTTAATTATTAGAATATATACCATTTAACTGTAATAGGAAAAAAAAAGTTGCTATTTTTCTTCACAAGCATGAGACAAGAAAAGAAGTAGGAAAATAATAATAGAATAGATTTCTATGTATTTTGTATTGGCTATTGTACAACAATAAAAGACCTAGATGTTGTATGGGTGAATAAAAAATTCTATATAACATACTTTATATTTGATAAATTGTAATACTATGGTAAGTATTTGCTATTATGAATATATTTATATCTATTGTTTTTAAAAAATTTAGATTTTATATTGTAAAAGAATGGAAAATATTTGTAATCTAAGATTAAAAAATAATAATAAATACAATTTTATATTTAGAAAGATTAGAAAACATCAATATTATAATGTAATTATAAAAAAGTGTAAAAAATAAATATTAATTTTATAAGCACTACTCATTGGAGCCAACTAACTCCTGGACAAAAAGCACCTATTTACATACAAAAATGCATGAAAACATACATAACGACATACATGGGGGAGCATGGTACCATACATAACATGAAGAGACAATGTAGTGTGGGGCCCACCAGACAGATGATAGAACTAACGGAAACAACGACCACCGACAACCGAAGGAAAGGGCATAGGAAGCGAGGAGGTTTCCCATTGCAGTTTATACATCGCTATTTTTTTGCCTTGTGCGGGAAGGTAACTGTTAGTGCGGGAAGTCTGAAGGGTGGTGTGTGATGTGGTTTAAATTGTTGCACACTGTTTACTTGAAAAACCCTATGTGCTTCCAATATTCTCATCTTGCAGGTTGAAATCAAAACATTGGAGAGCAAGGTCACATCGCAGGTAGGGGAGAGGACCAAGCGAGTTGAGGTGAGGTGTTTCTAACCGATTGTATGCTATGTTGAAGGTTTTTATGTTTTTTTTTTTATGTTTTTTTGTATTGTTTGATGTGTTCTTGTTAAAACCATGGGAATGTAATGAAATGTGGATTTAAAGCTATGTTTTTGTTCAAAGATTTTGTTATTAAAACACCCATTGAGTTGCAAGTGAAAGGTTGCAGAGCAAGGGGAGATTGCAAAAAGTGAGTTGAGGGGTTTGTAATGATTTGCATTGTTAGTTATAAGGGGGTTTAAAATGTAATGAGGGTTTTTGTTTGTAAATTATTTTCAAACTTTAAGTGGGTTTAGGGTTTTGTAAAACCCAATGTTTTTCATCCTACAATTTTAGAAAACAAAATGAATGTCTTTACCAACTTTTGTTATTTAGACCTTAGGAATGTAATGAAAGATAATGTTTTATAACCATGCATGAGGGTTTTCCATTTCATTCATATTGGAGTGATAATTGCAAGTTTAAATTGTATTTGTTTTTCATGGTGTTTCAAGAGGCCACATTTGTTTGAGGCATTTTTTCAAATAGTTTACTACCTTGTCTATGAAAGCATGTTACTAAGCATAATAGTAAGCAATAACAGAGACAAGGTAGTGAACAGTTTAAAAATTGCCTCAAAGAAATGTGGTGACAAGCCATAGACAAGGAAATGAACTATTTGTAAATATGATTGCTTATGTATGGCTTGTAATTGTGTTTTGGCAGACATATACTCAACTCACACTGTTTTTTCCAATTTGCAATCACACTATGCATGTTTATGGTTGTTGGAAAACATCATGTGTTTACTATGAAAGAATAATAGTAGATTTGGATTGTGATGGTGTTGCAACACCATGGTGATTGGGATGACATGACAAGCCATAAACCAAGCAATGAACTGTTTGTATGTATGATTGCTTATCTATGGCATGCCATTGTGTTTTTGGGAGAGATTTATTCACCTCACATTGTGTTTTCCAAGTTCCAATAACTATGCATGTAAATGGTTGTTGGAAAACATTGTGTATTTTCTATCAAAGTATATTAGTAGATTTGGAGTGTCATTGCATTCGAACACCATGTTGATTGGAATGGGATTGCTTGTGAACTATTTCTATGTGTGATTGCTAATATAGGGCATATGCCATTTTGTTTTGGAAGACATATAGTCACCTCACACTATGTTTTCCAACTTGCAATCACACTATCCATTATCTTATATGTATTTTAACATTTACTTTAGAGTGTTGTAGATATTTTATGGTCTATGGTTTCATTAAAGCTAACAATGCCAATCCATTACACATTGTGTTGTGTAAGTTCCATGCGTCATACCATATTCATTGTTAGAAGTGTATTCTCTATTGTGCACTTGAATGTTTTTGTTCTATTGCATTTTTATTCTATTTGGGGGCTGCAGACTGCAAGGTAACCCATAGTGATCACGTAAGATTGAGAGACCATTTTCATTGTTTGTTTTATTGCTTGAATTAGAATGACAAGATTAGTATTAGTATTAGATTTATGTGATAACTTTGGAACTTTATTGGCTGAGGATTGGGAAGCAACCCATATCCTCCTAGGTAAAATTCAAATATTTTCTTCATTATTTTGATTCATTTCTTACATTAGAATGAAATGATTAGTCTTTTGAAATAAATCTGCTATTTTAAGGGGTTAGTTTATAATGTTTTTCCTTGATATTGTTATTTCCTCTCTATGCCATGTATGCAAAATGATCGTAGAAACTAGTCTTAGGTGCATTTATTAACTAATTTAAATAATTTTCTTCCCTCTTTTTTCCAAACAATGCACCATTTGTTGCATATTTGATGTTTCAACTGCCAAAAGAAATTTGTAAATCAGGAATACAAATATGCAAGTTTGACATCAAATCTTTTAATGTACTTGCTTTGTTGTATTGATTTGGAGTTTGATTTTAAAGGCATGCTAAGCTCAAACTAGGTTAATCTACAAGTATTTCTAATCTTCAACTTAGTACACATATCCAATATGTCCATGCGCGAGGGTATACACTAGAATAAATATTGACTATTTTATACTGCTACATGCTATTGATTCCCAATTATGGCTCTATTTTACATGCCAAGAAAAGTAGGTTTCCACAACCTAAGAGAAGAAATCCCTAAAATATAAGTTCCACTTATTTTTGTCATATATGATAACATTGATTTATCTTTTGGCATAGAAATGAGTTTCTTATGATATGGATGGTACAATAGTGATGTAGAGTATAATTGTGGTTATGTTTGAGGACATAACTTGTTATGAAATTGTGTAATGGAAGGTCAAATTGATATCAGGTTTGAGCTGCTGCAGTACTGACTTAATGGATTTATGTTGTAGAATTGTCATAATACATATTATTGTGTTTTTTAATTCTGTATGTTTGATTCTAAAGTTACATAATTTTTTTGGAAAATTTTGTCTATTTGAAGAAGAGCATAGCATATTTTTTTCTTTTTTTATTGAATTAAAGTTGTTGAGAAAAATACATAGAACCATGGCTATTCTCAAATAATAGCCATAACTAGTATAGCTAGATAGCAACCAACTAAGTATGATACATGTTAGCCCTCCAAAGAAGGAAAAAATGAAAATAGAAAGAATAAGAAATCTATCACATACCAAATGGGACTGAAGCAAGAGAAAACTATAAACTAAAATAGTCCCAATTGAATAGTAACCGATTGAAGCGTTCAGTTGCGTAGGTTCTCGTATCGGCTTTGATATCCAATTGATCAACCATGTGGTTCATAATATGATGTATGCCCTTGAAGCATTGATAATAGGATTTGTTCAAACATCCCTCAATACAATGAATAATTATCCAAGCAGGTTCAGTCTAAGCTGACTTGCAATTCTAAACAAGAATCATGGAGGCTTAGTGTATGACATCTCCAACCTAAGGAATAGCACAATGTTAATGGATTTATTTTTGTGACTAGTATCATAAGGGTATTATTTCAGGTCCTAGGAGGTCAAATTTTCTACTTTGCACACTATAACTTTTTCAATTTACAATGGATTTGCATTGCATTCAAAAAATGATAGATTCCATGAATAGATCTTAGTCAACTTGATTGGCTAATTGCATACTCTTCAAGATAAGGTGGACAATACTATATAAAGGTCGATTTACATAGACAAGGAAATGATTTTTTTTTGTGTATGATTTCTTATCTATGGGCTGCCACTGTGTTTTGGCAGACATTAACTCACCTCACACTATTTTTTCCAACTTCCAATCGTATTGTGCATGTATATGCTTGATGGAAAACATCGGGTGTTTACTATGAAAGCATGATAGTAAATATGGATTGTTATGGCATTGCAACACCATGGTGATTAGAATGCCATGACAATCCATAAACACTAAAATGAACTATTTATGTGTATGATTGCTTATCTATGGGGTCCCACTATGCTTTCGCAGACATATAGTCACTCACACTATGTTTTCCAACTTGGAATCCTATTGTGCATGTATATGCTTGTTGGAAAAGATCTGGTGTTTAGTACAAAAGCATAATAGTAAATATGGATTGTCATCGCATTGCAACACCATGGTGACTGGAATTCCATGACAAGGCGTGGAGTAGGCAATTAACTGTTTCCATTGTTTGTTTATGGCTTTTCATGGCATTTGAAGATGATGGTGGTGGAATGCAATGAGAATCCATATTTTGAATTATGCTTGGATACATTTTTTTCAACAATGGATATTTACTATTATGCATGGTGTTCGAAGCCATCAAAATCCATATTTACTATTATGCTATGATAGATTTTTTGCAAGCATGTGTAGCTTGTTCAAAAGAACCTGTTTTAGGATTTTAGCCATAGAAGCAAGGAAGTGAATTGTTTGCAAGCATGGGTAGCTTGTTCAAAAGAACCTGTTTAAGGCTTTTAGTCATAAAATTCCTCAAAGAAATCTAGCATCGTGGTGATGGAATGCCATGAAAATTGATATTACAGCTGTTGCAATATGGATTGTCATTGTAACATGTACTAATTAAAATATCAGTATAATTAATAAATTAGCCAAAAATAATGAAACAAATATGATAACAGGGGGAAATTCATTTAAAACCAACTTAAAAAACTTCATTAATATGAAAGTACTATTTTAGTTAGTGTCTTAGATAAATTTTTTCCTTTAATGAATTTGAACAATATATGCTCTTATATTTCAATGATTAACATATTCATGAATTGAATGCAATGATTGGACTGAGATAAGTAATATTAAAGCAATTCAAAAAACTTCACAACCATAAACATGAATGAGACTATAGCATGGGCCTATTTTTCTTGTGTGGAAAACCCTCTTGGGGTAGAAAAACCACTGAAAAATTGCCTCATTGGCTTAATCTAGAACTTTTTGTTTACAATGCTTCGTTGGCTATATATCAACATTTTCAATCAATGTTTTAATGATAAAAAGAGTATCACTTCTATTTCTTTTACAACATCGTCTGATCTCGCATCACTCAAGATTTAGATGCAGAAGTTTAAGTACAAAATAATTGATTATTTTCACAAAGCACTGAATGTGCTATCCAAATAACTTTCAAATATGAATCAATGAAATGCCATTTCTAAACTGAGAATAATACTTATTTTTTGCTCACCATCTTTTCAAAAGAATACATGGAAGGATATATATATGATGTTATGGATTACTAAACTAGAGTATCTTTTTCAAACTGAAAAGTAACTTTCTTCTCTAAATGTCCCTTAAGAGGTAACATTTACAAAACTGAAATGTTTCTAACAAATTTTAATCAATGCTTCCTTGAAAAAATGCCTGATGTCCTAACATAATAGTATATATCATAAAGATATTTGAAAGTATAAATTGTGTTGCCAAAGATAAAGACTATTGAACCATGACAAGAAAAACTAATGCTTGACACAACGAAAATGAACAATTGTCATCATCTGAACAAAGCTTGACAATAGCTAACCACAATACCAATGTGGATTAAGTTATAGATCTGAGATAATAAAAAATTTACCCAAACAAAATAAAAATAATTCAGCTTTGAGTCAATACCCTACACTATATGTAGGGTTGGAAGGCAATAACAGACTTTATACATTTTAACCCTATTGAAAAAATAGTGGGTTGTACATTGTATATCATGCAGTGTTTTCCAACTTACCATTATACATAGACAGTATGGTTGCAATGAAACTCATGTTTTTTACACATTGAGAATTTGATGAAACTCACCTAAAAAAATTTATTACAACTTTTTGGTGGACTAAAATGTGGGTTTCAAAATCGTAATATGATGGTAAATCAAAATGCACTGAATATTTGCATGTTGGAAAACATAGTCTGGGATGTCAGTACATAATTTAATGAATTTACCACTTGAAATAAGACATGTACATACATGAATAACGATTATCCCTTTAAAAAAAATCCAAGCACATACCATAGGAAGAGAACTTCACTAAAAAACGCACACCTTTGTAGCATTTGAATTGTTGCAAACTCATGTGCTAGGAAATACAAATGACATAGGAGGAAATGGTATGTGCTTGGATTTGTTGAAAGGGATAATCGTTACTCCCATTACTCATGTATGTACATGTCCTTTTTCAAGTGGGAGATTCATAAAAGCATGTATTGATATCTCACACTATGTTTTCCAATTGCAAATAATCAAATGCAATTTGACATCCCACACTATGTTTTCAAATCTGCTAAGGGATAGAGTTTTGAATATATTGAATACTTTCAAATCATAAAGGGAAAAACATGTGGTAATGAAGTTTTTGTGTTAATGGATGAGTTTGAGAAGTATATCACAATCGAGAAAGGAATACATTTCAAGAGTTAGTGGGTTGCAATTTTTTGTAACACCTCGTGTTTTCCAATATGTAGTGTTTCAAATAGTATTCATCTAACTAAGAGCTTTTATTTTCATAAATTTTTTTCGATGTTTATTTCTATTGTGAAGTAGTCAATGAATCAATAGTTGGAAGTAAATATCAAATTTTTTTCTAGATGTTCATAGTGCTATTTGTTACTAACTTTTTTTCCCTTATTTTTCGGCAGTACAACCAAAAATGTTGAACTCAAGAATTTACATTGGGAAGCTTCCCTGTGACAATGAGGAAGACAATGAAAATCCCTTCATTATGGAGAGGTTGCGTTGTTCCTTCAAATTCAATTGTCGTATGGTGGAGGATGCCATTTACAAGATCAACAAATTTCTTGAGCCCATCAAACATGTACTCCCATATTTTGAGGCTGATATGGCATGCGGTTTCCTATCAAACTGCATGGACCTGTTGACAAACCGTATTCAAGTTTAGATTTTGTGTGCAAAGTATGTTTGGATTCATGTAGTCAATCACATTCAACTTCAGGAAGCATTGGAAAGATATGATGTTGATCAAGGTATCTACCTTGTTGGTGGCATCTTCCCACATTCATTGCCTCAAACATCCTTAGATATGAGGTGTATACAACAAACATTTAGTAGTGCCATACAATATCAGGGAGATCATTTTTTTGACCAAGCAATGCGATTGGATGGTCATGTTGTTGAGCCACACATAAAAGAGGACATTCGAGAGATGTATCTTGCCTTGCATGCACTACTTGACCACCCCGCACCAGTTCCATAAAATAATGAAATGGTTATTTAGTGGCTTCGCATACGATGCCCCTACCATTCCAGTGAGGGTAGAAATGTAAAGATTATAAAAGTAAAGATAGAAAATGTAAAGAGTGAATTTGATTAAGATGTCGAAAGACTTGTTAAATGAGAAATGGAAACTAAAACACTACAATTGAATGAATGAGAATTTGTATTGTTGTTTATTAGTGTTTATTACTATATTTTTTATCAATCTTTATTACTATTTATTACTATTTCATTCTTGACTACTTTTTTGTTAAATTGCAGATTGTAAAACACACAGTGTTGTAAAAACAACAACCCACTGACAGTTGTAAAACATAGGGTGTTGTAAAGTATTTTGTATTACTCTTCATTAGTGTTTATTGGAAGTATTTTGTATTGCTATAATTACTTTATTAATTTTTATTACTGTATTTCACTATGGACAATTCAAGGTGAAGAGCATGAGGCATATGCAATGGAATATCACAGGTTCAATTAACAAGGTATGAATGAGCAAGAAATTTTCAATAGATAAAGGTCATGAACATTGAACCAATAGTATGACAGACACCACAACATTTAAGTAAACCTATGATCAACACTCTCTTTTCCATTATCAATCTTATTCCCAATTTCATCCATGAAGAATTTCCTCAATGTGTAGATCCTATTGTTAGCCATAACTTGAGCAGGTGTCAAGGATAGCTTTTAGTTTTTGATTATCCAAGTAGCCATTGAAAAAATTGGGCCTTACCAGATAACATGTGGTGAAAATCTTTTTCAATTTATTGTGGAAAAGAGTTCTTCACACTATAATGTGCAGTTTTCAATTAACCTTTTTTGCATGAATTCCATTTCTTTGATCAGCTATTTCGAGTTTGATGACCTTGATCAAGAACGAGGAGGGTAGGGCTCTATAAAATCAAGTTTCCAATATGCTTAGCCTCTTCACGAAGGCTCAGATTTGTCTCACAAGTTAGGTATACAAAAAGATTGTAGCCAATAACAAGCACACTTTTTCTTCTATTCCACTTACAAAGCATCACCAAACGCCTCAAATTTTTCAATTTTTTTCCCATGATCTGGTTGCTCTTATCTAGTTTGATAATTTCTTCATATTCACAGTTGGAATGAATTTCATTCGCAAAGGTTATTGATCTGTTTAGCATGTAAACTGGAATGCCAATATTCCAATTCTTGTTCACTCTCTTTCCCAAGGGAAAAGCATGTTTTTTGGAGCAATAATCAAAGGCTTGCTTATAAGATTTTTGTAAGGGCTTAATCAAGCCTTTGATTATTGCTCCAAAAAACATGCTTTTCCCTTGGGAAAGAGAGTTCAAGAAGTGGAGTATTGACATTCTATTTTACATGCTAAACAGATCAACGACCTTTGCGAATGAAATTCATTCCAAGTGTGAATATGACGAGATTATAAAAATAGCTAAGAGCAACTAGATCATGGGAAAAAAATTGAAAATTTTGACGTGTTTGGTGATGCTTCCTGACTGACATAGAAGAAAAAGTGTGCTTCTTATTGGCCACAATCTTTTTCTATGCCTAACTTGTGACAAAAATCTGAGCCTTCCTGAAGAGGCAAAGCATGTTGGAAACCTACTTTTACACAACCCAGGCCTCCTTGTTCTTGATGAAGGTCGTCATGCTCGAAATAGCCAATCAAAGATATAGAATTCATGGATGCATAGGTTGAAAAAGTTCTTGATGGATCAAAGATATGGAATTCATTGATGAAAGAAATGGAAATCATGGATCAAAGTTGTGGCTAACAGTAGGATCTATAGGTTGATGAAGTTCTTTATGGATGAAATTGGGAATAAAATTGATAATGGGAAAGAGAGTGTTCACCATAGGTATACTTAAATGTTGTGGTAAGTATCCTACTATTGGTTCAATGTTCATGACCTTTATCTACTCAAAAGTTCTTACTTGTTTATACCTTGTTAAGTGTACCTGTGATATTGCATTGCATATGTCTGATGTTCTTCACCTTCAAATGTCCATATTGAAATATAGTAATTAACCACTTAGAAAAGGAATTTAAACACAAGAAAAATCTTGTCATAGTTGAAAGAAGAGGATGTTAATGTTGCTCAGAGAGAGCTGCAATGTTGGTGCAGAGCAACTTGTTGCTCAATTTGATAAAAAGAGTCTAGATAGGTAGATATGTTGATGTTTAGGAGGTTCAGACTCAATTTTTCCAACCTCGAATGAAGACATAAATGGAAACATTTAATCTCTAAAGATGGCTGACCTTCCTTGCAATCAATATTTATTTGTAATTATGTTTCTTTGGCAATCAACCTAGCTATTATTTGGAATTATATTTTTCTTTTGGTGGCCAACCTACTTCTTGAAGAGGTGTGACCTCCCTTGCAACAATGTATATATAGAAGTTCATTCTCCCTCATTTCATCATCAAGCAAGTTCATTTCCTTCCTTCTTACAAGTGCGAATTATTCAAGAGTCAGGTGCGATTTGTTCAAGAGAAGAGTGTGAATTCTTCTAGAAGCAGATTGTGAATTATTTCAAGTGCAGATTTGTGTTCAAGAAAGGGAAGATTGTTATCTATTGTTACAACCATTGTTGGTGCTGAATATTGGCCTTGTGATAGGCCTCATTGTAAAGAGTTTTTTTTCCATTGTCTATATATATAAGAGATATATTTGTTGTTGGGTTTTTCTCCCTCAAGTGGAGGGTTTTCCCAAGATATCTGTTGTGTTCTTGTGTTGATTTTTGAATTAATTTTTATGTGCATTACATCTTATCATAAAACTAACACGATAGAGTCATAATAATATTTAGGCCATGTGAGGACCTTTTATAATGTTTTTTGTGGTTTTCAGTCATTATGTGGTTATTAGGAGAAATGTTGCAAATTTGGTAAAACGTTGTTAGGACAATTTTGTAAAAATGCAAAAAATGTAAAATCATTGAATGCCAAGGGTCAGGTGGTTGTACAAGCAGTTTTTGGCATTCAAAGCTATCATTTGAGGTATAAATATGTGGTGAACATGTTGGAGGAGCTTGTACAAGGCTCTAGAGAAGAAACTAAATAAAATTTCTTACATTTCTTGTTATTTTCTACTAAATTATGAGTTTGTAGACCTGGTACAGTTCCCTACACGCTACTATTGAAGTGATTTTCATCTAGAACACTAATAATATGTGTTAGCTTCCTTTCAAAGTTGTTTTGATTGGTTTTGGGGGTTTTTTTGAAATTAAATCACCATTTCCTTCAAGCAACAAGAGGGTGAACATATGAATATATATTGAGATGGACTATTTTGCTGAAAGTAAGGGTTGTCATAAAACTAGAAGGTGAACTTGAAACCATTATTTTCTTACACTGTGTAGAAAAATAAGAAGTGAGCCACAACCTAGTTTTTTTTCCATGATGCAACTATTTGGTAAATTTTGTGTTGGAAAACTTATGAATAGATAATGAAACAAACTATTTTGCTGAAACTAAGGGTTGTCATAAATCAAGAAGATGAACTTAAAAACATTTTTTTCTTACACTCTACAGAAAAATAAGAAGTGACCAACAACCCACTGTGTTTTCCATGATGCAACTATTTTATAAACCTTTCAGCTATATCATTACTTGTTTAAAGAACTCGATTAGAAGAAACTAATGACAACCAAGTCAACTACTCATAAGAAGGGTCCAAAGAGGGTTTCATAGATTTACATCAAACAATAACAAAGAATATGAAAGATAACAAAAATATTTTCTTTCTTCTCAACAACTGACAACCAAAACAAAAGGAAACACAAAAACTTAAGCAAGAAAAAATAATTCCTTAAAAAAACCCTTCAATACAACTTTATGTTATGATATCTATCTTACAAGCCCTCAGTCTTTGATTGCATAACCTTGATCATTCCTTCATATTGTTCTTCATATGGCATGGTGTGAATGTTGTTATGATACATGAAGGTATGTTTTAGTTGTACATAGATAAAGATATATGTGAGATTTACAAATATGTATGGCCTATGTGGGTGCAACAAATAAAGGAATGTGACACATTGATTAGATGCAAGCAAGGCATATGAATGGCTTACTAAAAGTATTTGATATGGGTGGAAAGAATATGGAAGGCTAGATATACAAATGAATGGAATGGAAATGCTATTGATTCATCATTTCTGAGTTGTAGGTAGAAAATCAAATGCAAGAAATAGAAATATGAATGACCTAGGTGGATCCAAACAAGAAAGGAATGCAATGCAATGATGTGATGTAAGGAAAGCATATAAATGGTTAATGAAATGTTTTCAATATGGGAGGAAAGGATATGGAAATGAATGGAATGGAAATGCTAGGAAGTGATCATTTCTTTCATCATAGAGTGGAATGATTCCCCCTTTGTTATTGGTTATGCTTTTTCTAATCATCATAGGGCGGACTGAATCGATACATACACATAAAAAAAACTCATGCCCCATTCCTCACTCTCCTTCGTACACAACAAGGTGTAGAGATCCTCAAGCTTCCTCGAAATGTGACAACAAAAGAAAAGATATAAAAAGATAATGATATTGATGGAGAAAAGATACAAGAGTTAAGATAAAGCACAAGCAGTCATGCATGCAATATGAAAATGATAAATATGCAAGATCATTATAATGAAAAAATCCAAATGCTAATGCATATGATAAGGACCAATGCACAAAATAGTTCTATGATGGAAAACATAGTGGGTTGTGACTCAATAGAGCTGAATGTTTTATTATGTTAAAGAGTTTATGGTTTGTGATAAAATGTCCCCTTTGCAACATCTGAATTGCTAAAAACTCATGCACTATGAAATAAAAATGGCATGAGTCCAATTCAATTCCATCTCCATATGCAACAAGAGATAGTGGTAGCCTTACGTTTCAAATGCTCAACAATTGGGTTGGTGATTGTTGAGTTGTGGAGGAAATGGTATGGGATTGGATTTTGTTGAAAGGGATAATTGTTACTCCTTTATGTAGATATCTTATTTCAAGTGGGATCTTTCCTGTTTGTTCTATATCCACTACCGCATTACAAAAATTACCTCATCCACCAACCTCGAATGCAGCTATTGTTGTGGCATCTTTAACTTTTATCAGTTGCACAACAAGACCTTTCACTTTTGACCTATCGGTTGTGCGAGAACATCTTCCATTGTTGTCTTTGTTTTATGAAATTCTTGTCTTTTAGATTGCAGCTCTCTCCAAACAACATTAAGCTCCTCTTCTTTTCACCATGATAGCTTCTTGTGTTTTAATTCCTTTTCTAAGTAGTTAATTTTAGTGTTCGCTTGTTCTTCTCCACTTTAAGCATTTCCACCTATTTTTTTGTAGTGTGTTTATGATTAGAGTATGCAGATGTTTCTTTTCACAACCTTGTTAGGGAGCTTGTCTTCCTCTTCGGAGAAGACTTCGATGCATCCACCCAACTGATTGTATTTTTCTGCACTTAGATTTGATATTGCCTTTTTGTTTTCTCCATTTCCAACTGTATTTGTTCCATGCAATTGGTAACTTCAAGAATGCTCTCCTTCATTTGTCCAATCCCACTTTCTGCATCACCTCTCTCTCTTTCTCTACTTGCACAAATTTGTATGCATTAGAAAACCTTTAGAGTTAATTGCCTTATGTATTTCCATTTTCCCCTTGCAAATACTGCACGTGATTTTTTTTCATTCCATATGAATTTATGCACGTAGAGAAAGAGATAGATGATGCTATAAGTGGTGTTGAACAAATGAAGGAAGGAAAAAATTGTTGAAGTTAGTAATCCCATGGAACAAATACAATTAGAAATGGATGAACAGGAAAAGGCAATATCAGATCTAAGTGAAGAAAAACAGAATTAGTTGGGTGGAGCCATGCAAGTCTTATCCGAAGAGGAAAACAAGCTCCCTAACAAGGTTGTGAAAAGAAACATCTGCATACTCTAATCATAAACACACAACAAAAACAATAGCTAGAAATGCTCAAAGTGGAGTAGAACAAGCAAACACTAAAAATAACCACTTAAGAAAAGGAATTAAAACACAAGAAGAAGCTATCACAGTGAAAAGAAGAGGAGCTTAATGCTTTTTGGAGAGAGCTGCAATCTAAAAGACAAGAATTTCATAAAACAAAGACAACAATGGAAGGTGTTATCACACAACTGATATGTCAAAAGTGGAAGGTCTTGTTGCACAACTAATAAAAGTTAAAGATGCCACACCAATAGTTGCATTTGAGGTTGGTGGATGAGGGAATTTGTGTAATGTGGTAGTGGATACAAAACAAACATGAAAGCTCCCACTAGAACTCGAGAAGTGAGTCACAAGCCAATGTGTATCCCATCGTGCAACTAATATGTGCATTTTATGTTGGAAACATATGAGCAAATATTTGAATGCAGTGTTTTGCTGAAAGTAAGGGTTTTTAAAAAATAGGAAGGTGAAGTTGAGAACAATGTTTTTTTAGAGTTCGCATAAAAGAAACTGCTAATTGAAGAAGACTTGAGAAGTGATTCTCAACACACTGTGTTTTCCATCCTGCAACTACTTCGTAGAACCCAGTGTGTTTTCCATCGTGCAACTAATATGTGCATTTTTCTATTCCAAACATATGAACGAATATTTGAATGGACTGTTTTGTTGAAAGTAAGGGCCTTTAAAAAATAGGAAACCGAAGTTGAAAACAATGTTTTCTTACATTTTTCATAAAAGAAATCGCTAATTCAGCAAGACTTGAGAAGTTATTCGCAACCCACTGTGTTTCCCATCCTGCAACTACTTCTAAGAACCCACTATGTTTCCCATCATGCAACTAATATGTGCATTTTGTGTTGGAAAAAAATGAGTGGATATTTGAATGGAGTGTTTTGTTGAAAGTAAGGGTTTTGTTATAAAATACGAAGGTGAAGTTGAAAGGAGTGTTTCATTATAGTTTGCATAAAAGAAAGCGCTCATTGAAAAAGACACGAGAAGCAAGTCAAAATCCACTGTGTTTCCCATCGTGCAACTACTTCTCACAACCCAGTGTGTTTCCCATCGTGCAAATAATATGTGCATTTTTATGTTCCAAACATATGAATAGATATTTGAATGGAGTGTTTTGCTGAAAGTAAGGGGTTTTTAAAAATAGGGAGCCAAAGTTGAAAATAGTGATTTGTTACAGTCTACATAAAAGAAACCGCTCATTCAACAAGACATGAGAAGTGATTCTCAACCCACTGTGTTTCACATTATGGAAGTACTTGTCAGAACCCAGTCTATTTCCCATCATGCACCTAATATGTGCATTTTGTGTTCAAAACATAAAGAAGATATATTCAAATAGAGTGTTTTTATGAAAGTAATGGCTTTTTAAAAAATATGAAGGTGAAGTTGAAAACATTGTTTTGTAATAGTCTTACATAAAAGAAAGCCCCCATTGAAAAAGAAAGGAGAAGTGAGTAAGAAGCCACTGTGTTTTCCCATCCTGCAATTACTTCTCAGAACCTAGTGTGTTTTCCATCGTGCAACTAATATGTGCATTTTTTTGTTCCAAATAGAAAGAGTTTTTAAAAATAGGATGGCAAAGTTGAAAACAGTGTTTTGTTACAGTTTGCATAAGAGAAAATGCTCATTGAACAAGACAGGAGAAGTGAGTCAAAAGCCACTATGTTTTCCCATCCTGCAACTACTTCTCAGAACCCAATGTGTTTTCCATCATGCAACTAATATGTGCACTTTTCTATTCCAAATAGAAAGGGGTTTTTAAAAATAGGATGGTGAAGTTGAAAATAATGTTTTGTTAGAGTTTGCATAAAAGAAACTGTTCATTCAACAAGTTAGGAGAAGTGAGTTAGAAGCCATTGTGTTTTCCCATCCTACAACTACTTCTCAGAACCTAGTGTGTTTTCCATTGTGCAACTACTATGTGCATTTTTTTGTTCCAAACATAAAGGGTTTTTAAAAAATAGGATGGCGAAGTTGAAGACAGTGTTTTATTATATTTTTCATAAAAGAAACCACTCATTGTACAAGACAAGAGAAGTGAGTCACAAGCCACTATATTTTCCCATCCTACAACTACTTCTCAAAACCCAGTGTGTTTTCCATCGTGCAACTAATATGTGCATTTTTCTATTCCAAACATAAAGGGTTTTTTAAAAATAGGATGGTGAAGTTGAAAATAGTGCTTTGTTACAATTTGCATAAAATAAAATGCTCAGTGAACAAGACTTGAGAAGTGAGTCAGAAGCCACTATGTTTTCCCATCCCGCAACTACTTCTTAGAACCCAACGTGTTTTCCATAATGCAACTAATATGTGCATTTTTCTATTCCAAATAGAAAGGGTTTTTTAAAAATAGGATGGTGAAGCTGAAACAAGTGTTTTGTTACAGTTTGCTTTAAAGAAACCACTCATTGAACAAGACAAGAGAAGTGAGTCAGAAGCCACTGTGTTTTCCCATCCCGCAACTACTTTTCAGAACTCAGTGTGTTTTCCATTGTGTAACTAATATGTGCATTTTTCTATTCCAAATAGAAAGGTTTTTTTAGAAATAGGATGGCGAAGTTGAAAATAGTGTTTTGTTACAGTTTTCATAAAAGAAATCGCTCATTGAACAAGATAGGAGAAGTGAATCACAAGCCACTGTGTTTTCCCATCCTGCAACTACTTCTCAGAACCTAGTGTGTTTTCCATCATGCAACTAATATGTGCATTTTCTGTTCGAAACATATCTATAGATATTCAAATGGAGTGTTCTGTTGAAAGTAAAGGTTTTCTAAAATATACGAAGCTCAACTTGAATAAATTGTTTTGTTATAGTCTGCAAAACAAAAATTTCTAGTTGCATGTTACATGGAATTTTAAGTTTGACATAAATAATAAGACATGAGGTGGCATTTCCTACCATATTTTATGGAATTTAACATTCTTTAGAATGATATTTTACATGAAATCTGGAAGAAAATTATCTTAAATTTTTAAAAATTAAGAGTAAACTCTTTTGACCCGAAGCTATGAATTGGTGAGATCATAAACGGGGGACCTCATCCCCTAAACCCCAAAGGGATTGGAGCCTTCATTGAAATATTACCAATACAACTTAACAATTGGACAATTCCACTATTGGCAGAAGACCGTAGTCTTCAAACATACCAAAGTGTTGTAATTTCGTAGAATAATTGATCAATAATTACATGATCAAAGAAAATGTAATTCCATAGCATAATTGTTCAATAATTAAACGATCAAATACTGAATGGAAATTGAATATTTTCAGCCTCTGTCATCCTCTCCTACAGTGCCTATTTATGTGCAATTGAGGAGATGGTATGATAAAATCTTATAGGCAATTCCACTTACAGTAGGGTTTGGGGAAGCCTCTACTTCAACCATTGCACTTTCAACACCTTCAGCCTATAAGAAACCCATGAATATAAATGACTGCCTTCAACAGTTAAGATATGGAAACAAGGAAAAGGAAACATCAAATCTAAGTGCATACAAAGAGAATTAGTAGGGGGAGAGATGAAAGTCTTATCTGAAAATGCAGACAACTTTCATAACACATTTATATGAACCTCTGGAGGATAAATACAATTCAAATTCAGACAGACCAAGAAACATTGCTAATAATCAAGGCTTTATTTTTTTGCTTCTTTCATAGAAGTTGAAGTAAATTGGGAAATTGAGCAGGCTGGTGTCAAGAATCAATAAAATCAGGCCTCAATTTCATTAACGACATTTCTTCGCACCCGCCACTTCCTTATTCATCATTGCCTTGTAACATCAAGAATGTTAATGTCACATCAAATTCAAATGCATGCAACAAATTCATTCAAATTATGACAATAGACATTCAAAAGAAGATTTCAAAATTACCCTTTCTTCCACTTTATTCCTCTAAAAAAACTAGGGATAATGTGTTTTCCAATATACTGTCAAAATCAGCATATTCATAACAGAAATGGAATTTTCTAAATGAAATCACAAAGACACTCTAAAATTAGAGCAAAAAGTTACTCGAACGACACACATTTCAGCCAACCACAAATGCATACTTTAAAAGGGAAAGTGCATGATCTCCTCCATAGTCTTCATGCCCTATTGAGGCACATTTTCCTATTCGAAATGGACACTAACTTGCTCGTGCAAAAAAAACAAAATTAGCATGGAAAGTGCATGATCAAATTCAAATGCATGCAATGAATTCATTCAAATTATGAAAATACATGCTCAAAATCATATTTTAAAATTACCCTTTCTTCCACTTTATTCCTCTAAAAGAACTAGGAATAGTGTGTTTTCCAATATACTATCAAAATCAACATATTCGTAATAGAAATGAAATTTTCTAAATGAAATAACAAAGACACTCTAAAATTAGAGCAAGAAGCGACTAGAATGAGACACATATTACATCCAACCACAAATGCATACATTAAAAGGGAAAGTGCACAATCTCCTCCGCAGGCACCCTTTCTTCTTGTTGCCCTGTGGAGGCACATTTTCCTGTCCTGAATGGACACTAACTTGATCACCCAATGAATTCAAAATTAGCAGGGAAAGTGCACAAGAAAATTCAAATGCATGTAATGAATCATTCAAATTATGAAAATACACATTCAAAATCAGATTTCAAAATTACCCTTTCTTCCACTTTATTCCTCTGAAAGAACCAAGGAAAGTGGGTTTTCCAATATACTGTCAAAATTAGGATATTCGTAACATAAATGAAATTTTCTAAATGAAATCATGTAAAGACACTCCAAAATCAGAGCAAAAAGTGACTGGAATGAAACATGTTATAGCCAACCACAAATGCACATTAAAAGGGAAAGTGCCCGATCTCCTTCGCGTGCACACTTTCTTCTTGCTGCCCTGTCGAGGCACATTTACCTATCCTGAATGGACACTAACTTGCTCGCACCCACCACTTCCTTCTTCATCCTTTACCTCTAATTCTAGGAATGTAAAACGTCACATCAAATTCAAATACATGCAACCAATTCATTCAAAATATCAAAATACACATTAAAAAGCATATTTTCAATATTACCCTTTCTCCTACATTCTTCAACTTTCCCCTTGGAACTATGCATCCGTGCTTGGTTGTAATATGTAAAAAAGTTGCAAGTGTTACGGGACAGTTAAAATTCCAAAATTTATTTGCACCTTCTCCTATAAGTAAGCATATAGTTTTGAATCATAAGAAACAAAATTTTAAGTTGGACTTCCTTACATTCTTGATGGGTAGGAAACAAAAACTTTTGACTAGCAAATAACTGACAGGAGACAGTGTGTTTCCCAACATTGAAAATAATGTGAGCATTTTTTTTTCTTGCAATCAGATGAAGATAGTGAAATGCCATTTTTACTATTACAAATAGCATTTAATACGACTATTCATTTGAAAGTATCCTTGATGAGAAAAATAGTCATCCTCAAATGATTTAAATGTCAACCTTTGTCTTTCATTTATAAGCAAGCTACCATAAACAATCAGACTTCAAGTGGAATTACTTTCCGGTATAATTTATATTAACATAAATAGAATACACATTATAAACAGACAACCAAATGATTATTGACATAGTCTACATAACAGAAAGTGGTCATTGAACAAGAATTGAGAAGTGAGTCACAACCCTCTATGTTTTCCATCTTGCAACTATTATGTGAATTTTGTGTTCCAAACATATGAACAAATATTGAAATGGAATGTTCGCTAAAAGTAAGGGTTGTCATAAAATATGAAGGTGAACTTCAAAACATTGTTTTATTACAGTCTGCATAATAGAAAGTGCTCATTGAACAAGAATTCAGAAGTGAGTCAGAACCCTGTGTGTTTTCCATCCTGCAACTCTTATGTGCATTTTCTATTCCAAAGGTATGACAATATTGAAATGGAATGTTTGCTGAAAGTAAGGGCTATTGAAAACATTCAAACTATCAATATAATTTCCAGTGGGGGATACATAAAAGTATCCAAAATCAACTGAGGTGTCACCAACCAATTGGATTCTCATAGTGTAAGTAGCCAAAATGTTTTCATTACATTCATACTGTCTATGTAATTGCAAGTTCCAAAACATTGGGTATTATGAACCTTGCAACCCAACTACTATTTTCAAACCCTTTACAAGTAACAACCCAATTGGTTACTCACCCCTCAGGTGAATTTGGATAGTCTTATATATCCTCGACTTGCAACTCCCTATAGAATGAGAAAACTCAGAACATAGAGATTTTTCCAAGAACATTACTCGTTACAATCTAAAACACATGTATTAATCACATCAACATTGGTCCCTCCTGTAGTGAAGGGATAGCTTCTTGCACAAGGAAAAAAAATTCTGGTGCAATTTGATGCGAGAGTCCACACCTCCTTGCTTTCCTATCCATGATGTTTCCTCCTGTCTATCGGTTTCATCACTTTTATCATCTGCCTTGGTCACCCGCACAATGCCATCTCATGTTATGCATATTTCTATGCATTTTTTTATGTATGTAGGTGTGTTTTATTGGGAGATTAGTTGTATCCATACAAAGTTTTAAAACATTGTGTGGGTTGAAGGTTTCATAAATCATGCACTCACATCCCATTGTGTCTTCCAACTTGCAATCATACAGAATTTTAATTGTTGTTGGAAAACACTGGGTTTTAATTTAAAATGGTGCCTTTCATTGCATTCCTATGGTCTAAATAACAAAAAAAAGTTGAGATGAATATTCATACTACTGTGTAAAATTCCAAGTTGCAAAACACTGGTTTTTCGAAATCTACAACCCACACAATGTTTTGAAACCCTTTACAAGTGAGGACCCAATCGGTTACAAACCCCTCACCTCAATTCCATTGGTTTTTCATCTCCCCCAACTATTCTCCAACCTTTCGCTTTCAACTTGCAGAATGAGGAAACCCACAATACAGTGTGTTTTCCAATAACAATATTTCTTACATATTAAGCGTGACGCTTCCTTCCATTGTTGGTTTCATCACTTTGATCATCCATCTAGTGGGCCTTGCACTACGTCGTCTCTTCATGTTATGTATGTTACAATGCATGTCGTTACGTATGTTTTCATGTGTTTTTGTGTGTACATAGGTCCTTTTTCTCTAGGAGTTGGAGAAAGCTAACTCCTCGACAAAACACACCTATGTTATATATGTATATAACATAATATGACATCCCCCATCCCACACGGTGGATAAAAAGAAATTGATGGAAAGATAGAAAGACTTGATAGATGTCGTCACATGTCAGACGCAAGAAAAGGACGTGCGGTAGTCAACAAACCCTAACATTTTTCCACATTTTATTTTGTTTTGGTTTGCCATTTTGTTCATTTTGTTTTGCAATTTTTTGGGAAGGGAGGTGCGAGCAGCGAAATGAGTTACAGGCAGCCATGAGGAGGGAGGTGGGAGGTAGCCGAACCAACACAACCTTTCAAATGGATTTGCAGGTGTTTTTATGTTGTTTTTATTATGTAGATAGGTACATTTTGTCTACGTTTTCTGAGAAGCATTCAACGACTATTGGTTAAAGAAAAAGCATTTTCATTAATAGCAAAATAAAATGATTATTTTGCATCTATGGCTTTCATATGAAATGCATTGTTTCTGTTTATGCAGAATAAAAAAATTCAACTAGAAATTCTTTACATTCGCCACAGTAAGAATGTCATCTATAAAAATATCATAACTTCTTAATGTAGAATAAATTTTGGAATTTTAACTGACCCGTACACTTGTAATTCAAGCTATGACAACTAGAATCACCTATTTTTAGTGTAGAAGCTTCACATCTCCAAAATCGTCCTCAATCCACCTGCCCTTCTTTTCTTCAATTTTCTTTCCTCAAATATATGAACCACCTAGAAGGAAGACAAGTACTGTTAGTGATAGATTAAATTGGAAAATTAAAGAAATTTGGTGCTACGAAAAATTCTTTTTATTCCAAATTTCACCAATATACAATTTATATGTTGTGGTGAGTGAAAAAATGCTAGCTTGCACAAAAAGTACACAAACTTATTAAACTGTACATTGGGATTTTAATTTCCAATTTAACCTATCACTAACACTAGTAGTATATATCAGCAATTATATCTACCATTATGCCATTTTGCGAGAACTGTGAAGCACTGAACGTTCATTTTGGATATATAAAAATCTCATCTCTCATAACATATGAAAGAGGCCATAACTTACAATAATCAATAAGCACATAGAAGACAAAACAATAAGGATACCACATACTACTACCAGACTTCTATTTATATGATGTGTATCTCAATGAACACCTAAACGGCATATCGGTATCATAGCCATTGTTCAATGATATTGTAAACTAAACCATTACTTCTATATAGACGAATGAAAGATATAGATCATTGCAAGAAAAAGGGTTAACAAGTCAACAAAAGCCTTTCCAATCACCTTGATTGATCCAAAAAATAGCAACTACTTTGCCAACAAAACACACCTATACAAATACAAAAATGAATACAATTGTACACAAAAACATACATAACATGAAAAGAAGGAAAAATAGGATGTCAATGCACAAAAGAGAATTAGTTCAATGGAGACGTGAGAGTCCTATGTGAAAAGGTAGACAATTTTTGCAAACAACATATTAAAAATAAAACATCCACATTCTCTAATAAGAAAGATGCTCCTAAAGCTGAGAACAACATTCTTCTAATGAAAACCTTAAAGTTTGTACACAATAACAATGTACTAAAGTTCATTCACCTACACAATTTATAGCAACTCTTACTTATAGAAGAAAATTGAAATTCAATTTCGTCACGTCATTTAAAAATAAATGCACAATATAATTTGTAGTTTGGAAAACACAATGTTGTTTTCCATTTATTTCATTCTCTACATTCAATGTTACATGGTTGAGAGCATGGGCAAGAACATCTTGAAAATATTTTTTTAATTAGGAAGTAGGAATGCAATGAAAGGGAACGTTTTATAAACACACACTATCTTCCAACAACCATTAAAACTCTGAATGATTGCACATTGGAAAACACCATGGGAGGTGAGTGCATGATTAATGAAACCTCCAACCCACACAATGTTGTAAAACCCTCTATAGACACAACTAATCTCCCAATAAAATGCACCTATGTACATACAAAAACACATGAAAACATACATAACAACATACATGGTACCATACATAAAATGAAGAGACGATGTAGTGTGCGGCCTGCTAGACGGATGATAGAAGTGACAGCCGACAGACGAAAGGAAATGTCACAGCAACGAAAGCAAGGTGGTGTCTCATCACATGAAATTATGCCAATTTTTTTCTCCTTGTGCGAGAAGCTATCTATTCACTGTGTGTGGGAAGGGCATTGATATGATTAATACATGCATTTTAGATTCTAACAAGTATTGTTCTTGGAAAACACTTTGTGTTATGAATTTTCTCATTTTGCAGGTTAAAAGTGAATCATTGGATAGCAACGGAGAATTGCAGGAAGGGGAGATGACCAAGTGAGTTAAGGTGAGGGTTTTTTAACCAACTATATGTACATAGGTGCGTTAGTTGGGATTTCCCATCTTATCAGTTGGGTTGTTACATCTAGAGGGTTTTAGAACGTTGTGTGGGTTGTAGATTTCTTCAAACTCATTTTTTTCCAATCCCATTACATTCTTACTATCTAATTCACAAAAGGCTCTCAAGACAGTCACAAAACATACCAAATTTAGGTGAGGGGTGAGTAACCAATTGGGTTGTTACTTGCAAAGGGTTTTAAAACATTCTGTGGGTTGCACATTTCAAAACCAGTGTTTTCCAACCTAGAATTTTATAGAACAATATGAATGCAATTTGGATAGTACAAACAATTGGAGTATGGGTTGTCATTTTCTAAGATTATTTTCTGGCATGAGAATTGAAGGAAGAATGACATGTGCATTTTCAGTTTGGAGAAAGGGGAAAAAACT
The DNA here is from genome assembly GCA_007258455.2 of Sequoia sempervirens. NCBI lineage: Eukaryota > Viridiplantae > Streptophyta > Pinopsida > Cupressales > Cupressaceae > Sequoia > Sequoia sempervirens. The sequence goes on along the minus strand of VDFB02058242.1, from coordinate 170,837,130 downwards.
CTATGTTTCATGTGTGCACATTCAAAGCTGATGGTTGGAGCACACATGTAGGAGTTGGAGGAGAAAACCAATGTTTTGAAATGTGGAATTTAACAAAATGGTATAAATATAATTTAGATGGTACAAATGTAATGAAAAGGAACCTTATAACAAGTCTTATGTAGAATAAAGTTTGCATTTCTATTTCTTAATATGATCTACATATATGTGCACAGTATGATTACGGGTTGGAAAGCACAATGGGAGGTGAGCTGACAACATGATTTACAAAACCTCCAACATGAAAAATGTTGTAAAACACTCTATGCACTGAAGCCAAATACCTTACTGGCTGTCTAGAAAATAGTGTGTTTCACCACACTCCTACGGTCTAAATAGCACCAAGCTTTTCAATTCATATATACTGTTTTCAAAAATTCTAGGATGCAAAACAATGTGTTTTACAAAACCTACAATCGACCTAATGTTTCAAAACCATTTATACACCACTATAGGGGTACAATGTCATGTTACATACATAGGTGTTTTTTGTCTAAATACTAGTTATTATATGAATCGACCTCTAATACTGGTATAGTATACCATGAGGGGAGAAGCTAACTCCTACACAAAAAGCAATAGTATACTATACCAGTATTAAAGGCCGATTCATATAATATACTAGTAGTAGAGGGAACAACTGATAGGAGATAGTGTGTTTTCCACCACTACAACTCCATTTCAATGCTCGCGCATCCCTCCTCATGGCCACCTATAACTCATTTCACTACTCGCGCCTCCCTCCCCAAAAACCTAAAAAACGAAATGAACAAAATGGCATACCAAAACAAAATAAAATATGGAAAAAAGTTAGGGTTTATTGACTTCCATGCGTCCTTTTTCGGCATTTGACATATGAAGGAATCTGTCAAGTCTTTTCATCTTTTCGTCGATGCCTTTTTGTCCACCATGTGGGATGGGTGATGGGGGGTATGATATCATGTTACATACATTGGTGCTATTTTGTGTAGGAGTTAGCTTCTCCAATACTAGCATATTATATCAATCGACCTTTAATACTAGTATAGTATACCATTAGGGGAGAAGCTAACTCGTACACAAAAACCAATGGTATACTATACCAGTATTAAAGGCTAATTCATATAATATACCAGTATTAGAGGGAACAACTATTAGGAGATAGTGTGTTTCCCAACACTATAAATAATTTGCAAGCATTTTATTTAAATACAACAATGGAAGGTGTGATTTTGAAGAAATTCATACTGTTTTGTAACATTCCATGTTGCAAAATAGTAGATGTTTAGAAGCAACAAAGTGTTTTTTCCAAAACTGCAAATAATGCAAGCATTTTATTTAAACACAACAATGCAGTCTGATTTGGGAGAAGACATTCATACTGTTTTGTAACATTCAATGTTGCAGAACAGTACATGTTCAGAAGCAAGCAACCCACCGTGAGACAACCCTTTACATTTAATCAAGGAGATTCAAATAACTGAAACCCAACATTGTGTTTTCCAAATTGCAATTATTTTGTATACTTTTTCTTTTCAATCATTCAAAATTTAAACAAAACAATGGAAGGAAGGTGTTATTTTGAAGACATCCATACTTTTTTGTAACATTCCATGTTGCAAAAACATAGGTGTCAAGAAGCAAGGCAGTGGGTTTTCCAACTATGCAAATAATGCGAGCAATTTATTAGTTCCAATAAGGAGAAAGCTAACTCATAGACAAAAAATACCTATGTATGTAACATTGTAACATGAGATTGAAATGGCATTTCACTTTCCTCATCTGATTCAACCAAATAACTGCTGACATTATTTACAGTGTTCGAAAACACATTGTCTCCATATAAGGTGTTAAGCAACAAGCAACCCATATAGTGTTGTAAAACCGTCTGCAACTGAGACGAGACAGTGTGTTTTCCAACTCTGCAAATAATGCGACCAATTTATTTGATCCAATTAGATAAAGAAAGTGTAATGTCATTTGTTCTTGGAGCATAATGAAAAAAACTCTTCATATTGAACTAACTGAAATGGGACAGTGTATTTTCCAACCTGACATCTGTCACACAATTTGAGCAAGCTTCTATCCAATTGGGTCAAGATGTTGGGTATGGTGAAAATCTAGCTATTATTGTTCAAGTTTCCTAATAGTATAAAATCTAATTACCTTGTGTGTTTGAGTTCAAATGCTATAAGCTTTTGAAGAGTGGAATGCTTGGTATTGCCATGAAATATGTCCACTGGTTTTCCAATGGTAGAAAGGACAGAAGAATGGATCTAGTTCAAATTAAAACCTACACTAAGTAGATGAGGCAGTGTGCAAATATTTTGAACAAGCTTATCTCACATAGGTTGGGTTTGGTTTGTAATATGCCTGTTGATCTAGTTCAGTTGAAAATCTAGGACTATTTTAAGATTATTGCTAAAACCTTGGATTTGGGCAAAATAAAGACTATGAAATGAGGCACAGTTTATTTTGAAATGGATATTTCAGGGAAAATGGAAAGTTGTTGTGAACAAGTTGGTTGGTAAAGAAGTGCATATTAACATAGCCCCCAACATAGGTGTCAAGAAGCAAGACAGTGGGCTTTCCAACTATGCAAATAACAAAAGCTTGTAAAGACATTCATTTTGTTTTCTAAAATTGTAAGATGCAAAACACTAGGTTTTACAAAACCATAAACCCACTTAAAGTTTGAAAACAATTTACAAACAAAAACCCTCATTACATTTTAAACCCCTTTACAACTAACAACGCAAATCATTACAAACCCCTCAACTCACTTTTTGCAATCTGCCCTTGCTCTGCAACCTTTCACTTGCAACTCAATGGGTGTTTTAATAACAAAAGCTTTGAACCAAAATGCAACTTTAAATCCACATTTCATTACATTCCCACGGTTTTAATAGGAACACATCAAACAATACAAAAACACATAAAACAATACATAAAAACCTTCAACATAGCATACAGTCGATTAGAAGCACAAGATTAAAGACCTCCAATGTCTGAAATGAGGAAGATAAACGATGATTAAATAGTAGAATGTTAAATTTTAACCCTTCTCCCAACAAAAACCCCCAAAAAAATATTTTATTTCTATTTCAGAAAAAACCCATTTCATAGTTCAGTCAGCTATTTCACAATGCTTCACAATCCCTATAGAAGGTTGAAATGGCACAAATAATGGCGAATATATACCTACCTCCGCTGTCGTCTATTGCGTGTGTTCGACCAGCTCGATTGTTTTCATGCTGCATGTTCATTCTCTTTGCACACAGGATCTCCTTGCTCGCGTGTCCCTCCTCATGGCCGACTCTAACTCATTTCGCTGATCCCACGTCCTCCTCATGGCGGCTTGAAACTAATGCATCCCTCCTCATGACTGACTCTAACTCATTTCACTGCTCCCGCGTCCTCCTCATGGCGGCCTGAAACTCATTTCGCCTTCCAAACCCTGCAAAACAAAATGAACAAAATGGTAGACCAAAACAAAATAAAATGTGGAAAAAAGTTAGGTTTGTTGACTGCCGCACGTCATTTTCCGACATCTGACATGTGACGACATCTGTCAAGTCTTTCCGTCTTTCCATCGGTGTCTTTTTGTCCACCGCGTTGAATGGGGGATGTGATATTATGTTATATACATATATAACACAGGTGTGTTTTTTTCCGGGAGTTAGCTTTGTCCCTACTCATTTGCGGAACTTCGATTTTGTGAAAGATGGAGCGTGAAGGCGACCACATAGATCTTCTCTTGACTTGTCAACAATCTATTAAAATGACGTAGAAAGTGATGATACATTAATTTGTACGCGTATGGAATAAGCTGAGGAGAATTTTCTAGTCTCACAAAATGTCGGTATAAAAGTTACCGTACTATTCGGAAACAGCCGTGAGTCATGCGTTAGGTACTGCATATTCATTTACCAATAGCTGAGAATGGATGAAATTATAGATTGAAAAGAGACGCGATTTACACTGGAAAAAGACGTAAGATTCCAAAGTTTGGAAAATCAGAGTTCACATTGTGGCGAACTCCTTGTTGAATACGGCAAATGACTACAACTCGTGGAAGATAAGTTCAAATCGTGCCAAACTACAACTACTTCATTTAACCATTGATGCGTGCTTACAAACCGACTGTTCTGGCATGTATACAAATTCAATGTTCAGCACGTATTCGAAACGTTTTTAAGTCACCATTTAATCTTGTGTTGAATAAAGGCGTGAGGTGCACGAGAATAGGAAGGAATACCAAAAATCTGTGTCTACATTTTCTTAGTTAGTCTATATTTGATCACCATTTAATCTTGTGTTGACTAAGTTACCACTCAATTTGGCTGTTCATATTTAAGAATCCATTTTTATGCTATTTGGCATCTAATTATTTCACAACATTTAATAAAATCATTCAAATTGTATAATTATATCATATTTCCAATTCAATTTTCATCTCAAGTTTCCTACTCATTTATTACTCTACAAGATATTTTAATAGCGTACATCCCTATCATTTAAGACTTCAAAATGCATTATTCAACTAATAGACTAATAGTTTTGTTAATTCTAAAATATGAAGATAAAAAGATTTATATTATAGTTTTCAAAATTATAAGTCTAAACAATATTAATTGATGATATTTGTAAGAGTAGTTGACTAATCAAATTATAATATGTAGAAAGGTTTCATACTTATCTTATCTAGTATCATTATGTGTCATTTTGTTGTCATACTATCTATTTTAGTAGAAAAATTATTTATTTTTCTAAATTAATTATAAGCACTTTTAGCTTGATTCTTAAGATGAAGATGGAGACTTAGCTATTCCACCATTAGAAATAAAAAAATGAAGATGATTAGGACTTAAGATGATTCATAAATTCAATTGATACACTGGTTATAATGAAAACAACGCCTCATTCAACTATTTTGTATTGATTGATCTAATCATTGAAGGATTGGAGAAACTCGGTGCTCCTAAACAAGATATAGGCTAGATCTCTACCCATGCTTACTCTTGATAGCTAAGATATTTGTACCTACATAGAAGTATCTACAAGACACAACATATTATGTGCACAATAGTGAACAAAACCAATTGTGAGGAAAATGAAATCCTTATACTATAGTACCACATGCATAATAGTTAGTACCTTAACCATCCATCCATCATTCTTTGTTAATGCATTCATAGCTTACACCAACATAGACTTAAGAACAACCTACAAATAACCATAAATGCAATACAAGACAATATCAAACAAGCTAGAAGATCTATTTTACATGATTATCATAGTAGTTGTGTGAATATATAACCCCATGTGACTACACTTAACCCAAAAATACCAACTCAAAGTTGCACTTACTATTGTTTCTATTTTGTAGTAGCTAACTATATGGAGTTTCCATCTAAACCACTTCATATAGTTGTTGTTACTCTTTAGTTCAACACTCTACTATTGTTGTCATTATCTTTTATGTTCCTTAAATTCTTATTCTCTGCTTTTAATAACTAATTTATTATTTTATTTTGCTTATCTCTTCCAATTTCAAATTCACCTACCACAATAAATTTCCCCCTGAAATGAACTGCTACCAAAATCCAAATCTAGGCATTAGAAATATAGGCCCCAAAAATAATAAGTTGTTTGGTAGTTGTAGGAGGAATGAACAGGAAAGGTCTAAGAGATATTGGTCAATAATTAGATATACATAAAAAATAAATGCTCTCACTTAGGATTATAATATTCCAACACTACCCGTTAATCATGAGTCTTGTTTATGTTCATTTTGTACTTCTAGAGCTAAAATTGTTCATCCCAAAGTCTTTCAAAATTTGTCATTGTAGAGCTCTACTTTTAGAGTTATTTTTTATCTCAATTTTTGGAGCCCATCTATAGCTCGATTGTTCTAGATTTGAACTTCTGGAGCTTCCAAAGCTTGAGTTTTGGAGCTCAACTTTTGAATCTTTGATATCTTGACTTCTATAGCTTAATTTCCAAAGCTCAACTTATGGAGCTTTTAGAGCTCAACATCAAGATATTTCATTCCAAAGCTCAACTTCTAGATTTTTTGAAGCTCTACAAATGAAGTTGTTTCTGGACCTCAACTTTTGGATCTTATAAAGCTCAATTGTAGATGACTTCTAAAATTAGCTATGAGGACTCTAAAGATGCTACCACTATATCCATGATGACCAAAATACTTTATAGATGCTCAAAGCTCTCTTGTGAGTTTCTTTGTAAAAATGTATGTGAGCTGCTACTCAAACATGCAATACAAAAATTTGATTTCTCCATGTTCTACAAACTCCCATGTGAAGTGATACCTGATCTATATATGTTTGATTTATTCATGGAAGTCTACATTATTTGTCAAATCTATTGATAATACATTATAAAAATATGGTTGTACTATTTTATTGCTATTATTCAAATATACTTTTATCCTCCATAACCATATAGCCTAAAATGTTGCTATATTTGCTACTATATACTCATCTTTAGTTGTGGAAAGAGAAACAATGGTTTGTTTCTTGAAATTCCATGAAATTAATTTTGAACCCAAATATAACACGCATCCTCATATGATCTTCATATTATCCAAACTTCCTATCCAATAACTATCAGTGTATCCAACCAACCCAAACTCAAGTATTATAGTATACAAGCTACCATATCCCTTAGTGTTGTTAACTTATCTCAAGATCCATTTTCCTTCTTGCAAATGTTTGTCTTATGGTGTCTCCATAAATTTAGAAATCAAGCTTACTACATGTATTCTATTAGGCATAGTTGTTGTCAAATACATTAAACTTTCAACCATACTTTTGTATAGAATTAGATTCACAAATGCTATTGCAATCTTCCTTGCTTAATTTCAAGCTTGTAGCTATTTGTGTTGGTGTAATTTTGTTGTTTTTCATTTCTAAATATTTTCAATATTTTTGCTACATACTTTTTTTGAGAGATTAGAAAAAGAAACCTTAACCTTCCTCCTCATCATATTAACACATTTTCACAAGATTCAGTGAAAATACCACTTCAACATTGAGACTTTTCTAATCTTTGTAATCATATTATATTTTTACAATATAAATAAAATATAATTTTTATCTTTATTTATTTGTACTAATGCCTTCATAATATGTAAATAGACATGTATTTCATTTGTAATGCATCTTTTCTCCATTCAACCAAAAAACATTAAAATTTAATCATTTTTAAAAAATAGTGAGGAACATTCTTAGTTTTATGTTTTTAGGGAGTTTTTATTTTGATAATTAATATAAAAATATTCAATAACAAATACGAAAATCAACTAAAAGATCTTAACAATTTTTCTAGCAATGGATTTTAAAAAATACTTGATAAAGTTGAAAAATAGAGGGGAGGCGTGCCTAATGTTCTAGTATTTTTCATTGATAAAAATATGGGTACCTTAACATTTTCTCTCTATTTGACCTACTTAAACTTCACCATTAAAAAAAATTAATATTTTGGAAACTAGATTTGTAATGCTAGAATTCTTGTTCATAGATTGTCTTTGAATAAATTTGAACATAGGAATCCCAAATCATTTTCCAAATTTTAAGTTTTATCTTTTATAGGAAAAAGTAGCCACCAAATACCCCCCCTTATTGGTCCCTATGTTTTTGCACTTACCTCAATATGTACCAAGCATTATTTCCATAGACTTAAAATAGACACATGAAATATGTAAATATTGGAGGTAAGTGATGAGAGCCAATTATGTCCCATTTTATGCCATTTTTTAGCCTATTTCATATACCTTCATATCCATTCTCACATTCCATTCTCGTTCTATATCATACTATTTCACTATTTTATGTTGTATATGATTAAATATATATAAGTAGTATTTAATATAGTTTTGGATAAAATATGGAAATTAAATATTGCATGTATTTGCTAATAATCATTATGATTTCAATCCTTGGAAAATAAAGCTTGCAACATGCAGATCACAAGAACTTTATGTGACCTTTTATGTAGAATATCTTGTCACTTTTTGGTCAAGAATTTATGTGTATTAATTTTTGACCAACAATTTATTTCTATCATGACATCAGCCTCCAAGGTGGCATAAGTTACCTCTTCAAAATAAGCACAGGAAATCAAAACAATGTTTAAATTCGTGGACATCAACAAATAGAGAAAAATACACTCAACCAAGGCTCCACATGTGCTATTCTTGTGGACTATGAAAGGAAACTCGTGATGGAGATGTGTTCCTAAATCATTGGAGAAAAATCTACAAATCTTCACGTATGCTTTTCACTAGACTTTATGTTTGTATTATTTAGCTATGTGGGTTCATTTCATGATAGTCTCTTTGCGCATCATCACTATTTTCCACATAAAGAGAAGAATTTATTATAACAGTTGTGCTTGCCAGTTGTGTGGAGGAGAAAAATGTCTTCTTGTTTCCCATTTCAATCTTTAGTTATAATGAGGTTGTTTTAATCTATGGTTAGCAAAACATATTTTTGTCTCTTCTAGTTTGTTGGACACAGGCCAAAACAAACCCAATATTTTTTTGTATTATGTTGTTACAAATAACATATATATATTTACGCATTGTGTAAGGGAATAGATAGACTTTTTGTAGCAAATTTCTATATAAAACTTTTGATAAATAAAATAGTGTTTATTCTAATCGAGGTAGTGTAGAAGGATCTTATCTCATCTCACTTGCAAACCACAGAGCAAGGGCCCACTCCCTAGTAAAGCATGGTGATGTTTCTTTTTACTGTTAATTTTTTTGTGTTATTTACTTTTTGTTTGATTTAATTTCAATAGGTTTCAAACTTTAATAGTTGCGTGATTTAAATTCTAGCATCTTTATTATACTTCGGTTTGATAGAAGACTTTGTGGTTTAAGTTTGGAATGCAATATTTCTTTAAAGTTTGATTTCAGTATTATTCATTTTGTGTGGAAGAGCTCAAAGTGTGTTTTACTTGCTATTGTAGATTCTGCTATTCTTATAACAGTTCATATCATAGCTCTTGTCACTTCTGTCACATAATAGAGTAGAACAAAAATATAATTTTGAAACATATTTTCATTATGGGTGCTCCTTTGTGTGTTCTAGTTGCATTTCATCACCACTTAATTCACTGCTTTCCTCCCTCAGGTATGCTACCACAACACCTCTTGCAATCTTACTATCCCCAGATTGATACTTAGACCAAGCTGGAATCTTTCTTATTCTTTACCCTAGTTTTGGCATATTAGTAAGCATTTAAATTTTAAATAATATTGGGAAATATCCCTTCGATACTTCTTTATCACTAGGATTTGGACTAAATACAATAAATAATTTATGGCATGTGATTGCTAATAAATTAGAAAATAATATTACCTTATATTCATTGACACATGTTATGGGAATACTTCTATTAACCCTTCATTGGTCATTTAAATTTGTATTTAAATACAAAGGATACAAAATCAATGTCAATAAAAATTCATTATTCTTTTAAATTACTATTGTACCTCAAACATAATTCATTAAATAAAAACCTAAACAAAAGTAGTGGTTAACCTGATGTAATACATTTTAAAGGTAGTTGTGAAGATTATTAAGTGAATAGGTTTTTAGGCCAACTTGATGGAGGAATATAAGATAAAAGGTTAATCTATTTCCTTTTTACTTATGGATCCATACATAGATAATTTCAAAAAACTAGGACACTAAAGCTACACAATCTATTAGTGATGCTTGTGTTTGCAATAGTGAGTCCAAATTACAAGATACTCATAATGATATGTGCTTACCTTATTTCTTATAATAAAAATAATAATATAGCTCCAACCTAAAAATTTACAAAGCTATAGATATAAAAGGTAATGGCATGGGTATTTTTGAGAATGGAATTTTAGAACCCATACAACTTAAAGACACTTTTGACAAGGTATTGGATATATAATTCCACAAGTTGTAAAATTACATGAAGAAACTGTTACCTAATTTAGCTTCTAGCTGAATTAGGTAGAGTTGTGTTTGTTTTGCAAAGTAAAGATAAAAGGTACACATTGAATTATGCTATTTTCCATTCATATGCACAAATAATTATCGAATTGATTGCATTTTATTATGCAAATGTATACAATAGAGAAAGATTGAAAAAAGTGTTTCAATAAAAACTATATTTTATTGATAATTACATGTGTATATTGTCCCACACAAGCCATGGGATTTACTCCTTCAGTGCAATATAAAAAGTAGACCATGCATTTAAAGAGAAGAGCATATAAAAAGAAAACGCATCCATCATTTCTTGGGTGGTGAGGATAGACATTGATCTGTTGCATTTCCAACTCCTTTCATTGCTGCTCCAAAAATGCTTGCTCTAGAAATTCCTACAAGAGTTGAGAAAATTTGGTGTTAGAGCTCAAGATACATTTTGTCATCATATGCAATTCAATTTCAACAAACATATAGTGTACCATCATATGACATTGAAACGGTTGGAGGAGTACCATCAATTATCATGAGACACCATTAGAATATTTTGAGCTTCATTATTTTTATCTAACATGTTTTTTCACCGTGCAGGTATAGGTGAAATATTTCATTGCTATATCATTTTCATTTGACTTTTTAGAATGTGGAGTAAAATGGGCTCCCACAAGGGTTGAGCCCAACATGTTGCCCTCATTTTATTAAGAGGGATGAAAGTGTAAAAGCATTACATTATCAACTTTGAGCATATACCTCATCACCTATAATGGTGGGTTGGTTGACATCACTATCATAAATGATAAAGTATTTTCTCAATGGAACCATAATGAGCAGGAAGTGGTAGTTGACAAGTAATATCACAAAGATATGAAGTTGTGTGGCATGTGATTATGGCTAGAGACACATCAAAGAAAAGTAAAAAATGCATTTGCATACATTTCAAACATTGATATCAACATTCTTACATAAATGGCTCATGGAAATATAACAATACACAGGTTTGAGTTTGGGCAGCCTATCTACTTGCATCACATAGAAATGAACCTATTGCCTTGGGTTTAAGTATTATGGGAGAAACCTAACATGGATAGGAAAATATGATGAAGATCATTTAAGTCGTTTAGGTCACAAGATAAAGAAATAATAGAGGGGCACTATCAAACAACTAGTTCATGTATAGTATGTAAGGAAGTCATACATATTATAAATGAATCTACAAGATAGTTTATCATTGTGAAATTAGTTTGACAAAGATAAAGGCCCTACCTTTGTATGAGCACAAATCATCATGGAGAAGATACAAAATATAGTCCAAAGGTTGTAGGCCTTATATATTTATTGTTGAAGAGTTTGGATAACTGAGAGGGGGGTTGAATCAGTTATCCCAAAACAATTTTCTTCACTTTAATTAATTTGGAGCAATCTTAAATCAATTAGATAATAATTAAGATAGATATGAACATAAAAGGACACAACAACACCATGCACAATGAACACCGAAATTTACATGGAAACCCAAGAAGGGAAAAACCACAGAGAATGCTAATTCTCAATTATAAAACACCAGTTAAGGTGATTTTTAAAAAGGTTCACTACCAAAATGTTCACTACAAGTAAAGCTCATTGCCTAGCTATTACAACCAAAAGAAAAAAGGGCTCACTACCACAAGAAATAGGCTCACTTCCAGAAGAATGATGAAAGGGAATCCACTCCTGAAATAATTGTTACCAATTGTAGTAACACTAGAATAATCTCTCTATCTGTTGTCTTTGGTCGTATATATTCATAATAACTAGATTTATAGATTTGCATTCACCACACTTACTTTTCATCGAACAAAATCAACTTTTACTTATACCATTCCATGCCTACATAAACTCCTAAGTCAACCAAACAAAATTTGAATTAGGTCACCACAAAACATTCCTGCAGTGGAAAGAAATGAAACGTGGACCAAATAGAACCTCCTCGCACAAATCAAAATGCTACATATTAGCCATGATAACCAAAACCAAAGAATAGAATATACATGTTACAATGTAAACAATGTTCAGGGGTACATTAACCAATTTCCAGATCGGTCTAGACCCATAAGAGTGTATCTCATTATGTTGAAAAATGAATGGGATTAGGACAAGCACAACTAAAGATAGATCAACACAACACAACATCCAAAGCACGCCAATCCAGATCACCAAAGCATCAAAACTGAACCTTAATCAATCAACCAAGATATGTTGACATCAATGACAACCATTAATGACAACAATCAACAACATCATATTCCAACAATCTCCCCCTTTGTCATTGATGGAAACTTTCATCAACAACAAACCAAACAACTCAATGTCAGCATCAACAACATCAATGACCTTCTTTTCTTCTCCCCCTTTGACATCAAGGACAGAGGGAAAAAACTCCCCCTGAAAAACTTACTCTACTCCCCCTATGAGGAATCCACCCAACATTGATCTAGATAAGAGTAATCATGTGATATCCTGGACCAATGCACACTCTAATGCAAATTATTATAGACTAGGAGGAGGTAGAACCCCTAAATTTTTCCTTAGATACTCAAAAGTATCTGTAGAGATCCAAATTTGACCACTCCTATATGGTCAAATTCGTCCCCTTTATTCATCTATCTCATATTCCCCATTGATATTAATTAGATGATTTATTTAATTAATATTTCCCCCTTTCTTAAGGTTCCTAAAGTATTTGATTTAATAATTAAATACTTTACCATTCATCCCTTCCTCTCTAAATTAAATAAATATATCAATTTATTTAATTTCGTCATTTGGCCTTTTGAATTTAAATCAATTTTAAATTCCCTCTTTTCTCTCTCCTTGTCACATCCTCCATAATCCTCTTCTAATCTAGATTAGTTTAATTAATCCATGATTAAAATGTGCACACATTTAATTAGGATTAATGCCACATCCTCTATATTTTGCAACTCGCTTCTAATCTCTCATTAGTCTCCTAATCACCTGCTTGCACAACCTTAATCTAATCCTTATGACATTTATGGCATGCCTCTAAGTAAACCTTCATAAGTGCTTTCTTCATTTAGCCAAGACAACCTCTTCCCCATGTGAATTAAAAATTCACATTTATTCCTTCAAGGTTCTTCTCTTCCCTATGTGGGTTGTTAAGAAATTCTAAAATTTCTCATATGTCGCATCCCCCACATGGGGACAAGAACCTCCTTTATGAGGATTTTGTCATATCCCCAGGGTAATCCCAATCATGTGAATTAAAAATTCACATTTTCCAAAGATTCTCTCTTCCCCATGAGGATTATTGAGGAATTCCAAAATTCCCCATGTGTCACATCCTTCCCAAATGGGGACAAGAACTTCTTTTTTGAAGAAATCTTCTCCTAATCCCAAGGTACTTACAAGTACCTCCACATCACACTCCCCCTTTCCACCTTATTTTCACATGGCAAGATGTGTCCAGGCTTGTGACTCCTCAACTCACCACAACCCTTCACCTTGTCCATGGTGGCTAAATCCTAGCCATCCAATTCTCTAGAGACTCTTCCCCTAAAATAGAGGATTTTAGTCTCATTTTCATTCACATTCACAATTCACATATACAACTCTCAAGAACTCAAGTTCAATCTCATAAAAGCATTCAAGCACTCTCATCCACCATTATTGAATCTTCAAGCTCATATTGCATGCATTTTCATACACTTGGCCAATACCCAACTCCATCATTGCATTCTCCATTGAACCCACATCATTTTACATCTAATTTTAGGTGATTTGCCATCTAGGAGCACACAAGCAATCAATATGAAAGGGGCAACCAACAAATCGACTTGGGAAAGGTAAAATATTTGTTTCATCTTTGTTTTGTTCAAGTCTAACTAGGCTAATCTTGAGGTGTTCTATTGTGTTTTTCTCTCTTTCACAATTGTTTTATTTTACATCGTTTAGGGTTAAAAAACACACTACACACATTTCTCGCATGGTCAGTGGGACCCACAAACAGGTCTTCTTTTTATGTGCTTTGTTGTTTCACATTTTACAAGTTCAGGATACACACAAAGGCGATTATGCTACTGAAATAGGTGATTGCAACATTAGGGGCGATTATGTAGTCAAAACAAGAGAGCCTACCTTTAATAGAGGTGAATCTACATCTTCATATTCACCCATCTTTCAAACAGGGGCAAATTTGCTCCATGTTTCTCAAATAGGTTACCATGTTCTTGACTTGGGGGAGCTTGCTTTCTGCAAATAGGTGAACATGCCTTTGAAACAGGTTATTTTGGCTATCATAATAGGCAATTCTACTGCTAATAGGGGTGATTTTGTTGTCAGTACAGGTGATTTTGCATCAAACATAGGCGATTTTGAGGTAGAACAGTGACTTAAGGTTCAATTTCAGTAGTTGCTTCTCGCTTGTCCAAGGCTGGAGGTTCAAACTACTGACATTTTACCGTAGAACAATCAGTCCCAGAATAGTTAGTTTAGTTTGTTTGATACTTTCATACCAGTTAGGCACACATAGAACTAATTAGAGGGTCAAATCTATTTCTTTGTCATGCTTGTTAAGTGGGTTGTTGACGCATCCAATCCCCGTGCGCCATTTGGAAATCTTGGGTGATGAGAAATTACAGTCCACTTTATTCCATTTGTATTACCCAGGAGATACTAGTACATCCAATCTCCCCTCTTGTTCTTCATGCAAGCCTGGGGACCAGCTGAAGACGTCTAGTGTCTTCTTTTAGTGGGACCTACTTGGGCATTTCATCACAACAAGGGACAATCTCAACCACGTATTTTAGTAGGGTATATAAATGGGGGAGAGCCAAAGTTGTACCCCAATCAAGTCATGTCATGTCTGGAAAAGTGTCAAAGCTAGGGTGATACCTAGATAAGATGTGAAGAGTTGGTTTGAGTTTCCAGTACCTTGCTAGGGCTCTTGACTCACACCTGTTATGGGTTAGTGTTCATGATTGTGCCTCACGTATTGGGTGTATATTGAGGACTCCCTAGCTCACTTTGTTCAGCCTAGATAGACGACCATGTTGGCCATACCCTTCTCACTAATTTTAGGATTATGCTTCTTGAACTATCTTCTTTGTGTGAAACTAGTGCATTTCATTTTGGTTGAGTCAGTCTTACCTTCTATTTTTTTCTTGTTTTGTTTTTGTCCTTTTCCATAGTTGTCTATTTGTCACCCAGTCCAGTCCAAGTCTGTCGTTTGGGTGAACTTGCCTTTGTCAAGGGAAATTTTTCTTTTGTTTGGGGTGAACCTATTGTCCATAGGGGCAACCCTGTCTTTTTTCTGAGTCATTTCTCAGTTGTTTCCTTTCAAAATTTCCCATTCTCCATAGAATAGGAAAACATGCACTTTTTTTGGGTGATTTTGCCACTATTTTGGGCGAGCTTGATACATAAAGGGGAGATTTTGCTTGTTGTCAGATTCATCTTGTTAGTCAAACAACCCATCACATTTTCCTATTTTTTTAAATGGGGAGAACTTGCTTGTTGTTTCAGTCCCTTGTTAGTCCCCTAAGTCATCATATTCACCCATTCCCTGAAAACAGGTGATTTTGCAACACATTTGGGTGAATTTGCTCCCTGAACAACCAATCTCGTCTTTTGTTTGAGTCCCTGTTTGTCTATTTTCCTGTTAGAAAAGTCCATTTCCCCATTCAGAGAGTTTATTTTCCTATTAAGAGAGTTTGTTTCCCCATTCAGAGAGTTTGTTTCCCCATTCAGAGAGTCTGTTTCCCCATTCAGAGAGTTTGTTTCCGCATTCAGAGAGCCTGTTTCCCCATTCTTCAAGTCTATTTTCCCATTAGGAGAATCTGTTTCCCCTTTAGGAGAGTCTGTTTCCCCATTAGGAGAGTTTGTTTCCCTATTCGAAAAGTCTTTTTCCCCGTTTAAAGAGTCTGATTGCCCATTAGGAGAGTTTGTTTCCCCGTTTGTCAACATTCTTTGACCATTTTTAGATTTGGGTAAGTCCAAGCGGTCCCATTTTGCACGAAACCATATTGTTCAAGAAATAGGTGAGCTTGTCACCTGTTTTAGAAACCTTGCACCCTGTTTAGATGACCCTACACCTTGTTTGGGTGACCCTGTACCCTGTTTGGGCAATTCTGAAATCTGTTTAGGCGATCCTGTCACCTATTTGGGTGATTTTGAACTCTATTTAGGCAACCCTGTCACCTGTGTGGGCGATTATGAATTCTATTTAGGTGACCATATCACATGTTTGAGAGATTTTGAACTCTGTTTAGGCAACCCTATCACTTGTTTGGGCGATTCTAAACTCTTTTTAGGTGACCCTGTCACCTATTTGGGCAATTCTAAACTCTATTTAGGCGAGCCTGTCACCTGTTTGGGCGATTTTGAATCCTATTTTGGCAACCCTACACTTTTTTTGGGAAATTATGAATCCTGTTTGGGTGATCCTACATCCTTCTTAGGAAAACTTGACCTTTGTTTAGGCGACCCTGCACTCTATTTGGGCGAGCTTGTCACCTGCTTGGGCGATTCTGAACCCTGTTTAGGTGACCCTACACTCTGTTTGGGTGACCCTACACCCTGTTTGGGTGAGCCTGTCACCTGTTTAGGTGATTTTGATCCTTGTTCAAGGAAATTAATCTGTTGGGCCCCCAAAAGCTTGTTGTTTTCCAAGTTGTTTGTTGTAATCAAATAATTTTATCACCTACCATTCACCCATAATATTCATCTTAGGCCATCTGCATTTTCCAAAGGTCATCTATTTATCATAGAGGAACATCCTAAAACATCTCTAGGTTGCATATCGATCAACATTTTCTCAATCCAAATCCCTTTAACTTCATTTTAGAGGTTATTATCCAAATTGACCTAGGAGTCTGAATTTGATCATCATCCCACACATATGCTTAGGATCATCATTTGTCCTAAGTCAATCATCATCTTCGGCCCAATCAATCCACTTTCATCTTAAGGTGGATTTGGTGCCACAATCATCTGTCTGTCCTTGAATTCGATCAATCAACACCTTAAGTCACCTAGGGTGATTTTTTGAACTTAGTTTAGAATCCCTTTCATCATCCAATCTTATCAATCGTTTCATCAATCATCTTACCCAATCTAATCCAATCACATCCCTATCCAATCATCCAATCTATCGACCCCTCATCTAATCTAATCAATCCTTCAATCATCACTTAGGTCAACCTCTGCATCACATCTTAGAGTTTAACCTCATCTTAGTTCACCTAGTAGTTTTGTACTTTCATGCTCGTCCAAACTTGATTATAAGTGAAGAAGCAAATGGAAAAACAACAAGCCTAGGTTACCGGCCAAATATCCCTCAAGATCCCAAAAATGGTGCAAATATCCCTCAAGATCCTAGCAACAGTGCAAATATCCCTCACGGTCCCAATAACGGTGCCTCGTCATAGTCCAATACTAATGTTCAAAACACTTCACCGCCTAGTGATGAGAACATGGTCAATCAACCTAAATCCATAGTTGATGAATACCTTAGCAATCACGTCAATGTTCAAATGATAGATCACCTCCTCAATGAGTGTGGTAATAAGATTCTCGCCACTTTAATCATGAAAGTAATCAAACTGCCACCCGATTTTGATATGTCACAATACATTGGCACCCAGACTCTTCCTGTACCTCAAGATCCACAGACTTCCTAGAATGTTCCAGGAAATTCATACGTCCCCGAAGGTGCACCTATAGAAAATTGGTATCAATCTAAGTTCAGAAATGTCATGATACATCAAGTTGCAAGTTACCCTCGCATTCCAACCTCATCCTCAGAAGCACAACCTAATCCTAACGACCCCTATGCCTATGGTATGCCATAAAATATTCCATATGCTCTGTCACTCCCACCTAATCATCCTGGTCAGCCACCCATCAACACTGGGGGAAATCTTGTCCTTTCATTAATGTCACCCCCAACACCTGCTGGCTATTTACCACTGCCACCTTAAGGTAACATCCCTACATTCCTATAGCCTCTCGTGAATCCTCAACAATCCATGACATTAGAAGTACCACCGCAACACACTATTATCCCTTCGCAACTGCCACCACAACATACCACTACCACTTCTACCTCGCCTCAACCACCTCATCAACAACCTCTGCAAAAAAACATCACAATTTCATAACAAAATGCCACAATTCTACAACAAAATGTTCTAATTCCATGGCAACACACTACCATTCCTACCCAACCCCCACATTAAGTGACACAAGTTGCATTGCAACCTCAACAACCGCCCCACAGTGATCCCACAACAACAACACATCCCATCTCGCCCACCTTATCAGCAACCACCACAGCAGCAACAACCAGCCTAGCATACACACATTCCTACACAAATGTAACATAATCCCCTCACATAATATATCTACCATTCATCAAGCACATATGCCACCTATGCTGCTCCATCCAATCCCAATCCAAATCCCCATCTAGTCTCTCAAAATCCACCATGATCTCAACAACCACTTTACACCAACCCTCCACAATCACACTCAAATCCTTACCAATAGATGTCTAATCCACAACCACCTCCATATACCACACAATAGCCCAATGTTGTGTATAATTACCAATCCAATCCATACTACACTCAACAACAACCACCCTATCAACAAGGTGCTATATCCACTTCCTACTATCAGCAGCCACCATCATACCAACAATGAGCTTCCACATCATCATACTACCAAGCTCCTAAACAAAATCAGTAGGGTGCTCCATCCACTTCATATTATCAACAACAACCACCCTATCAACAAGCAAACTCCACTTCTTACTATCAAAATCTGCCATCCTCCTACCTACCTTATGTCAATTCGCAACCACAATCCACATACACCAATCAATACCAGCAAACTCCTCCATATAGACCTCCTCCAACTTATGACCAAATAACTTCAACCCCATCTCCATCATACCAACAATATCCTCCCTATAATCAACCTAATCCATCTAACCCAACTCCCACAATGCCTATCAATAAATATTTGGAAGAAGTCAGTGCCGCATTAAAGGACTTGCAAGCAGGGACTAGAAAACAATCATTTAATCTTGAAGATATTTGTCCCTATCTATTTGATCCTTCAATTTCATCGATTCCTTTCCTGAAACATTTCAAAATTCTCAAATTTGATAAGTATAAAGGAACAAAATACCTCAAGGCTCATTTTCAAGAGTTTTATGCCCATTGTTAAGAAGTCATGCATAATGACAATTACCTCATGTGATTATTTCCTAGGATTTTACAGGGGATAGCTCTTGACTAGTTTATGGGTCTCTAGAAGGGATCTGTCAAGTCCTTTACATAGCTTTCAGAATAGTTTGTCTCCCACTTCTCCTTTAATCTAGAGAAAGATATTGATAAAGAAAAGCAACATGAGGGAGAAACATTTGCAAGCTATCTTCAAAGATGGCAAGACTTAGCCAATTGGATGAAATACCCACTTAGGGAAAACGACATGGTCACCCTATTCATTGAAAACTCTCATCTGGATATGGCCCACAATTTTAGACTTCACTATGTCACAACCTTCGTAGAGATAGTGGAGAAAGGTCCTATCCTTGAGAGGGCACTTATTGCCAAGGGTTAGTAAAAAAGTTTAACTCTGATAAAGAGAATTTTTCTGGGGATAAGCCTCGTTATGGGAACAAGAATAAAATTTTTGTTAATGATGGTGTCATTGACACCAAACATGTCCAAGTAGCCAATGTTTGCAAGAAGCCAAAATATCCCCCTCCTCAGTAGTCAAATCCTCATGCCATATCAGTGCCATAGGGGGCACCACGTCCTCCCCAACAATCCAATTAGAACAATCAAGGAAATAACAAACGTCAATTCACTCAACTAGGAAAACCCTTGAGCACTGTGTTCTATAGGCTTCTTCAAGCTAATTACCTGATCACATATCCTATGACCAAACCTCTTGATGAGTCCAAGCCCAAACTAGCTTGGTACAAAGAAAATGAGTATTGTGAGTTCCATAAGATTAAATGGCATACATTGAATAAATGTCAAGGCCTAAAAACATAGATCTAGGATCTCATAGATCGGGGTGATATACATGTGGATGCCAACATGACACCCTCGTCCAATGCTCATCTACAAAAATAGCAAAACTCTTTCCCTAAGAATAACCAAGGTCCTAGTACATCAAACTCAAATCTTGGATCCAATAACAATAATGATCAGAGTAACACCACAAATAACATCAGTTGCAAGAATGTTTCATTCAATTATCAATGCATAGTCATGCACATTGAGCAAGTAGAACCACATGTGTCTATGATACGCATGAAAGGGAAGGACCCATAGTGTGTTGTTACCACCTTCTGCACTCGCATCACTATTCCTAGAGCCTCTACATCAACACAGCCACCTCCTATAATCTCCCAATATAATATTCTTGACCATCTAGGGAAGATCCCAACGTTGATATCCATTTTGGACCTACTCAAGTCTTCTCCTATACACCAATAAATTTTAACCAAAGCCTTATAGGATACCCACGTCCCCAATAACATTGATCCTACTCAATTCCAAGCATTGGTAGGACATCTCTCAACCACTTATAAGCTTGGATTTAGTTAGAATGACATGTCGTGCATCGATTCCAACCATAACCATCCTCTCCACCTCGAGGTCCTTGTAAACCACCACAAAGTAAAATGGATCTTAGTAGATAATGGCTCTACCTTGAATATTTGCACATTCAAATTCATAAAACAGGTGAGATACACCCATGCTGACTTAAATAATCAAGTCATTACCGTCAAGGCATATGATAATGCAAAGCATGATTTTCATGGAACAGTATGTCTTCCAATTCAGGTTGGGCCCATTGTACAATACACTACTTGTCATGTCCTTGATTTGGAACTCCCCTACAACCTTCTTCTTGGTTGTCCATGGACCCATGTGATGCAAGTCATTACATCCACATACCACCAATGTCTAAAATTCCCATTCAATGGGGTGGAAGTTACAATACATGTAGACCCTCAACCATTTGAATATTCTCACGCATTAGAAGCTTCTTTTCCACATTCTCATTACTGCCCAGGAGTAGAAATGAGGCCACCTCAGATATCATCCCATTCATCTACCAACACACTGGCTACCACTTCATCCACTCCATCATCCACATATGATTCCACCCTTACCAAAGTCCAGATCATTGACAAGGGTTGTGGTGAATATGAAATGCACATAGCTTCGAATGTGGAAACTATGTCGCCCTCACCACATACATACGACCAACCTTCTCAGTCTATACTGAAGGAAGAAGAGAATATGATCACCTTGAGATCCCAAAATGTGGGATCTAGCACCTTTCGCTCTCCTGGGTTAAGGCAAGGCACACTACAAGATGGCATCAACTAATGAGTATATCGCGAGGAACCTGAACCCTCTCCCCCATTGAAAGAATATTCCCAAGTGACCTATCCTTGGCCCTCTAAGTTTGTGGAGAAATACAATTATTCGGGGGGGAAACCTTGGCATAGAAGAGAAAGGAAGACAACAACTGATTGACACTTATGTGTATCCAAGAAATTTGGGCTTGGGTTATGACACCAAACAAAAGGGTCCTATGGCATCATCTTGTGCCTCTAACAACATTAGTGTGGAAAACAGTCTCCTCAAAGACATACCAGAAGAAGAATCCATCATACACACGTACAATGATGTGGATCATGCAAACCTTTCTTCCATGTTTGAATGCCTATCCACCTACACCATCATCCTATCCCTTCACCATCCCGAACTCATACACTAGGACTTACATGGTAGCACACCTATTGAAACCTTTCCCTCAATGGATATGTATGTACATCTTATGGGATTGGGGGAAGTTGAATGCCCTAACCAAAAAAGTAAAAAGAAACAAAATCCAAAAGGTTCACCTAGTGAAAACCTCTTCGAGGTGCTTCTTGACTCAGAAAATGTAAAAAAAAATGGGTGTATCTGATAGCAAAAACCTCGATGAGGCATTGGAAGATGGGGACATTCATATTCCCCTTGTAAGAACTCTATTGTATGAACGATCATCCATTCTAATTGAGGAAACACAAGAAATAAATTTGGGAACTAAAGAGGATCCCAAAATCACATATGTAGTTGAATCACTATCAGAGGAAGAGTACTCTACCATCACCCATCTTCTCAAAGAAGGCATCATCAATTTCACATGGACATATTCAGATATCCCAAGTCTTCATCTTGCTCTAGTAGTACATCAATTGGATGTACATCTAGAGGCTAAACCTGTCAAGCAAAAACTCAAGAAAATGCAACCCCAAGTAGCTCTACTGGTCAATAAGGAGCTAGAAAATCTACTAGAAGTTGGATTCATAAGACCCATTGACTACTCTGAGTGGATCTCCAACATAGTGCTAGTTGCCAAACCAAATAGGAATATTAGGGTTTGCATAGATTTATGGGACCTCAATAAATCCTATCCTAAGGATGATTTCCCTTTTCCAAACATCAACATGTTGGTTGATTTAACTGCAAGACATGAGATACTTTCCCTCATGGATGACTTCTTCGAATATAATCAGATCAGAATTGTGCCTAAAGATCAACATAAAACAACCTTCACTACACCTTGGGGCACATTCTGTTATAACGTCATGCCTTTTGGCCTCAAGAATGCTGGGGCAACCTACCAACGTTCCATGACCATCATCTTCCACGACCTCATTCACATCATAATGGAATATTATGTTGACGATCTGTTGGGGAAATCAAGAAAAAGAGAAGAGCACCTAATGATCCTCAAGAATATTTTTGAGCGTCTAGAGCACTATAAGCTATGCTTGAACCTAAAGAAGTGTGTCTTTGGGGTCACATCAGGAAAAATATTGGGGTTCATTGTCTCTAGAAGAGTCATAAAGATCGATCTAGCAAAATTCAAGGTAATCATGCATATGCCTCCACCGTGTAACCTCAAATAGTAAAGGAGCCTTCAAAGTAAAATACAATCCATTTGACAGTTTATAGCTCAATTAGCTGACAAATTTCAGTCATTCACTCATCTCTTGAAAAAGGATATTGCTTTTTCTAAGGAAAGCTTAGGTGTGGAACAAACTCTCCTAACGACAAAACCTCAAGGAAGAATGCATATGTGACTTTAAATTTTGCAATTACAATTCAATAAGATACGCTTGAAAAGAATAATAAAAAAGAGAAATGAACACATACACAATTGGACACTAGATTTATGTGGGAAAACCCTTACGAGAGAAAAAACCACCACATCAAGAAAAGTATCTTTGTATTACAGTAAACAAGATTACATACAAAGATCGAACTTCACTTTCTGATGTCAATTTTTCCAACAGCAACATTCACTGATCAACCTTGTACAAAAAAACACCATTACAATGCTCTCATAATCATACAATGAA
This sequence comes from Sequoia sempervirens, assembly GCA_007258455.2. NCBI lineage: Eukaryota > Viridiplantae > Streptophyta > Pinopsida > Cupressales > Cupressaceae > Sequoia > Sequoia sempervirens. The sequence goes on along the minus strand of VDFB02058242.1, from coordinate 170,813,676 downwards.
TTCACACACTAATCAAATTGTGTTCAGAATCAAATAATTCTTCACCACCAAACTGTTCATCATCGTCAACCATTCTAGAGCATAATCATTTTGCTCATGGTCTATTGATCTTCCACACAAGAGCGGTCACAACAGTGCAACCATCAACAGTTATCCTTTGGCTTCTCTCATTGGCTCAGAACACACCACGTAGGATAGACATTTGGTCAAAATGTTCAAATATATCGCATCTTAGTGAGACACCAGACAGTATCTCCCCAATGCCAAAATTCTCGATCACAGAGCCATCGATTAGACCAAAGGTATCGATAACATCCTATGAAATCAGATCGATAGAAAACCAAGTCTCCCTGATGTCACAAGAAAACCAACTGCCCTTATCGGAAAGAGTCACACCGAACGAAAAAACCATCGGCCAGACATGTTATGTCGCTAAGACTTCACAACGATGTTCATCACATGCATCTCTATCATCAAGACCATCGCTATCAGCAAGAGCTCATACTGAACTCAAACCTATCGACGAGACATGCTCTATTGGAAAGAGCTCACACTAAACATGGACCTGTTGGCAAGACCAATAGTATCGACGAGAGTTCTCACTGAAGTTGCATACCCGTTGGTGAGACCATAGCCATCGGCAGGAGATCATCCCGAATACAAATTTTTCGGCGAGACCAACACTATTACTTAGACTCTTATCAAGCCTTCATGTCACCCCGATGACATTAGTCATTGAGAGTCTCCCCGATATTCACTAGGAACCAACCCATCAGCAAAAGATCTGCCATGACGGAATGAGATGGGAAACTCACAGTGATAGCCAATGTCTTGTCGATGACTTCCGCTAGCAAGATAGTTGCAAAGTCACTCTGATATGAATTCTTTAGGATTTTAGAACACAGCTACTAGTCGGTAAGACATTCTAAGGGTCTCACCAATTTTTCTCTTTTAGGAGTTTCATGTCAGTAAGTTTGAGGCGTATTTTCCAAAAATATCCCACTTGACGAAGATCTTACTGACACCTCTAGAGCACAACAAAACTACTAAAATTCATGGGAACCAAGGCCCATCGAACTGGCACACCACCTATACTTGTCTATGCTCACTGGTTTCATTAATGCATCTGTAACATTTTCCAGAGTATCCACTTTTTCTAAAGAGACCTTTCCATCCTCCACCATATCTCGTACAAAATGATATAGCACATCAATATGTTTCATCTTGGCATGGAAAGTATGATTTTTCACCAGAAAAATAGCACTCTGACTGTCACAATAAATTGTAATTTTCCCTGCATCAAAACCAATGTTAGAAAACAAATGTTTTAGCCAGATTGCTTCTTTACATGTGTGTGTAGCTGCCAATTCTTCCTCTGTAGTGGACAAAGCGACTATAGCCTGCCGCTTACTCATCCAACTAACTGCACCACCATTTATCATGAAAATATGTCCACTGGTGGATCTTCTGTTGTCAATGTCCCTTGCCCAATCAGAATCCACATACCCTCAAATGCTGAGAGTCCTTTGTGATTCAACCAAATTGCCATGGTAACACAAAGCATATTCTGAAGTTCCCTTCAGATATCTAAACACTCTTTTTACAACATCCCAATGTGTCCTTCCAGGATTCACCATAAAATGACTAAGTACTCCCACTGCTTGGGAAATATCTGGTCTTGTACAAACCATTGCACACATTAAACTACCAACTGTACTAGCATAAGGAACTCTAGTCATTTCCTCCATCTTTGAAGGATATTTTGGACAATCTTCAATAGATAGCTTTGTTCCTTGCAAAACTGGAACAATTAACTGCTTGCAATCAGTCATACAAAATCTCTCCAGAATAGTATTAACATACTTACTCTCGCTAAGCCAAAGTTTTCTACTCTTTCTGTCCCTGGTTATTTCCATTCCCAGAATATACCTAGCTGCACCAAGATCTTTCATTTTGAACTTTACAGACAACTGAGATTTTAGATCAGAAATCATTAACTTACTATTGCCTATGAACAACATATCATCAACATAGAGAGCAATAATAAGAACATGATCATTTTCAGCTTTGAATTATACAGAATGATTAGATTTTGATCTTACAAATCCCAATGACAAAACAAATGTTTTAAACTTCTGGTACCACATTCTAGGAGATTGTTTTAATCCATACAAAGATTTTTTCAACTTGCAAACCAGATTCTCTTTACCTTTTTCCACAAAGTTCTCAGGCTGGGACATATAAATTTCTTCTTCAAGGTCACCATGAAGAAATGTTGTCTTCACATCCATCTATTGAATCTCTAAGTCATACGCTGTTGCAAGTGACAAAATAAATCTGATAGACGTCAGCTTAGCTATAGGGGAAAAAATTTCTCCGTAATCAATTCCCTCTACCTGGGAATACCCCTTCGCAACCAACCTCACCTTATACTTTTCCACATTGCCATCCAGACTGATTTTCTTTTTAAATATCCATTTGCAACCAACAACTTTTCTACCTTCAGGCAAGGGCACCAAACTCCAAGTGACATTCTTTTCTAATGATGCCATTTCTTCATTCATGGCTTCCAACCAAGAGTTCGAATCACGCATTCTAATTGCCTCTTTGATAGTCCTAGGCTCATCAGTGCTAGAAATTAAAGCATAGGAATAAGTAGAATCTAACATAGAAAACCCATACCTATCAGGTTGTCTTCTTTCACGTGTTGACCTCCTCTTGGGCTGAGGCTGAGGTTTTTCTTCTTCTTCAGAACTCTCAGAACTACTTGAGCTCTCCTCATTTTCAGGTACATTTTGAATCTTCAATTCCTCTTTATCTCGTGTTGGAGGAATTTCAACTACATCCTTTTTATTTTCTAATTTTGTCTTTAACTGCAGATCCAAAGTAGAAGGCTTTAGCTCACAAAAAATAACACTTTTGTTGTACAAAACCTTCTCTGTATCAGGATTCCAAAGCTTGTATCCTTTTATGCCAACACTATAGCCAATAAAAATACATTTAACAACCTTGTTCTCCAATTTAGATCTTTTTTCATTTGGCACAAATGCATATGCCTCGCAGCCAAAGACACGAATGTGTCTCAGAGAGGGCTTATTTCCAGACCATGCTTCCAAATGTGTTTTCTCAACAAGAGCAGAATTAGGAGAACAATTTATTAAATAACATGTTGTTGCAACTGCCTCAGCCCAGAACTTCTCCTCCAAGAAAACACTTCTGAGCATACTTCATGCTCTTTCCATCACTATCATGTTGAACCTTTTAGCAACTCCATTTTGATGCAGAGTGTAGGGTGTAGTTTATGTCTTTTAATTTCATGATCTTTACAGTACCTTTCGAAATCATCAAAACAAAACTCACTGCCATTGTTAGTCTTTAAGCATTTTATTTTTCTTCCATTCTAATATTCCACAAGGTTTTTAAATTCCTTAAAATGGCTGAACACTTCTGATTTACTTTTCAAAAAATAAACAAATGCCCTTCTTGAATAATCATCAATGAACGATACATAATATCTTAATTTAGACAAAGAAGGAACATTTACTGGACCAAAGACATCAGAATGAATGTAATCAAGTAAATCAGAAGATTTATGAGGACTGGAGTAGAATGAAACACGGTGTTGTTTACCATATATACAATGTTCACAAAATTCAAATTCAAGGTTATAGTCATCAAGCCCCTCAACTAGATTTTTATTTTTCAAGGTTTTTAAACCTTTTTCTCCAATGTGGCCCAGCCTATGATGCCAGAGCATAGTCTTTTCTGTTGGAATTCTAACTTCCATAGAGTTTGCACTATCAAGAACTCTTTCCTCCTCTCCACGAATAGCCTTTTGTGACTTTACAGAGACACTGTTGCATTGAACAACAAGTGCATCCAGCTTATACAAAGTACCAATACGGGCACCCTTGGCTAGCACCATTGAGCCTCTAATAATTTTACAACCATTTCCAGAGAATGAGACATTCACTCCAACATCGGTCAGCTTACTAACAAAAAGTAAATTTTGAGCCAAACCTAGTATATGCATTACATCATTGATTCCTTTCACTCTTCCATCAGGGAACTGAATTCTGACTCTTCCATGACCAACTATTTCCAAAGATGAATCGCTTGCCAAATACACCCTTCCACTATCATATTTTTCACACTTAGTAAATCAGTCTCTGTGAGATGTCATGTGGAAAGATGCTCCAAAATCAATCAGCCAGAAATCATCTGATGCCTATGTTGCCAAGGCTATAATGAAGGCATCTGCATCACTCTGAGAAGAATCATTGTCAGAAGAATTATTCTTCTTCTTCTTTTTCTCCTCTTTGTAATCCTTTCGGACATGACTAGGCTGCCCAAAATTCTAGAACTTCACCTTGGACTTCTTGCCAGGAGACTTTGATCTCCCTTATGATTTCGATTTGGACTTCTTGTCCTTCTTCTTTCCTTTTTCTGTTGATCTTCCTCGAACAACAAGAGCCTCCTTCACCATCTTAGAAGGTTTTCTTCTCATCTCTTCTAATAACAAAAAAGCAACAACATCTTCCATATTAAAAGTAGATTTCGTACACCCAATAGCAATCACCAAGTGATCCCAAGAATCCGGCAAAGAACATAACAATAGCATACAACAATCTTCTTCATCAATCTTCACAACCACAGATGCTAACTGAGTAAACAACATGTTGAAAGCATTGAAATGATCAGCAACAAATTCTCCTTCCTACATTTTCAAAGAGTACAGTTTCTTCCGCAATAACAACTTATTCACCAAGGACTTGCCCTGATAAATAGTTCCCAGTCTTTTCCACAAAGAGGATACTATCTTTTCTTCATGAACGTTTAGAAGAACAGAGTCTGCTAGACAGAGCCTTATCAACTCCTTTGATTTTCAATCTTCAAGGTTCGAATCCTCTTGCTTCATCCCTATAGGTTTTCTTCCAGACATAGCAAGCCAAAGATCATGATCAACAAAAAAATCTTCCATTTATAGTTTCCACAACTCAAAATTGCTGCCATTGAATTTCTCAATTTTAGTCATTCTTGATGTGCTTGCCATCTTAATCTATAATTTAAATTACCAAACTTCAACAAGACTCCCACTAAACAGAATTGACACAAAAAACCCAACCTACCCACAAGGATAACACAACTGGCTAGGCTCTGATACCACTTGTAAGGAAAGCTTAGGTGTAGAACAAACTCTCCTAACGCCAAAACCTCAGGGAAGAATGTAGATGTGACTTTAAATTTTGCAATTACAGTTCAATAAGATATACTTGAAAAGAATAACAGGAAAGATAAGTGAACACATACACAATTGGACACTAGATTTATGTGGGAAAACCCTTATGGGAGAAAAACCCACCACACCAAGAAAAGTCTCTTTGTATTATAGTAAACAAGATTACATATAGAGATTGAACTTCACTTTCTGATGTCAATTTTTCTAGCAGCAACATTCACTAATCAACCTTGTACAAAAAAACACCATTACAATGCTCTCATAATCATATAATGAATTCACACACTGATCAAATCATGTTTAGAATCAAAAAATTCTTTACCATCGAACTGTTCATCATCATTGACCATTCCAGAACATAATCGTTTTGCTCACGGTCTGTTGATCTTCCACAGAGGAATGGTCACAACAGTGCAACCGCCAACAATTCTCCTTCAGCTTCTCTCATTGGCTCATAACACACCACATAGGATAGATGTTTGGTCAAAACATTCAAACATATCGCATGTCAGTGAGACACCAGACCATGTCTCCCCAATGCCAAAATGCTTAATCACAAAGCCATCGGTAACATCCTGTGAAGTCAAACCGATAGAAAACCAAGTCTCCCTAATGTCACAAGAAAACCAACTGTCCTTATCAGCAAGAGTCACACCAAACGTAAAACCATCAACTATACATGTTTTGTTACTCAGACTTCACACCAACATTCATCACATGCATCTCTATTGGCAAGAGCTCATACCGAACTCAAACCTATCGATGAGACATGCTCTATCGACAAGAGCTCACACCGAACACGGACCTGTCTGCGAGACCAATAGTATCAGTGAGAGTTATCACCAAAGTTTCATACCTATCGGAAAGACCACAACCATCAGTAGGAAATCATACCGAATACAAATATGTCGGTGAGACCAACACTATCGCTTAGACTCTTATCGATCCTTCATGTCACCCCGATGACATTAGTTGCTGAGAGTCTCCCCGATATTCACTAGGAACCATCCCATTGACAAAAGATCTTCCATGATAGAATGAGATGGGAAAATCATAGCAATAGCCAATGTCTTGCCGATGAATTCCATTGGCAAGAAATTTGCAAAGTCACGCCAATCTGAATTCTTCAAGAGTTTAGAACACAACTACTAGTCGGCAAGACATTCTGAGGGTCTCGCCGAGTTTTCTCTTTTAGGAGTTTCATGTCAGTAAGTTTGAGGCACATTTTTCAACACCTTTGAGTGGAATCAATAGTGTAAACTCAGCTTCGACAAGATCAAAGAGTATATGGCTCACCCACCCATCCTTATGCAACCAATTCTAGGAAAACCACTCCTGCTATATATTTCTGCTACTTCAGTGGCACTGGGGGCATTACTGATGCAACATGATGAGTCATCAAAAGAATGAGCGATCTACTACATTATTCATACCCTAGTAGGCTATGAGTTTAGTTATTCCCTAATGGAAAAATCTTGCTTAGCTATGGTCTTCAACTCACAAAATCTGACACTATATGCTCAGTCACCTAGTGAAACTCATCTCCAAGGTTGATCCACTCAAATATATTTTATCCAAGAAAACTTTGACTACTCGCAAATTCTATTAAGAAAATTTGATATAGAATATGTGGATCGAAAGGATATTGAAGGGAAAGTGATAGAAGATCAGGTGGCAGATGCTCCCCTAGTAGATACCTATCCTTTGATAACAAAGATTCTTGATGAAGAGGTCTTCACAGTAATAGAAGTGGCCATGTGGACACTATACTTTGATGGGTCATATACATAGAATGGAGTGGGGGTAGGAATCTTTCTCATAACCCCCCAAGGTGATTATATCCTGAAGTCATTCAGATTGGCTTTTCCATGCACAAACAACATCGCAAAATATGAAGCTCTCCTCACTAGTCTCAGAATTGCAATCCAATGGAACATCACTCACTTGAGAGTCTTTGGCGATTCCCAATTGATCATAAATAGGTTAATGATTAGTTTCTAACAAAAGATGATAAGTTGTTGCCTTATAAGTGCATGGTGGATGACTTCAAAAATTACTTTAGCTCTATCTAGTTCTACTAGATACCTAGAGTGTAGAACAAAGTAGTTGATGCAATGGCTACCATTGGTTCCCTAATTGACATTCCAAACTATTGAACAGAGTGTGAGTTCCTATTTGAACAACTCTTAATCCCAGCGTACGATATCCTTGAGAGTGAAATGGTGTGTGAAATTGTAGGTCCTACATCACCATGGTATAATGACGTCTACACCTACCTCCATGATAACATCCTACCTCCCGATCTGACACATAACCAACAAAAATATTTCATCCAACGCACCTCCCATTACATTATCGTAGGTGATATGCTTTATTGTCATGGGTATGATGGAACCTTTCTCAGATGTCTAAATGAGACTGAAGCTCACACTGTGTTAACAGAGGTACATAGTGGTGTCTGTGGGGCCCATTCAAATAGCATGACACTAGCTAAAAATAATTCTTAGAGTGGGATACTACTAGCCTACATTGGAACATGATTCTTGTGAGTTTGTGAAGAAGTTCCTACCTTGTCAACAACACGTGGATTTGATACAAGCTCCTGCATAGGATCTGTAGCCTCTTATAGCACCATGGCCCTTCTCTTAGTGGGTTTTTGACTTAATCGACAAGATGTATCCCTCATCCTTTGATGGTCATACTTTCATCATCACTTCAACTGAGTACTTCACCAAGTGGGTGGAAGCTATGCCACTCTCTCAAATTATGGGTACTTAAATATCCAAATTTATCCTTTTCTATATTCTCTACAGATATGGGATCCCCTCCACCATCATTTTTTATAACAAAAATCCATTCAAGAACCAAGCCATGAAACATCTTTGTGACACCTTCCACATTCAGCATCACTGGTCCATGCCCTATTACCTTCAAGGTAACGGCCAAGCAGAGGCTAACAACAAAACCCTGATCAAGATCCTTGAAAAGGTAGTCAACAATATTGGTTGAGATTGGCACCTTCACATCCATCCCACCCTTTGGGCCTACCACACCTCCATCCACACTCCTACCAGTGCCACTCCATATTCTCTCATTTATGGTGTCAATTCCATCTTGTTGATTGAGGTTGAAATCCCCTCACTAAGAATATCCTTGAAGAATCTTATCAGCAATGAAGATGCTTGGGTTGCAAGAATCAGCCAGCTAGAACTCCTAGATGAAAAACATATCAAAGCATCTAATCTTCTTTAGGCATATCAGAATCATCTTAAGAGAAGTTACAACAAGAAGGTCCATCCTCACCAATTCAACATTGGTGATTTGGTTCTTAAGGAGAATCAGCGTACTCAGCAGGACCGAGATAAGAAAGGGAAGTTTGAAACAAAATGGCTAGGTCCCTATGTCATCACAACAAAATATGGATCAGGGGCATATAGGCTTGCCACACCCAAAGGAGAGCCCCTAGAGGAGCCCATGAACATCATGCACTTTAAAATATTTTACACTTAAGTTAGTTGGGGTATCCTATCCTGCAAAAAATCCAAAAAATAAAAATAAAAAGTAAAAAATTGTCAAAAATACAAAAAAATCCAAAAATAGTAAAGAGAAATAATTCATCCTATGATGAAAACCACCCTTGGTGGCACCTTGGATAAGTACATTTGGTGAAAACCTTATTATAGGTGTCATTCATATAGGGCTTAATCATTGTCTACCTTGCGTCCTGGTTACTTTATGCTTCCACCCATCCTAGTTTCATATCCTATCATCCTATCAATCACGTCCTTCCATCTGCATCCCTTCATCCTACCGCTTGGTATATTTTGGTTGAGCATTGCACAATCTTCATTTTTTTTCCGTCATCCTAAGCTTTTATCCTAATCTAAGCTTGTGTCCTCAGTCCCTTTTGTCATTTCAGTCCTTCACTTCCATCTAGGTTCCTTCATCATGTTGGTTTTCATTTAGATCTTGTCATGTCGGTCTTTTGGTCTCATATTTTGTTATTTTTCTTTTTTGAACTACATTGCCCTTATGCTTTCACATAGGCAAGGTCGATCATTTGACCCACCCCTGGGGATTTGCTTTTTTTCTATCCAGTCATCCTTTTCCATCATTCATCTCCATTTTCCTCTTTCCACTTTTATCCATGGTCTTTTCTTGAACTACAAGGGCTCTGTGCTTTCACGTAGGCAAGGCTAATCTTTGATCAACCCTAAAGCCCTTACATCTTTAGGGTGTGTCAACCTTGTGTCTTGTGTCTTGTGTCGTGTCACCAAGTATGTCCTTATCTAGCTAGTTCTTCACAAATGAGATCAACTTGTATCATGAGATTCAATTGGTTTTGGAGTCTCTTGCATCATCTCAATCTTCTAGTTTAGTATCCATCTTTGGTTTTAATAGGATGCATCCTTCCTAATAGACCTCATCAATCCCATCCACCCTCTGGATCCCATGGAAAAGGAAATTTGAAATTGATTGTGATATTTTGTTACTCTTGGCTTTTGTTTATCATTTGAAATTTCTATCATAACTTGTCAAGATCATCATGGTCTATCATATCATGGTTTGTTTTGACTAGTTAACATAGGGGCATATCTTGATCTTTTGTTTGTTGTTGTCCGCTTGGTTGTCCCATGTAGTACCCACCAAGACCCTCATGGTCTTGTGTTACACTAGGGCATCCTTTTGTGCTTGTGGTTATCCCAATGCCTGGCATAACCAAGGTCTTCATGGCTTTGGGGTGTTTAGATAATCTTCTTGTTTGTTGTGTTTTTTGTATGCATCAGACAATAATCCGCCTTGGTTTCACATACCCTGGCACCTAGTTTCTTATGCTATAGAAAAAATTAGTGCTCTAGAAAAGGAAAATCACATTAGGATTTCATTTCATTTTTATATTTCATCCCATTGCATGTATCCTCCATCCCTTCTCCATCCAACCTATGACCTATGATTTTGGTTCTACAAACATTTTCCATCTTTCATTCTACTCAGGATTCCTACGGTTCTTGATAGGTGTAGTTTCACACCCATCATCCCTTTATTTCATAAGCTAAATCAAGAATGATCTACAAATACATTTACCCTACCAATCGCTTCCATCATTATGAAAGACCTTATTTACACTCATGTCCATGATCTACTAGTGTTTATAAGCCATTTAATTGCATCTCATCTCACATTCCAAGCTCATTGAGTTGCATTTCATCCCATGTGCATTATCATGTCATAGTCATTTAAGTTGTTTAGATTCATCATAATTGGTTATTCTAAGCATCTTAGATTCATTTCACTATCAATTCATTTCCATGTTAGTCCATCTCATTAACACATTACATACATCACCACCTGCATCACAAATTGTTTGATCCATATCCATATCATATAAAGTCATAAATCATCCATCACATCCTGCATCATAAAAAATAGCCATCATGCATATCATCCATATCATCCTCATAAGCATAAAAATACATCATCATAAGCATAAGTGTACATCATCATACACATATACATACATCACATCATAATGATCATTCATAATAAAATCATGAACATACACGTGCATATATAAATCATCCATCACATAAACATAACATAGTGTCAATAAGGGCTGCCACATATCATATAAATAAAAAAATATAATGACCATCACATGATCCATACTAATATCCATCAATCATCAAAACACATATCCATCATATGCATCGCTAATCATCAAATAAAAAACAAGTACAAGGCTCTGAATCAAATATGATATATTTCGCTCTATACTATACACCCATCCTGCACATGTCAAAAACTTGTGTCCTGTCATCTGTCCTCTATTCTCTCTACTATGAGCTACCCACATCTAAATTTTGTGGTGAGTCTGGCACTGTCCTTCTACACAGAGGCATCTCTCAATAGCTACTATACCCGTGGGTGTGTGTCCTTGTTGACTAGGATGGTTTCAACATATGTGGTATCACTTAGATGTAGGGAGGTACCCACTATGTCTGATCTAGCACTGCCATTAAGTAGGCCACCATATATTAGCTAGCCTCTCACATGTACTCATCCCTCTCTACTGCCTGATATCTGGCTAAATCCCGCTTTTCCCAACACCTGTCCTGAAATCCACATATGGATCTCCTCTCCTATCCCACACATCTTGTGCCAACCATAACTGACCAATCTCTGCCTGCACCTAGGACACCTGCTCTATCACTCTATCCCTCTCCTTCTGCATTGCCTATATTTTTTCCTATGTGACGCCCTTCTCCCTCTATAATGACTGCACCTATGCCCCTGTCTCACCCCACTCACCCTGCATGGCCTGTGCCTGTGTCTACACTACATCCCTCTATCTTTCCACTATTTGTATCCATGTATGTACTTGTACCTCTACTATATCCCTCTCATGTTGCAATGTTTGCATCTGTCCTACTATCATATCCCTCTCACCCTGCAGAGTCTGTACCTATGCCTCTGCTACATCTCTCTTGCCTCGTGAAGTTTGTATTTGTGCCATCATCGCCTTCTCTCTCTCTAGAATCAACTCTGCATCCCTCGTCATTTTCTCTTCTACCTTTTCTCTGTCACAGAACTCATCCTTCTCCTGTCTCTGCACAGTCTTCTCCCTCAACAGCCTCTCCACCTATCTCCTCAAATCCTCCATATATCTCTCTTCCTCCACTAGGGCCTCTGAAGATACCTAGTCTGCCAGTCCTCCATGCTCTCATTCTCCCCTTTCCTATGGTATGGTCACCTCAACCTACAATCTATCTTGATCCCACCTCACCTTAACTAGCTCCTTATGCTCTCTCTATACCACTCCCTCCAGCCGAGTCACCTCTACTCCTAGCTTACTCACCTCAGTCTATATTGTATGCCTCAAATTCTAATATATGTCATCATGTATCATTGGTTAGTGCCATAAAATCCCTCTCTCTCTCTCTCTGCCTGCACCCTACCCACCTTTGCATGCAGCCTGCTCACCTCAGCCACCAGCCTACTCCTCTCTGCCTCTAAATCCCTAAGTATGTGTTCCATAATTCACAGCCTCTCTAGGGCCCCTCTCAATAGTACAACTGGGTCCTCTAGTGGTGGTGGTACATATGGTACCATGGCCTATGGGTCAACCTCAGGAGCATCTACATCCATCACCTCCACCGGTGGCTCATCACTCTCCTCCTCTGCCTTTGCCTCCTCCTAGACTCTCCTCTATTGTCCTCTCCTCCTCCTCACTCTCCTCTATCGATCCTCTCTATCCTCACTGGCCTCTGCCTCCTCCTATCCTTTACTCTACTATCCTCCTCCTCTCCTCCCCCTCCTCTACCCAGCTAGTCTCATCTCATCCTCTGGCCCGAAGCCAAGTACCTCTGTAATCGCCTCCACTGGTGTAATCCATGTTGGTCAATGGTGATTCTACCATGCAAAAAACCTCATTGTCACACTAGTATCTACTCTCCCTCCTCTCTTACCTAGGTAAGGTACCTCTTGAAGTCCCTCCCACTATTCTCTCATAAACTTGGTAGCAGTCTGATCACCCCATGGTCACTCTTTTGTAATCCATCTAAATCTCTGCAATCTGTGAGGGATGTCCTATTGAATTTTGAACTATCTTTGCACCCAATCCACCCTATGTATCTCCACTATGTATGGATCTCTTTTAATCAAATAGGATACTGTGCAAAAGTATCCTCTATGTCTCTCCTCATCCCCCCTCCATTCGAAGAACCATCATGTGATCTATGGCCTCCATACAATCTAATCCTCCCATAAATCATCTAGCCTCCTCCTCCATATATCCAGGTCATCGAGGCCCTGATAATGAAATAACTAGTTGTACTCCATCCCGTACCAATATGCCACTAGTAGTGTAGGATCTTGCCCCACTCACATCACAACTCTTGGCCTAGGAACACTGATGTGCTCCTAGGCCCATACCTGTAATAGTGTCACCTATGTAATGTTGAGAGCCCCTCGATAGCACACTACGTGCATATCCCTGTATAACTGAGCCAACATGCATGGAACCCATGTGAACTCCCCCTCCCTCTATTCCATGATGTGTCAAACAACCTCTATAAATTTGAGGCTGCAAAACTGATCGCTCCTGTCTGGAAGCAAGAGCCCGCTAAGAAAACCGCAAAGGTATAATGGTAGTGGAGGTACCCCCAACCCCAAACATATATCCAGATCCAACACCATCCCCTGAAGTGGTAAATCGTCATGTCCAAAAAGGACCCATAGGGTCTTCTCCAACTCTTGATCCTCTGACCTCGTCCAACTCATGAGGTGGCTCACTATAGGTAGCTGCAAAATCCTCCACACATCCTCTAGGGTGACAGTCATCTCCCCTCTCGAGAGATGGAATGTAGACATTTTTGAATCCCACCACTCTATAAGTGTAGTAAGCAGCGCTCAATGCACTCTAAGTATGGGATATCCAAGCATGTGTAGTAGCCTTGCTCGTGCTAACACTGTGTGGTCCTCCCTATTCATCACCACTATAATCACCTCCAACACCTTAGAATGCCTCTCTCGCTTCTACAAGCTCTCCAACCACTGCAATCACATCACACAACATGTCAGTCCTTTAAATAATCTCATCTTTCCTTCTTTTCCACCTTTTCCTCCATGCCCTTGGTTGTCTTCTTGACATTTCCCTCCTTTGGGAAAATTTTCCCAATTTTCCTTTTTCCCCCCTTTTTGGTATCATCCCTACCCATTTTATGGGAGTGTTCACCCTTTTTCCTCCCTAGTTCCCTTAGATGGGTGAGCCTACCCTTGGATGGGAAAATATGCCCGCCCCTTGGGTGAGCCCACCCTTGGGATAGGTGAGTGTGTCCATCCATGGGCGACCCTGCCTAAGGATGGGTGAGCCTACCCATCTCCCGCTAGGAAAGCACTACCACCCATCTGGTGGGTACCCTCATTCACCTCCGTGGGTGGGCACCCTCAACTGACCAATGAGCGATCCCACCCCTCTAGCAGGCAAATCCACCCACCTCTCCAATGGGCGAGTTCACTTGACGGATGGGTGGACCCACGAGTCCTCCGCCATGGGAAACTATGCCCCTACAATGGGCACATTCACCTATCCTATGGGTGCACTCATCCATCCCCTAGGCATAGTTTCCCTTTTCACTAACTAACTTTTTTAGGTAGATTTTCCGGATTCGTGGGAAAGTCCCCCTCTTTTTGTGCCCATCCTACCCTTTTTGGGAATTTTTTTTGTTTTTGGGTGAATTCACCCATTAAATAAGTGAATCTTCCCCCCTTCCCCACCACCTCTAAACTAGTGATTTTTCCTACACAATGAGCGAAATCAAAATTCTGCCACCTACCCATTTTTCTAATCTACCAGAATCCCAAGACCCATGTTTTTAAAATGCATAAAAATTCCAAAACATAACAAAATTTTCTTAAAATCACAAAGAGGGTTTTGGGACTAACCTGGTGTGGAACCACACGCTCGTGGAAGAATTGTCATACGTCATCCACCCAGTGGATGATATCATCATCGAACTCCTTGACCACCCTCATATCCATCTTCTCCTCTTCTCTCTCTCTCACTCAACTACCAGGTGTACAAATGAGGAATAGTAATTCTTAAAATTACTATAAGTAACTTTTCCCTCCTTTTTTAATCTCTTTTAAGTTAAGGGTATTTTTGCCCTTTATTTAACCACTTTTTTATTTAATTAATCTTCTAACTTCTATGGGCTGCCATTTTCACACCTGTGTTTGTTTGACTCCATTCAAAACCTAATCTTCATGGTTTTTCGAGCTCTATCCAATGGTACCCTCCATTTCCTCATATCGAGAAGTTTTCCAAGGCCCTTTTTTCTTCCTCAACTACCCTATTGAGGGGGCATACCCTACCATTTTCCTCCATTCCTTCGTCAGGGTCACTTTCTTGTGAGACCGGGGCATCTCCCTTCATCTCCCACCATTTCAGAAGCTTACACAACTTCTCCCATTTTGGGGCATCATTTTCTAGTCATTTCCTCTATAGAGTCATCAGCATTTTATTTTTCTTTGAAACACTATTATTCTAACAGTATTTTAAAGAGGGGAAAAATGTAGACATCTAAATTTGACCACTCTCGTATGGTCAAATTCGTCCCCTTTATTCGTGTATCTCATATTCCCCATCGGTATTAATTAGATGATTTATTTTATTAATATTTCCCCCTTTCCTAAGGTTCCTAAAGTATTTAATTTAATAATTAAATACTTTACCTTTCATCCCTTCCTCTCTAAATTAAATAAATATATCAATTTATTTAATTTAGTCATTTGGCCTTTTGAATTTAAATCAATTTTAAATTTCTCTCTCCTTGTCACATCCTCCATAATCCTCTTCTAATCTGGATTAGTTTAATTAATCCATGATTAAGATATGCACACCTTTAATCAGGATTAATGTCACATCCTCCATATTTTGCAACTTGCTTCTAATCCCTCATTAGTCTCCTAATCACTTGTTTGCACAACCTTAATCTAATCCTCATGTCATTTATGGCATGCCTCTAAGTCAACCTTCATAAGTTATTTCTTCATTTATCCAAGACAACCTCTTCCCCATGTGAATTAAAAATTCACATTTATTCCTTCAAGGTTCTCCTCTTCCCTATGTGGGTTGTTAAGAAATTCTGAAAATTTTCAAGTAACATCCCCTACATGGGGACAAGGATGTCGTTTATGAGGACCTTGTCTTATCCCCAAGGTACTCCCAAACATGTGAATTAAAAATTCACATTTATTGCTCCAAGTATTCTCTCTTCCCCATGAGGATTATTGAGGAATACAAAAACTCCTCATGTGTCACATCCCTCCCACATGGGGACAAGAACTTCTTTTTTGAGGAAATCTTCTCCTAATCCCAAGGTACTTGAAATTACCTCCACATCACACTCCCCCTTTCCACCTCACTTCCACATGGAAAGATGTGAGGGATTGTGAGTCCTCAACTCACCACAACCCTTCATCTTGTCCATGGTGGTTAAATCCTAGCCATCCAATTCTCTAGAGACTCTTCCCCTAAAATAAAGAATTTTAGTCTCATTTTCATTCACATTCACAATTCACATACACAACCTTCAAGCACTCAAGCAATCTCATACAATCATTCATGCACTCTCATCCACCATTGTTGAATTGTCAAGCTCATTTTGCATGCATTTTCATACACTTAGCCAATACCCAACTCCATCATTGCATTCTCCATTAAACCCACATCATTTTGCATCTAGTTTTAGGTGATTTGTCATCAAGGAGCACACAAGCAATCAATATCAAATGGCCAACCAACAAATCGACTTGGGAAGGGTAAAATATTTGTTTCATCTTTGTTTTGTTCAATTCTAACTGGGCTAATCTTGAGGTGTTGTATTGTGTTGTTCTCTCTTTTGCATTTCTTTTGTTTTGCATCATTTAGGGTTAGAAAACACACTGCACAAAATATCTTTACTTAATGGTTTTGTGAAAATGTCTGCAATCTTCTCTTTTGTAGGTACATATTCAAGTCTTACCTCAGTACCCAACACCTTCTCTCTCAAGAAGTGATATTTGATGTATATATGTTTCATTCTGGAGTGCTGTACCGAATTCTTGGAAATGTTTATTGCATTGGTATTATCACACATAATTGAGATTGGTTTGTCAAATGATATGCCAATGTCTTCAATGTTTGTTTCATCCACAATACTTAAGTGCAACATGAGGATGCTACAATGTATTCAACTTCAACAATAGATAAAGATAATTAATATCATTTCTTACTTGACCAAGCAACAAACCAGGAGCCAAGGAAATAAGCTCCACCACTTGCATTCCACCTTTTATCAACAAACCCAGCCCAATCAACATTAGTATAAGTTTTCAAAGTGAAATCTGAATCCTTTGGATACCATAACCCCATATCTTTTGTACCCTTCAAGTATCTAAAGATCCTTTTTACTACAAAAACATGCAATTCCTTTGGTTCTTGCTGAAATCTAACTGCTAAACAGATAGCATACATAATGTTTGGTCTAGTAGCAGTAAAATATAACAATCCTCCAATCATTGACTTGTACATACTTGCATCAATTTTAGGTGAATCATCTTATTTTTTCAACTTGCATCCGATAATAATAGGTGTACAAACCAGTTTGGAGTTCTCCAATCCAAACTTCAATAATTCTTTGGTATACTTGGACTAAGAGAATAAGCATCTCTTTGTGGCTCCTTCTAGTTGACACATATTCCCACTTGTTCTTTTTTCTAGCTGCAATAATAGTTCTGGATCTCTTCCGGATCTCGCAACCATCATCTTGAAATACCACATTATAGCCATTTTCGTACATCTATCCAACACTCAGAAGATTATTATATAAACCCTTCACATAGTAAATATTGTTAGTGTTATGTTTTCCATCAGAGGTAATAGAGCCAATTCCAACAATCTGTGTTGTTTTATCATCTATAAATCCAACAGAACCTCCATCATATTTCTCAAGCTTCACAAAACTACTTTTATCAGTGGTCATATGATTCAAACATCCACTATCAATCATCCATTCATCTTTGTTTCTTTTAACAAATAATGTAGCTTCGGTGTTATCATTAGATTCCAAGCAAATATTAGAGATATCAAATCTAGGTTCATCCTTTTCCACCAAAAACAAACAATCCTCATGATCTGATTCATCATCTGAAATACTAGCATTTTCATTAACATAATAGGCCTTCTTATTGATTCTTTTGAACTTTTCTCTTGTTCCTTTTTCTGGACACCTAGTGGCTAAATGACCAATATTTCCACATCTAAAACATTTAAGAGGTAACATATCTTTGTACTTGTTGATACCTTTCTTCAGTTTTCTTGTGAAGCTTGCTTCCAACTCATCTGAACTTTCACTATTCGGATATTCTTTTGTGGCTTTGAAGGTTGTTTTAGATTTCTCCTTTTCTTTTCCAAATTTCCTCATCTCAAATGTGGTCAAGGTGCCAAATATTTTCTCTTTGGTGAATTTCTTCAGATCATACACTTCCTCAATAGTTGAGATCTTGTCACTGTAGCTCTCTGATAGAGTCATCAGAATCTTCTCCATTACATCTTCATTTTTTAGAGTGCCTCCTTTATTTTTAACTTTATTGACTGCACTTTCAACTCTTGTAAAGTAGCTTGCTATATCTTCACCTTCTTCCATCCTCAAGTTTTCATATCTGCATTTAGCTATCAACTTCTTTGATAATTTGACCCTATCATTTCCTTCATAGATTTATTTCAAAATTTCCAAGATTTCATAAGTGGTGTTTGAAGAAATAACTTTTGTTAAGTCAGTCTTAGAAAAAGCACTAAATATTGCATACCTTTCTTTTTAATTTTCTTCATAGGCTGAAATCTCATCTATAGAACTAGGACCACTTGTTGGTACAACATATTTTGTCTCAATAGCTTTCGAAGTTTTGTAGCCTAGAGAAATTAGGTAACCTCTCGTCTACACTTTCCAAAAATTGTAGTAAGATCCATCAAACACAGGGATTGTTAGTTTTTGTGCCATCGGATCTACCTCAAAGTGGTTAAGCTCTTCTTCGAGGAACCAATTATCTAATACCAATTGTTGAACAATCTGGATAATTGAGAGGGGGGTGAATCAGTTATCCCAAAACAATTTTCTTCACTTTAATTAATCCAGAGGAATCTTAAATCAATCAAATAATAATTAAAAAGGATATGAACATGAAAGCACACAACAACACCATGCACAATGAACAACAAAATTTACATGGAAAGCCAAGAAGGGAAAAACCATGGAGAATGCTAACTATCAATTATAAAACACCAGTTAAGGTGATTTTTACAAAGGCTCACTATCGATGGGCTCACTACCCAGCTATTACAGCTAAAAGGAAAAAGGGCTCACTACCACAAGAAATAGGCTCACAGCCAGAAGAATGATGAAGGGGAATCCACCATTGAAATAACTATCACCAACAATCACACCAAAATAATCTCACTGTCTACTATCTCTAGTTGTATATATTCACAATAACTAGATTTATAGATTCACATTCACCACACTTTTCATCAAACAAAATAAAATTTTACTTATAACATTCCATGCCTCCATAAACTCCTAATTTGGCCAAACACAATTTGAATTAGGTCACCAAAAAACATTCCCTCAGTGGAAAGGAATGAAACGTGGACCAAATAGAACCTCCTTGCATAAATCAACATGCTACATATTATCCATGATAACTGGAACAAAAGAATAGAATGCACACGTTATAATGAAAACAATGTTTCAGGGAACATTAACCAATTTCCAGATTAGTTTAGACCCATAAGAGTGTATCTCATTATGTTGCAAAATGAATGGGATTAGGACAAGCATGACTAAAGATAGATCATCACAACACAATATCTGAAGCACGCCAATCTGGATAACCAAAGCATCAAATCCAAACCTTATTCAATTAACCAAGATATGTTGATATCAATGACAACCATTAATGACAACAATCAACATCATATTCCAATATTTATGACTATCAAGTCAATAAGTTGAAGGAAAATAGAGAAAGGTAGCACATGGATTTCAAAGTACCACAGTTACCATAAGCATGCAGATATAAAAGAAAAATTTTGTGGAAGGACCAGTCATTAAGGGTTGGACAATCATTTTTCAAGAAGAGATTAGCATTGGCTTGCTTCATTTATGGCTAATGCAACTCTTTGAAGAGTTCAAAATTTTTAAAAGGATAAAGATGGGCCACTTGTTGAAGGAATTATAGCTCCTCTTGAAGCATAATCGAAGCTTGCATGCTAAGATATTGCAAGGTTGTAAGATCATAGGAAGGGGTTTTGAATCAACTTGTAAAGTTTAAAGAAGCAACTGCTATTTGTGAGATATGCATTTTTATCATAGTAAAAGGAAATGTTCATGTCAGTTGACAATATACAACTGTAAGAGGATAGTTGAACTCTTCAGGAACATGAAGGAAAAAGGGTGTTAAGGAATGGTTCAGAGATAGATAATTTGAAGAAAAAAGAGAGTAGGGTTGGATGTGATAGGATAATGATCATATAAGACAGTACACGACAACCAAAGAGAAACTTCACAAGATGTTTAGCATGAAAATGTCAAGGACAGTGAACTATAAAAAGTATTTATGTGCAGATTATGGACAATGGTATTTTAAGAAGATAAAGGCCAAGGATGTCCCTGATATAGTGAATTCTATTGTGCCCAATAATGTTTATAACAAGCCAATAGAAATTAGAAAACACAGTGAAATGGAGAAGGCATGGCCTAAATGAAAGAACAAGGATTTTGACACTTGAAAGAAATATAAAGCCATGACCATAGAAACACAGAGTAGTCAAGTATTTGTAGAAGACAATGAGCTCAAAAATTTTGTGTGCCAATTATTTCATTCTTTTTGAGAAATTTGCAAAATCCAGTGAAGTTGTACCATACAGAGAAACATATGCAATATATTATGCATTTGATTATAAACTTTCCATATAGAGAAACTCAGGTTTTTATTTTATTTTCATGGAGAATAGAAAGTATGTGTTTCATAGCTGAGCATGAAAAAAAGCATAGAGCTCAAAATAAACACTTTTGCTATAGAGAATGAAAGAAAAATGCATTTTTAGTAGGAATGAGGGCTTACCCACATACATTCCACCATGAATCTACAAATAAATATACATATTAAGCTTCAAAAACCCCAATCATGGTGGCATGTGTAGCTTCATGAAATTACCAAGACAAAAATGAAGCGAATGAAGTGTTTTGGCTGAGCACTGGTGCTAAAGGGTTTTTTCCCTAAGTTGGTTCATAAGAAAAAGGGAATTTTTTTTCCTTTATTTTAACTTTGCATATGTCAACTAATACCCTTTCATTTCATTCATATGATAAGTGACTAAGAGTATTCACTCAATGACCTTTGGATTTTGCATTGTCTAACAGGATACAGGTCAAGTGTAGTGCCTTTTATTTTGCAAGTTTGAAAAACTTTTGAAATGTAAAGTATCATTAAAATGATAATGATAAATCACTTTAAAGGTTATGTAAATGCAAAAATAAAAAAAGCATGTGCTTTGAAAGAATATGTCAATGGAATATGGTTGAAAAGTAATGAGTTTTTCCAAGCATATGGGGGTAGTTGGAGGAGATTGACCAGCATGTGGAAAGCATGTAGGTTGTTTTTGACTTGGTTTTTGGAGGGAATGAGAGCATCTAGGGGCATTTTATAATGCTTTTATTGTGTACAAGGTCATGTGTTGAATTTTTCTTCACTTTAGACTCTTTTTGGAGAGAGTTTGAGACCTATTTTTTAGGGTTTTTTGGTTATACACAACCAAGAAGCTTCTAGAAGTATATGTGTGGGAAAGCTTCAAAAAAGAATAAGTAACTTCAAACATTAATTTTGAAGGAATTATTTTTGGCCTTAGCAGAATTTTGTAGCTTTTGGAAGCTCTTCTCAAGCAAAAGTACAAATTGTAACTCATTTATAGGCATGTATTGCAGTATTTTACCTTTGAGATTCAATTAAGTGCATTGATTTTTATCTTCTCAGCATTGTTTACTACATGTAGCTGAATGATTGATATATACTTTTGTTATTTATGCTCAAATCCTTGAATGTATGTTTCATCTTTAACACCTCTAAATAGAAAATGCATGGTTTGTGTAGGTTGTAGGTTGTGTCATAGTGTTAATTAGTAGTTAGTTGTGAGAATCTTCAATTTTTCTTCTAATTCTGTAAACACTAAATGCTTCCTATGAAATATTAATACATGAACATGATAAAGGTTTGAGTTGTGTCTTGAAACAAGCTAGCTTATTGCTCGCTCATTGTGCATGCTATGCAATAGTATTTTTTTGGACACTAGGAACACTGAGGGGGGAGTGAATCAATGTTCCACAATATTTGAATTTCAAATCAGATCTTAAACTATCAACAACAATATTTAACCTTTAATAGCATTCATAACATATAAATAGAAGGAAACATGAAAATTCATTAAAGAGACAATGTGAACACCATAACACCAGAATTATTACATGGAAACTTTGTTAGGGGAAAAAACATGGTGGAGATTAATCCACAAAGTACACTCTCTTAAAAGTATAATCAAAAGGGAATGCACTTGCATTTAGGCACACTACCTAGAGCTCACTGCTCAAAATAGGGAAGGCTGACTACCTTACAAAATATTTGAGATTACAACAAAATGTTGAACTAAGAATATAGCATCTACAAATTCCTGGATTCAGTTCCAATGAGGCACATAAAATAGATTCTAGACCTCTTGTCCAATTCACACTTCTTCTTTGCTCTACTATGCTTTCTTACATGAAAACCCTTTTGCTGCACAAATATAATTCACTTCAACAGATCTTTTAATATTAGTTCATACTATTGCTCTACACTTTTTCGCTTACACACCTTCTCACTTCTTGATCCACACACCACACACCACACACCACACACCACACACCAAAAAATATTTTTCGATCTCACATATATATTTGCTAACAAGATTTTATTGCTATATGCCGGCTTCAAAAAAAAAAAAATATTCTTCCACATGTTGGCTCAAATCATCAATTAGAATTAATGCGTACCCACACAAGTCAGCTAGAATTTAGTAGGGACCCAAATCAAAATTCCCAACATAAGAAATAGTTAAACAAATATTCCTCTTACATGTGGAACACACCATACACAATAGGTCAGCCATAATGAGAAAATAAACAATAAATCATTCTACTAAATCTCTTAACTCATACACCGATTTCTAAAACACCACAAAACTTACCAATAAGGTAGCATACATGCTTGACAAGATTCCCTAGGGATCCACATAAAAAAATAATGATCTGGTGAAGTATTCAAACCAACTTATCAACTAGATACTATGTTCTTCATGCTTTCTACTGGTAGATTACAATCTTCTACTTTTCTTGCTGGTAGGAACTACTTCTAAACTGCAAACCATACTACTAACTCCAATTTCCATCAATGTCAACACTAGCAACCAAAAACAATCTCCCAAAGCCATATGCCAACAATATCCCCCTTTGGCATTGATGGCAACACTTAGTGAAAAATGACTAAGTGTCAAAACTCAAAAACACTACTCCCTCTTTGGATGTCAAGACATTTTTCACTGCATTCTCTCCCCCTTTGACATCAATGACAAAAACTTATGCTACTTTCTCTTCCCATTTAATATTTTTACTATACTCTCTCTTATTGCATTCTCTCCTCCAATTTATCAAAAAAAATGTTGCAACTGTTGCTAAATTCAGAAAATTATTTTATACTTATCTTTCATTTCCAGGAGAAATTTCTTCTAAGAGTCCATTGCAATCCCAGTAGAAATTATTAGACTATTATTTTTTGATGTTTTGTTGATGACTTGGACAAGGGATTCACGAATGGTAATGGATCCTTCTAGATTTTCTCCTTTCTTCAAAAATTTAATCATTTGCTCTAATCTGCATTCAAATTGATCCTTCACTTTCCAAAAAGTGTCCATAAGAGTGTTTTTGGAAAAGTGAAACTTTGCATGCTTAATCTGTAGCTCATAAATCTTCTTCTTAACTGATCCATCCTTGTCCTGAACCATACTTTAGTTCTGTATGATTATAACAAGCTCATTCTCAATTTGTTCCAACTTGTCCTTGTATTTTCCAACCACATGAGGCCACCTAAGATAGTAATTTTAGATCTTGTTTACTAAGTCAATGCACTATCTTAACACATTCATTTTCCTTTTCAGTTTGGTGAGAGATAGCCTAAATTGCATCTTCAGATGTGAGATTATTTCATCCTCTTTCTTCTCCAGAGGCACAGAGTCCATAGCCTCTCTAATACATTCAATCAATTCTTCTGGAAGTACATTCTACAAACACTCCAATTCAATGTTGTTATCAATAAAGTACCTTCCTAGAATGTCCTCAATGAGGTCCTATTCATATGATGGCCCATGTGTCGATATTTCAGTTATCTTTTTCATTCCATGTTCTTCTTGAACAATCTGCAATATCTTTGTTTTAAGTAAAACACCTTCTTCATTACTTTCTTCTGCTATTATCACATCCGGTTCACCTAGTTTTGGTTCATCTCTTGGTGTATATTCCTTAGAGTCTTCATCTACTATATCCACAACCATCTACTCTTTACCTTTTCCCTCAACTTTTGTTGACTTAGGTGTCGGAAGAGTGTCACCATCCAACTCTCTTTCCCTCTTCTGCTTTTTCTCCGCCTTACCAGAGTGATCCAACTTCAACTACTTTTACCAAGAGAGGAATATTACTTACACCAAACTTTCCTAACAAGTTCCTAAAGAATATTTCATAAGATTGTTCACCATATTCAAAAGAGTTGAAATTCTCAAAAAAATTGCTTGCAAACCAGCATATTTTCCTTCCATACCACATTGTCATTCTGAGGCAAGGAATTCAAGAAATACATCATAATGCATATAGCCAGGGTACCAAACCTGAAAGAGTAATCTATATCCTTTTTCAATTGTACATTCTCCATCAATTGATCCTTTAGCAATCCACATAGATTAAAGTCTTCATTTTCTATTATCATCTTGTGAGCGATATACATTGCACCTATCAAGGTTGATCCTTTCTATTTCTGAAGAAATTTTTATAAGAAATTCCATGTGCAATATACCTCATTAATGAATCTCTGATTGTTGAGATTACTAGAGCCCTCTGATCTCCTATTACTCTAGCTAGGGCTTCAACTTTGACATTCCGAATTGACGTCTTTTAAAAAAAAAAACCAACATTGCACAATCTTGTTATATTTTTTATTGCATCATTAGAAATTTGATAGGGTTTATCCAGAGTAAGGATATCACCATCCAATATGGTCAACATAAACTGAACTACCTCCACATTGATGAAATGAGGAAATTCATTCCAAATTTTTAACTTCTTATGTTTCGCTTCTCCAATATTTTTCAATTCGACAACAAACAACAAATTTCTTTCATCCTTGAGCTTTTGACTACTATATTCATCCAGAGTTACTGTTCCTTTGATTTTCTTCATTTTTTGTACCAAACAGGGTTCTACCAATCATGGACTAAGTATGAAATTGATAATCAGCATAAATACCTAGAGAATTCACCACTAAATTGACTTTCGCTCCTTTGAAATTTTGCTAAAAAGGTTCTCCAACTATTCTTCTTCAGTGCACGGTGACAAATGAGGGTTGCAAATTCCCTTTTATAACTTTTCACACTTAACTTCCTTGTTGCATTAAATGCTTTTCCCTAGAAGTTTTGGTTACTTTGTTTTCAAACAACAAGAGAAAAATCCATTTGCAAACCTTCAAGAAGTGATCACTAATACATTTGAGGATAATAACACACCAACTAACAACTTCCTACGATCCCGTACCAAATACACACATGGGGGAAAAATATTTTCATGAAGACTACCCCTAGGCCAATGGCCCGAAATCAATTTCCAGATGATTTACCAAAGGGAGCTTCTAGTATAGTCTTATTGCCTTCATTAGATCCACTCTACTTTACCCACATTTTCTTCATTTGATCTCTTATCTCTTCCATAGATGCTTTTCCTTTTCCTTTATCACCTTTCTGTGAATTTTTTCCTTGATAAACCGAACCTCTCTTATCCATGTTTTTGTTCCTACAGAATCTTGCAATGTGACAAAATTTGTTACAATTGTACCATATCGGATTCTTCTGTCTATACCATCCATTCCACTAATTTCCTCATGATCTGCATTGATTAGCAGCATGTCCAAATATTCCACATGAGTAGCATTTAATGATCCTTATACTGACATACATACTTTTGCATTCTAATGACTTATGACCAAACTTCTGCATTTAAAACACTGATCAAAAACTAGAGTGCCAGAGTTTATCTTAATTCTACAATGAGAATCCATATGTCCAAATTTATTACAAACAAAACAATATCCATTAAATTTTTGAGCATTGGGTTTCCTTACCAGATATCTTCTACCTTTGTTCTTCTTTTTAGGGTCTTTTTGTTCATATCTGGATCTCTCACCCTTCACATAGCCAAGACCTCGCTTATCATTTGCATCATTTTGATCTTTAGTTATCTCAAGCCTAGTAGAACCAATCCTGAACTTCTCCTTAAACTCATTTGCAGTAGCAAGCTCATCTCTGAGAATAACTACTTGTCTCTCAAGGTTGTGTTCATTGTTTCTAGATTGTTGTAGTTCAATCTCCAGTTGAATGAATCCATTATTAATTCTGTTGCATTCTTCATATTTTTATTTCAAGCACTAGGCTAGTTTCTCCTCATTCTTCTTTCTTTCTTCAATATCTTTAGTTAGCTTCATCACCACATATTTCATTTCAAGCTTTAGGTCAGCATTGTCCTTAGCATGCTTTTCACACTCTTTTTTTATTTCTTTTAGGGTTTGATTCAGATGAACATCTTTCAAACCTTTGCTTTCTTTTTGTTTCAACTAACCACATATTTATTTTCTCTTTTCCCTTCACTCATTTATTTTATCCTTCAGTGATTGAATGATTTTTTTGGTAGCCACAATATTTTCTTTTAGTTCCATCACCTCTACTTTAGACTGATCAAGATCATCAAGTGCCACCATAAGTTGTTGTTGAAGACCACCTGTGTCCTTTGTAATCCAAGATCCACCTCAATTTGTTAAACTCAAAAGAGGAACAAGCTTTGATACCAAATTTTGGACACTAGGAACATGGAGAAGGGGGTGAATCAGTGTTCCACAATATTTGAATTTCAAATTAGATCTTAAACTATCAACAACAATACTTAACCTTTAATAGCATTCATGACATATAAATAGAAGGAAATATGCAAACTCATTAAAGAGGCAATGTGAAAACCATAACACTAGAATTATTACGTGGAAACCCTATTAGGGGAAAAACCACAGTGGAGATTAATCTACAAAGTATACTTTGTTAAAATTATGATCAAAAGGGAATGCACTTGCATTCAGGCATACTTCCTAGAGCTCACTACTCAAAATAGGGAAGGCTCACTACCTTACAAAATATTTGAGATTACAAAAAAATGTTGAACTGAGAATATAGCATCTACAAATGCCTGGATTCAGTTCCAATGAGGTACATAAAATAGATTATGGACCTCTTGTCCAATTCACACTTCTGCTTTGCTCTGCTCTGCTTTCTTACATGAAAACCCTTCTATTGCACAAATAGAATTCACTTCAACAGATATTTTGATATTAGCTCATACTATTGCTCTGTAATTTTTTTCTTACATACCTTCTCACTTCTTGATCCACACACCACACACCAAAAATGATTTTTTTATCTCACATATATATTCGCTAACAAGATTTTATTGCTATATGTTGGCTTTGAACTAAATATAATATTATTCCACATGTTGGCTCAAATCGTCAATTAGAAATAATGTGTACCCACACAAGTTAGCTATATTGTAGTAGGGACCCAAATCAAAATTCCCAACATAAGAAATAGTTAAACAAATATTCCTCATACATTCAGAACATGCCATACACAATAGGTTGGCCATAATGAGAAAATAAATAATAAATCATTCTACTGAATCTCTTAACTCGTACACTTATTTCTACAACACCACAAAATTTAACAATAGGGTAACATACATGCTTGAAAAGCTTCCTTGGGGATCCACACAACAAAATAATGATCTGGTGAAGTATTCAGACCAACTTATCAACTAGATACTCTATTCTTCATGCTTTCTGCCAGTAGATTACAATCTTCTACTTTTCTTACTGGTAGGAACTACTTCTAAACTGCGAACCATACTACTGATTGTAGTTGCCATCAATGACAAGACTAGCAACCAAAAACAATCTCCCAAAGCCACATGCCAACATATTTGTCACAAAAATTTGGTGTTTCACCTTTTAAAGCATTAGGATAGTGTTTTTTCATTTGCATGTTCTCCTTCTCCTTTTTCTCTACAAAAGATTTAGTTTAGTTTAGTTTATGTGATTTAGATAAAGGATCCAACCTTCTCTAGAGGTCCATTCCAAGTTTAGGCAACCCATAGGCCTAGGAATGTTCCCATGTTTCTCCAAAATGCTAAGTTTTGCAACTTAGCGAGGGTGAAATTTTGGAGATAATAGTTTTTGGCACACCTTGTGGGACTAGTTCGACGAACTTATCATCAAAATACTAAAATATTTGGTGTTTCTCTCAATATTATCAGCCTTTGGAGGTAGTACAAACAAAACCATGGTGACTCCAATCATATATCAACTAGTTTCAACAATCCAGACACCTGCACCTAAATGAGGTTGGTGCTACTCTTTAGTTTTTTTATCATTTGAAGTTCTTTCTCAGCACCTGGTGACTCTAATTGGTATTTTGACCCACTTTCTAGTGTTTCAAGACCTTGTTGTCTATTTTCATTCCAATTTTGTTGTCTAGACTTGTGTATGCTTCATGTTTTACCTTGGAAATGTCTAGTTATCAACACGACAATGGTTATTCTCCTACATTTTAGAAAATTCAAGCTTTTGGCCTCCAAACAACCCTCCTCCTCATGCAATCATAATTACCAGTAGGAGCATTTTCAAACCGCTCTTGCTTATCCTTTTTTGTAGCATATTCATGCCATTATGCTCTAAATCAAACATGCAGCCTCCCTAGTTAGTCCCAAAATGATGCTGATTTAGGTAGCATTAAGAGTTTGATGTTGGATTTCCAAAGGAAAATTTTAGAAATAGATAAAGAGCAGGAGTATAATATGCAATAGGAAGAGCTTTCTCATCAAGCTCATATTCATCAAAAGGAGGTCGAGGCACAAAGGTATGAAGAGGAATTTCTTGCTAGACAAGTTGCAACCAAAGAAGAACAAATTAAATACTTTCTTACACAAGTACAAAGGTATGAGACCCAGTCAACCCCTTGCATTCCTAGTTGTAGTTCAGCTCTTCATGTAATGATGAATCATCCTTTGAATGAAGAGGTTTCCAAGTTTGGAATACCTATTTTTATTCAAGAGAAACCTTTTGAGTCCTCGAGTAACCCTCCTTGTGTCAAAATTCCATTTTTTATGAGTTGTCTTTCAATCCAATGGCTAGTTCATAACCAAGAGTAGTTCATAATGTCGCATAGTGATCCTATGAATGATCCTTCTCCAATATTTGAAATTCCAAGTTTTAGGTAGTTTACTCTTAAAATTCCAAGTTGGAAAGGGTCATATTCTCCACCCTATTAGGTTCTTACACCAACCATACAAATGAAACCATGCTCTAGCATCCAAAAAGCAGAAGAAGAGCAGACCCTTGATCAAGATATATCACTCATTATAAAGGAGGCTAGAGATACAAACCTATTGCAAATAGCTAAAGAGCAGTACCGATCAGAATAGGAGAAGATTGGATAGGAAAATACCCTTCAAGGTGTATCTTTGAATTCTCTAACTTATGATCTTCCTTGTTTTGATCAAGATGGTAAAAATGTTTCAATAGGACAACAGGGTGAAAAGGTGAAAGAGGCTGATGAAGAAGAGCCATTCATAGTTTGAAATGATAAGTTACCTGCTTGCATTCAACGCGATGAAGATGGTGTGAATCTGATCACACCAACAATAGTTCAGAACAAGAAGAAGATGTGAAACAATGTGGTGAGTTTCTAATTGATGACAATTAGTATGATAATGGGGCCTTGGATCATGAAAAGAAGCATAAAACTGAATCTAACACCATTTTCCAAGAAGAGGAACAAGTTGATATCTCAAATCTGCCCTATCAAGAGTATTTTCTTCAAGAAAGTGAACATATCTTATTGAATCAACAAGAGGATAACGCTTTCGAGAAATATTTTGAAAAGAATGACCTTGTTCTTGAGGATAAAGAAGATGTCCCAACCAGAAAGCTTTCGGACCTTGAAGGGGATCCCAAATATATCACACATGTACAAGAGGTTAACATTCCTCAAGTGGATCATGATGAATTTTTTTTTTGGGATGATTTGGAGGATTTTTGTGCTAACCTTGATGTCAAGATAGCTCTGATAGAAGAGGAAGAAAACCATGAAGTTCCAAATCAGCTGCTTGTACCACAAGAGCATCCCATAGCACCTCATTTTCATTTTAGTAATGAACATATTAACCTCACTCCATCAGTTGACCCTTTTTGCCCTCCCACCATCTCCCTTTTCAAAGGAGGGCTTGTTATTTACAGAGCAAATGGAGGCTATGTAAGTGAAGAGGAGAATATTCAAAGTGAAAATGATGAAGGAATAAGTATTTGTAGCCCCTTTTGTGACATTAAATCACAAAAACTAGACTTGTTGCAAGAGGATGATGAGCATGATCAGTTGGGACAAAATTTTGTAAAGAAAGTGGATGGTAATGAAGAGGAAGATGTGGTCTACTTGTTTGAATAGATGCCTTGTTTTGTTGACAGGGAGGATATTCATGAGCAACAACAAGAAAGTGAGGTACTCATGATTCATGGTCAGTCACAGGATTCAAGTCTTTTGAATCAACAGGATGATGTAGTAGTTGTCCATGAACAAGAAACCAATAGGGATACCTCTGATTTTAACCTTTCAAAAGGTTGTCCTATTAGACACCTAGCAAGATTAGAGGCCATTAAAGTTCCACAAGTTATGCTTGCAACCAAGAATAAAGATGTAGCTGAAGATGAAAGAATTCAACCTATCCATCCACTTTGAAACATCAGTTTGCTTGAACAAGATGAGGGGATAAGTGGGGGGATTTTCATTTTCAAAGAGGTATGGCAACAACTAGTTGAAATTTTTTCATTTCTCTACCTCCTCTTAGCTACTCATAAACATGTGAAACTTTCTAAATTCTGTAGAAAACGTAGCTATTTCACCCAACCAGTGAATGGTTTCATTTGAGTTAGTCTCTTTCTTGGTTAGTGTAGAGTAGGGTTAGGTTTTTTTTTTCCATTTCCTCTAAGTGCATTTTTTCATAGTTGGTGAGTTTGACTTGAGTTTTGGTAGGATGAATGAGATTTGATGGTGTTATACACTGTTTGATGAGTTACAATAATATACAAGAATATTTTTCTAGTATTTTCAATTTCCTATTGACTCCATGCCCAATGAATAGCTTTAGGCAACTGGTCAAGATGTTTAGCAGGAAAACATATAGCAAATGTCAACAAAATGTTACCTAATTTACATTCCAGCTAAATTAGGTAGAGATGTGTTTGTTTTGCAAAGTAAAGATAAAAGGTACACATTGAATTTTTCTATTTTCCATTCATATGCACAAAGAACTATCGAATTGATTGCATTTTATTATGCAAATGTATACAATAGAGAAAGATTGTAAAAAGTGTTTGCATAAAAACTATATTTTATTGATAATTGCAAGTGTATAGTGTCCCACACAAGCCTTGGGATTTACTCCTTCATTGCAATACAAAAATTAGACCATGAATTTGAAGAGAAGAAGTGTAACACCCCTCATTTTGGATATTTGGATTGGCTCTGTTTTCTTGGTAATGTTTGAGTATGCTTATGATGTGACTGTGAACTTAGTGATTGTTTGATCATGAACTGTTTAGTGATGCCCATGTTATATCATGATGCGATGATTGTGTTTGAACATGCTTTGACTTTGGAACTTGATTACTTGTGATCATGATTGATTAAATGATGTGGAAGCTATATGTTGATGTGATGTTCTTTTATTCGGATGTTATCCTTATGACATGATTTGGAGTAATTTAGAATATATTTGATTTAATGATGTTTTATGCTATTGAGCATATCTCTAATGTTAGATGCATCAGTTAATGATACTGTATTGGTGAAAGGGGTGGATTGTATCACTCGCTTACGAGCGCCCTACAATTCTGAGATTCCCTCTTCACGGTGTGTTTAGTCATAACATACATATGTATTTTGCATGTTCGACATGTTCTTTGGTGCAGGTTGGTAGGTACATGACATCGACTCCACCTGGCTTCATAGGTCTGAGCGTGTCCATTTACCAACGGTAATTGATTGGGAGATAGTAGCTAGGTTTTCCGAGCCAAGTCATCACCCTAGTCATAGCGTGTTATCGGGTTGTCGTCGGGGTTAGTTGTTTTAACTTGGTCAGTTTCCCCTTGAATGTTTATTCAATTTCAAGTTTAAAGTTTATTAAATGACTTGCATAGTTTAATTAATGATGAAATGTGTTTAGTTGCAATGTTGAAATGTGATTTATTTTATTGATTTATTTGATGAAATTAATAAAATAATTATTTGGTTATTAATTGATTTGATTAATTAATAAACTAAATTTAGTTTATTAATTAATTAGATTTATAGTGATATATTAAATGAAACAGTGATTTTGGCGTTATTGTATATCTAAATTCAAATGAAATTGGAAACAGAAGCTATATTGGATATTTAGGATTTAATTAAAATCTTGTCTGAATAGTTACGATTAAATTAAAATAAATAATTAAATGAGAATATGTTTTAATTCTACTTTTGAAAAATATTGTTGAGGAAATTATTTATTGGCAATTTTGAAATGCTTATGTTTTATGAAAATTTGGAAAATGTATAAGGTTGAATTAAAAATTGGAATTTGGGTTTTGAATTTAAATTAGAAAATGGCTTTGAATTTAAAAATTCAAATTGAATTGAATTAAAAATTAGAAAAATTCCCATGTTTTTTAAAAATATATTTTGTGAGTGGGAATTTTAGGGTTTCTTTGACCAAAATGAAAAAACCCTATTTTGGAGGAAAGGAGCCATTATTAATTTTTAATCTTGCAATTTGAAAAGAAGTTGTTTTTTGGCTTGGTTTTGGATTTGGGAAAGAGACTGAAAGTTGCTTGAGCTGGATTTGAAGAGGTTCTTGAAAGCTCCATTCGAATTTGCAAATCTTGGAGAAAAATCAGGTTCCTTGTCTTGCTTTAAACCCTCTTCATGCTATTAAGAAATCTTTTGATATGCTGTTTGGAAATCCAATTAAAACCATGAAAAGTTCATCTAAAACCATCAACACAAAACTTAGAGGGATTTAAATGGAAAGATTTAACTTATTTGTCAAAATAGAGAAAACCCAGAAAAATTCGCCATATTTTATGCTTGAAAAATTCTTCTTCTTAAATTTTCTCCTCAATAAAATTTGTTTGAAATGTGTTGGATTCATTTATATTTTGTATATAAATTTACCAGCTTTGAATGAGAGGTTTTGGCATTTAAAAGAATTACTTTTACAAAATAGATTGTGATTTTCGTTCTGTTTTTTTTACCAAACAGGGTTTAATTTTAATTTTGTTATTTTCATTTTTTTTGGGCGAAATTATGCAAATTAAAAAAAAAAAAAAAAAATCATTTCTTGTTTTGTGGCTGCCCACAACCACCCCCATCCATGGGGATGTTTGGTTCAGGCCCCCACTTGATGGTGGGGGCTGCAAACCACACACACATGCCTCATCTGATGCAGTTCTTTTCACTTTTTAAAATATAAGTTTGTTTTTTTTTAAAAACTTTTTAATTTTTATTAAATTTTATTTTATATTATATATTTAAATTATAATATATATATAATATATATATATTAATTTTAATTATATATATATTATATATTTATTATAATATATATATATTCTATTATATTTATTAATTTTTTTTGGTTAAATATAGATATTAATATGTATTTAATGAATATATATTAATTAATGGGATTTTAAAATATATGATATATATAAAGTCATATATTATATTTAATGTTTTCACTTTTTCGCTTTAAGTGGTAAAAAATGGAATTTAAATGGGAAGTTTAAATTTACTTTTAAATAATTGATATATATGCAAATAAAATGATATTTTATTTGGCATATTAAAATAATGTTAAAAGTAAATTGAAAATTTAAATGATTATGTGGTTATTATAAAAGAAGGAAATTGGTATTTTAATAAATAGCCGTAAATTTCAAAAGAAGTTATTTTAAGCTATTATTAAAGGTATATTAAGGACATATTTTGTTTATGTAATTAATGAGGGATAAAATATGATTAATTAAAATATATGAAATTATTAGTTATATTTTAACTAATGGGGTTTAAATTATTAAATAGGACTTAATCTAGATTACCGCATGGATTAAGAGGAAATGTAATTAATGAATGATCAATGTTTTAATTGAAATATTGAGTTGGATTTTGATTAATTTATTTATCTTGTGCTGAAATATAGATTAAGTGACTTGATTAAAATACCCTGATTTTGAAGATAATTGTTAAATGGAGAGTTAATGATTAACGTAATTCAATCAAATGACTTTATTTATTAAAATCGTTGAATATGGAATTTAATTGTGAAACCAAGAGATAATGGAAGATTTATTTTACTTAGATATTTTAATAATTAAATAGTTTGATTATGGAACGTAATGGTGGAACTTAGAGTTAACTCATGATTATTTTAGTCAGATGTCTTTACTTATCAAATGTTTGACTTAATTATAATTTGATTTTGGTTATCGAGGGAATTGAGACAAATGAAGTTAAAAGGATAGATTTAAAGATAGATTATCCTAAGATGACTTTTGGTTATGTAATAGGAGCAAAGGAAGATTTTTTATATTCAATTGAATTATTTCGAATGTTGAATCTTGATAGGCAAGATTTTATTTTAAAAAAGGTAGATTTTAAATGATCAAGTGTTTTCATTTTCAAAGGTTAATTTTATTAATCAATGTAATTGGGAAAACAGAATATACTATTGGTTTGAATCCCTTTGAGTTGTCAACGTGCTTTGAGTTACTATTGAGTTGTGCAGATAAGGTCCATTATTTATTTAATTCTTGTGTGACGTAATTGATTGACTTATTATTCAATCTAAGTGCTTTCATAAACGAATGGTTTCATTTATAGTATATGATTGTGATACTAGGGAAATGATTGAATATTTTAGTCGTTCTTATTTTAGTCGAATGATGGTATTTATTTGAATGCTTTGATTAGAGAAGTTACCTGTAAATTTTAGAGTAAATGATTGGGTTGTAAATACTTCAATATTGAGAAGTGAATTTGATGTATTTGATTGAGTAAATGCAAGACTGAAAAACTGTGATTGACTGGGTTTAAGAAACCCTAACATTAGACATTGAATTGCCTGGAATGCTTTTATATCATGGTTCTTTTATTTTTCCTTGTCGGGCAAATGGGGTCGGGTCTATGTAAGTCTTCCTGAAAAGTTCTTTAGAGTGGGATGTTTTGTGTAGAGGTTCAATTTGTGCCTCCTTGGGAATAGGAGAGGGTCATGTGTTTATACCTCATTTGGATGGAGTGGTATTTTGTATTTTGTTTTTTCCTCTAGTGTATGGAGTCGATTATGTGACCTTGTTTACCTCCACTGTTTGGAGAGGGTTTTGACCTTGTTGTCTTCAGTGTTGGAGAGGGTCTTAACCTTGTGGTTTTTTGTGTTGGAGTGAGTTCTTGAATTGTTACCTCCTTGGATTGGAGAGGTTGTTTGATCTAGTCACCTTTTGCGGTTTAACCATGTGTGTTGTCTTAGGAGAGTGGCTTGCAAATGGGCGCCAGCGCACAAAGTGGTGCCAGGATAACCCTTTGCAAGTTGGTTAATTCAATGATAACTAAATTAAACTTTTAGAAGCTTAGGCTGCATCAAACATTAAACAAGATAATTTGTGCCTCGCTCATGGGCCCAAGGGCTTGTTTTAGACTTGGGATGAGACAGGAAGGCCTAGAATGGCAAGATCATCTATCTCATTTTCAGGAGAGGTATTTGGTTCTGCATGAGTAAGCATTGGTGTCGGGATTTCGGTTGAGGCTTCCAGGATAACCCATGGAGTGGGGACCGGGGCCTAGGAAGATTCCCAGAGGATATCCCTTGGCGAGCTATGTGATGACACTCTTCCTAATTCAGTAGTTTGTATTTGATATTTGTGACACTCTTGATCTATTCTATGTCTAGAAGCAATGTAACCTTTGACAGTGTTGTGTGAGTCATACCTAGAGTTGCACGTATGACCGTTCAGTCATGTGATGAGGTCTTGTATTCATTTTGTATCAGTTTTGGGTGGCCCGTGTCTAGTGGTAGATGGTCTTGTGTAGGAATTCCTGGTTACTGTCTCCTAGCATGGAGGGAGTGGAACCTTTTGGATTCCACGTGGTCGGGTGGCGTGCTTCTTATTTCGTTGGTTCTTCTTCATGTTCGTGTGTTCGTGATTTCTAGTTGGAGGGCTCGTGGGAATTAGTTTCTTCTCATGCCTTGTTCTCTCAGTTCTTATTGTATTTTATTACCCCTCAGTTGTTATCGAGGTGGAATTTATAATGTGTAATCATTTTGTTGGAATTACCTCATTCGGGGAATGACTGTTGTAATCTTATTGTTTAAATATTGTTAATTGAAATATTTTGGTATTTCTTATCCTTCGTTGTAAGTTATCTTGTATGGAATGTATATTGACTCATTTCCTTAAGTGATTAATGTTTCAGTTTCTATTAGTGTTTTTTGTTGTTTGGGTTTCAAAGTAATCTTTGTCTCGTGGCCTTAGAGGTTGTTGGCAATGTGTATTCATCTTACATGTTATTTGTACTTAAAAAAAATAAAAATTGGTGCATTTAAGTAGTGAATTGCAACTTCCTCTAGGGTTGTGTGGCAGGGCATTACAAGAAGACCATATAAAAAGGAAAGGAATCCATCATTTCCTAGGTGGTGAGGATGGATGTTGATCTACTACATTTCTAGCTCCTTTCATTGTTGCTCTAGAAATGCTTGCTCCAGAAATGCCTGCAAGAGTTGAGAAAATTTGGTGTTAGAGCTTAGGATATGTTTTCTCATCATATGCAATTCAATTTCAACAAACATATAGTGTACTATCATATGCCATTAAAAAAAAATTCAGTATCAAAAATAATAAGAGAAGTAGAGGAGTACCATCAATTATCATGAGGCATCATTAGAAGCTTTTGAGGTTCATTATTTTTATCTAACATGTTTGTTCATTGTGCATGTATAGGTGAAATCTTTAATGCTATATCATTCTCATTTGAAATTTTAGCATGTGGAGTAAAATGGGCTCCCACAAGGGTTGAGCCCAACATGCTACCCTCATTTTATAAAGAGGGATGAAATTGTAAAAGCATTACATTATCAACTTTGAGCATATACCTCATCACCTATAATGGTGAGTTGGTTGACATCACTATCATAAATGACAAAGTATTTTCTCAATGAAACCACAATGAGTAGGAAGTGGCAGTTGACAAGTAATATCACAGAGATATGAAGTTGTGTGGCATGTAATTATGGCTAGAGACACATCAAAGAAAAGTAAAAACTAAATTTGCATTCCTTTCAAACATTGATCAACATTCTTATAGAAATGGCTCATGGAAATATAAGAATACAAAGGTTTGAGTTTGGGCAGCCTATCTACTTGCATCACATATAAATGAACCCATTGCCTTGGGTTTAAGTATTATGGGGGGAACCTAACATGGATAGGTATATATGATGAAGATCCTTTAAGTCCCTTAGGTCACAAGACAAATAAACAATAGAGGGACACTATCGAACAATGAATTTAAGTATAGTTTGTAAGGCAGTCATACATACTATAAATGAAGGCACATAATAGTTTTTCATTGTGAAATTAGTTTGACAGAGATAAAGGCCCTAACTTTGTATGAGCACAACTCATCATGGAGAAGATACAAATATAATACAAAGGTTGTAGGCCTTATATATTTATGACTATCATGTCAATAAGTTCAAGGAAAATAGAGAAAGGTAGCACATGGATTTCAAAGTAACACAGTTAGAAAAAGTATGTAGATATAAAAGCAGAATTTTGTGGAAGGACCAGTAATTAAAGGGTTGGACAGTCATTTTTCAAGAAGACAGTAGCATTAGCTTGCTTCATTTGCATCTAATGCAAATATTTTAAGAGTTCACAATTATTGAAAGGATAAAGATGTGCCCCTTGTTGAAGGAATTATAGCTCCTCTTAAAGCATAATTGAATCTTGCATGCTAAGATATTGCAAGGTTATAAGATGATAGTAGGGGTTGTGAATCAACTTGTAAAGTCTAAAGAAGTATTTGTTATCTATGAGATATTCATTTTTATCATAGTAAAAGGAAGCTTTCATGACATTCAACAATATACAACCAAAAGAGGGCAGTTGAACTTTTCAGGAACATGAAGGACAAAGGGTGTTAAGGAATGGTTCAGAGATAGAGAATTTGAAGATAAAAGAGAGTAGGTTTTGATGTGATGGGATAGTCATCATATAAGACAATACATGACAACCAAAGAGAAACTTCATAGGATGTTTAGCATGACAATGACAAGGATAGTGAACGACAAAAAATATGTGTGCAGATTATGGACAATGGTATTTTAAGAAGATAAAGGCCAAGGATATCCCTAATACAGTGAATTCTTTTGTGCCCAAGAAAGCTAATAACAAGCTAATAGAAATTAGCAAAAATAGTGAAATGGAGAAGGCATTTCCCAAATGAAAGAAAAAGACTTTTGACACCTACAAGAAATATAAAGTTATGGCCATGGAAACATAGAGTAGTCAAGTATTTGTAGAAGAAAATGAACGCACAAAAAAATTGCACCAAGTATTTCATTCTTTTTGAGAATTTTGAAAAATCCAATGAAGCCATGTCATACAGAGAAACATATCTAAAAGATTATGCATTTTATTATAAAATTTCCATAAAGAGAAACTCAAGTTTATATTTTCCTTTCACAGAGAATAGTAAGTATGCATTTCATGGCTGAGCATAAACAAAAGCACAAAGCTTGAAATGAGAAATTTTTCTACATAAAATGAAAGAGAAATGCATTTTTAGCAGGAATGACGGCTTACCCATGTACATTCCATCATGAATCTACATATTAAGCTTCAGAAACCACAAACATGGCAGCCCGTGTAGCTTCATGAAATTGCTAAGACAAAAATGAAATGAATGAAGTGTTTTGGCCAAGTATTGGTGGTTAGGGTTTTTTTCCCTAAGTTGGTTGATAAGAAAAAGGGAAATTTTTTTCCTTTATTTAACTTTTCATGTGTCAACCAATACCCTTGCATTGTATTCATATGATAAGTGACTAAGATGTTCACTCAATGACCTTTGGATTTTGCATTGTCTAACAGGATACAGGTCGAGTTTGGTGCCTTTTGTTTTGCAGGTTTGAATTTTTTTTGAATGTAAAGTATCATTAAAGTGATAATTATAAATGACTTTAAATGTTAGGTAAATACAAAAATAAAAAAGCATGTGCTTTCATAGAATAAGTCAAGGGAATATGGTTGAAAAGTAATGATTTTTGCCAAGCATATAGGCATAGTTGGAGGAGATTGATCAACACGTGGAAAGCATGTAGGTTGTTTTTGACTTGGATTTTGGAGGGAATGAGAGCATCTAGGGGTAGTTTCTCATGCTTTTATGGTGGAAAAGGTCATGTGTTGACTTTTTCTTCACTTTAGACTCTTTTTGGAGGGAGTTTGAGACCTATTTTTTAGGGTTTTTTGGTTATACATGACCAAGAAGCTTCTAGAAGTATATGTGTGGAGAAAGCTTAAAAAAAGAATAAGTAACTTCAAACATTAGTTTTGAAGGAGTTCATTTTGGCCTTAGCATAATTTTGTAGCTTTTGGAACCTCTTCTCAAGCAAAAGTACAAATTGTAACTCATTTAGAGGTATGCATTGCAGTATTTTACCTTTGAGATTCAATTAAGTGCAGTGATTTTGATCTTCTCAATGTTGTTTACTGTGTGTAGTTGAATGACTGATGTATTTTTTGTGATTTATGCTCGAATCCTTGAATGCATGTTTCATCTTTAACATCTCTAAATAGAAAATGCATGGCTTGTGTAGGTTTTAGGTTGTGTCATAGTGTTAATCAATAGTTAGTTGTGAGAATCTTCAATTTTTCTTCTAATTCTGCAAACACTAAATCCTTCCTATCAAATATTAATACATGAACATGAAAAAGGTGTGAGTTGTGTCTTGAAAAAAATTGGCTTATTGAGTTCATAGTACATGTTATGTAGTAGTATTTTTCACAAAAATTTGGTGTTTCACGTTTTAAAGCATTAGGATAGTGTTTTTTTTCATTTTCATGTTCTCCTTCTCCTTTTTCTCTGCAAAAGCTTTAATTTAGTTTAGTTTATGTGATTCAGCAAAAGGATTCAGCCTTCTCTAGAGGTCCATTCCAAATTTAGGCAACCCACACACCTAGGAGTGTTCCCATGTTTCTCCAAAATGCTTAGTTATGCAACCTAGCGAGGGTGCTATTTTGGAGATAACAAAAATATCATAGGAAAAATAAATATTTATATCCATTAAATCCTTGGTAGAATAATTTATGTTACCATTCCTACATCTAAAAATTAACAGATTTGTGTTAAGGAATGTTAAAGTGTTTGATGAAAATATCTAAATTCCTAGGTCTATATCCCTCCTACCATCATGTTTAATGACCTACTTATGCTATGTATGAATGATCTTCCTTTTAAGAACCTATAACTTGTTTTAAAAAGATAAAAAAATATGCAAGTTTATTTCTCTATTCTTTAGGGCTTGGAACATTAATATGAGTTTCCCCAAGAAATATCGTTTATGCTGACAAAATTTAGCTTTTCTTTTGCCTTCTAATTATGCCTCATTTTCTATGCTCCTTTTTACATAGTCATAGCCTTACACATCACCACTTCTATGGTTTATTGTGCATCACTTTTCCCCTTCTTATTGAAAATTTTACCTTTTGATTTTATATCACTTGTTTAATAATTATATATGGATTTTTCCATTGTAAAGAAAATCTTGTTCTATATCTACAAAGAAAACTACATAACTCATCACTATTTTATTTTGAATATATCACATCATTATATTATTTCTCAGTTACTATATAAGTGAATAATAACATCATAAATCTAAAAAAACACTACATTAAATTTAATTTTTATCTTATAAATCTAAATTATTGTACTTGTTTTTCCTCTAAGCATATACCAGAAATCCTCTACATGCCTTCCCAATAGAAGTGGATCTAC
This sequence comes from Sequoia sempervirens, assembly GCA_007258455.2. NCBI lineage: Eukaryota > Viridiplantae > Streptophyta > Pinopsida > Cupressales > Cupressaceae > Sequoia > Sequoia sempervirens. Next base: position 170,772,367 of record VDFB02058242.1, on the reverse strand, counting down.
CCTTCATGAGGGTAGAAAATCTAGAGGATCTCCATGAATCACCATGCCATCAAAGAACTTGTGTTGTGTTGTAATTATAAACAATCTACCATACAACTCTACATACCCTCTATCTGAGTATGACTTATCTAGTTGATTTTAATAAATAGACTTTGTGAACCAAAACTGATAGCAATAATTTTGTATTTATTTTTCCAAATATTTCAATAATAAATATAAACATTTCCTTTGTATACATACATTTGTGCTTTGTCTTTTCATTTCCTTTAAATTTTTTTGTTGGTTTATTTAGTATTTGCTTGCCTGGGTTATTCATTTTCTTTATTTCTCTCATATTTTAATCTTATTTATTTATCATATTTGCATATATGTTACTGCTTTGTCTTTTCATATTATTGTGCACATTCTATCTTTTCCCGAAGCATATTTATATCTAGTTCTCTTCTTTTGAGTTGTTATTTTTTATTTCTTCTTGAGTTCATTTATTTCATTGATATGCACATGTATACACATACATATACATATGTATATATATGTTAGTGTTGTGTCTTTTCATTTCCTTTAAAATTTTGTTTGATTAGTTAGTATTTTCTTTCCTTGTTTTTCATTATTCTTTATTTCTCTTTTATGTCAATCTTATTTGATTATCTTATTTGTTGCAGCTTCACTTAACTTGTTTTTATTTTCCTTAATCAAGATTTTTTTGTCCTATTTCTTGAATTTAAATTTATTTTGGTTCTTTTCTTTTAATTTTTCTTTTTCTTTTTAATTGTTATTTTATTTTATTTGGTGCCTTGTTTCTTGTGCCCCCTTATCTTTCCTCCCTCCTAACCCCCCCTTTTTAAGCTATGCTGGGTCTGCAACTTATCATTATTGCTCCTCATGCTCTTGTTTTTACATCCTAATGATGGATCATGGAGTGTGATCTGAAACATTGATGGAAAAAATTGCACACAATCAAATAGAGAAGCAACAAAAATACATTAAACACTAATTTCAATAAAAAATACACACATATCATGTTCACACAGCTCTTTCTCAAACTATTCATGTCAACAATTTAAATTTTATTTCCAATTCTCAATAGAGTAGATGACCATACCAATTCACCTTAAGAAATTTAAATCTCATTCAATTAAGAAAATATTTTAATACTAATAAATTCCAATTTTTAGTCCACTCCTTTCAATATTTCTACATATATATAACTCTCTCTCTCTCTTACACACACATGTACATATTTATGGATATATGTATGTATGTACATATATATTTATGTGTGTATATACATACATATATGTATGTATGTATATAATTATTCTCACACTCTCTTGTTAATATATAATTAAAACAATTAAACATCATAAGTAATAGCACATGCAAATACGTACAAGCTCCATATACATATGTATGTATGTAATTAGTCACCACTTCTTTCTCATAAAACACCAATTACATATATATATATATATATACAAGAATAAGAAGTTTTTAGAAAATATATTCACTCTTTTAGTCATGATGTTTGAGATAGTTCTTTGATCTTAGGTCTACTCTTGATTAGGACCATTCTTTCATTCCTAAATAAGATATTTTTTGTTAGGAAAATGTGTGCTTCCCACCTTGCATAATTTTTTAATGTAACTTGATATTATTTTTGGTTCATCTAGCGGATCTAGAGATGTGTGCATAGCATGGCTTTAACACTTGGGGCCAATTATGTGTTGTACATAATATAGGGATAAATATTTATTGTGGGTTACACATTGGAAAACTATTTAATACTAGGAAAATATAGTGCCAAAAATTAAATGTTTCGGAAATAGTTTTTTAAGCTCATGGTATTAGTAACATGGTTTGTATAATACCACAAGTGGTGATGTTTTTCAATATTATGTATATAAAAGCAAGAACATGTGTATTTGTCAAAGGTTGGATAATTCACTATTTTAGCTAAGGGGCTTGAGGTTGAGAATCTCTTGTAGGATGCATATGTGAGGTTTTAAAGCATAGCATGGGATGTGGCTAAATTCTTGTTGACATGGAGTGCATGTAGAGAGCATGGTGTTTCAAGGGTATTCATTGAGATTCTGTAGATGCATTTTAATGATTTCATTGATGAATAATATATGAGTGATTGATGCTTTTGGAGGCTATATTTTTCCCTCTTGAGGGTTTTTCCTAGGATATATCTTATCATTTTTTATAGTATTACTTCTATTCTTTTTCATGTGGATTTTTTATGACAACATTCATGGATGGAAAGAAAATTCAATAACACACTACAAGAAACACTTCAATTAATGGAAAACCACAATGACAATTAGCAAGATAAAGTAATTGCAGCCAATTCACTACAAGGGATATCAAAAAATCTTCACCAATAACTCATGCCACAATATTCAAATACGTTCCCAACAAAGATGATGAGCAACTCAATCAAAACCTAATTCTTTACCCTTGAGCTAGGGTCATGCATTTCTAATTCAATTTCATTGAACAGATTGCAAACTAGCAACATATAACATAGTCAACCAATTTGCACAATGGGAGAAACAATGAATTGGTTTCAAAGTTTTATAGTTTCAACTCAAGAACCCAAACAAACTAGCTGTCCTTCTCTCCCATGCAACAGTCCCTTTCAAAAATTATTTTCCCTGTAAAAACTATCCACCAAACTCCACCTTTGAAAAGGCTTGATCTATTTTTGAACTGAACTCAATCGCTTCAAAGGATTGATCTATTTTTTAAACCAAAAATAGTCTCTACCAAAGAAAATTGATCAACATATTACAAACAAAATGGACATTAGTAAAACAAAACTTAACCAAACTAAATCACGAAAAGGATGGGGAAAATTCCCCTCCATCAGGCTCCCTCGTTGATTAGGATTCATGAGCTCCTGCTCATGAGGCCTTCCACAAAATAACCCAGGTTGGAGATTGTAGACACTTAAAATCATCTTGATCAATATTACACATCTGAATTTGATTTTTAACACCATTTCATCTTAAATCACCTCTTTCCTAACTATTTAATAAATTAATCTATAATGTTTAATTAAATTTTTCATTTTCTTCTATTAATCAAATAATCAATTTTATTGGATTAATTCATCCCCTTTCTACTAATTTTATTTCATTTAATTAGATAATCCAAATTATTTATTTAAAACTCCTATGTCTTCCCATTTGATTAAATGACTCTAATTATTTGATTAAATGTCACATTCCTCTAAAAATCCCCTCAACCCACCTAAGTTAATTAATCCCTAATTAATTAATCTTATCCACTTTCGAATCCTCATTAGTCCATCCTCCAAATTTTAACTCCACTAAAGTTAAATAAACCCATGGTTTATTAACTCTAACTTGCACAACTAATTAATTTTCTCAAATTAATTAAATGCATATTTTCTCTCACACTTGCATTGGAATATTTCTCCTTCATTTACTCCCTTCATTGAATTTCTCACCCAGGGCTTAATGGCTCTTACAAAGGCCATATTGTCTCTTACACAAGACTTAATGGCTCTTACACAAGCCATCTTGTCTCTTACATGAGCCTTTACTTCACCCACATGTCTTTAATCCTTCACCCACATGTCTTTAATTCTTCAACCACATGTCTTTAATTCTTCTTACATGATCTCTTCCCAAAATGTGATCACATATCCCCTCACATATCTTAGCCTTGTGACACTTGTCACAAGGCTAATCATTCCTTCAATCCTTGGATTCATTTGCAACCCTTCATTCATTATTTTTCCCTATAAATAGAAGTCACCTCTATGAAAAATGGATCCACTTCTTGAAGAGAATTTATGCTACTCAATTCCATACTTTCTATCTTCCACATTTCACCATTTTAGTTTGAATCCAACACCATCTTGCATCAATTTCATTATTTTATCATAATCTTGAAGCTTCTTCATCGAAGGGATTGGTAAAGTGCCAATATTCCACATCAATATGGCACCAATCCCCCTATGGGATGAGGTTTGGGGTATTTATCTAGGATTTCATTATGCTTTGCTTGTTATTTCATGTTTTTATATTAATGATTTATGTGTTTGTGCTTTCAAGGATTTCATAGGGAGCTTGGTTTAACTTAGATAATGTGACTAATTTCCTTGTATTTTAATCATGTTGCCTTAGGTATAGATCATGCTCACATTTTGGCGTTAGAAGGAGGGCTTAACCATTTAATTTTGACATTTTTTGCTTGAGATTCATGCTTTTTAAGGTTCTAGAAAATGAAATCGCTATTGAGATTACCAGTGTCGCTATTGAAAATAGCACTACTATTGTAGGTAAATACAACGTCGCTATTAAAATAGGGAGTCACTTTTGATGCACTTAACCGCTTTTTCTTTTTCATTATTGCATCGCTTTTGCTAACTTATCGCTATTGACCTCTTTATTTTTCTATGAACTTGCAGTATTCACCAGAGAGTCACTTCTAATATTGTGCCACCTTTTCCAATGGAAAGGTCACTATCTATTCTAGAGTGTTGCCTTTGGTTTTCACCAAAGTGTCGCTATTTCCAGAATAACACCGCTATTGACAAAACACTACTACTATTGATAACACAGAGTTGCTATTGTAGTTTGAGGAGGAGAATGGAGCATTGAAGATCAAAAAAACATTTGATATTCATTATAATAGTTTTTTCAAACACTCATGGGGAAATAACCCATCATATGTTGTTTTTCCTTCATGCTTTATGACTACTAGATTTGATTTGGGCTTTAAAATTTAGCATTGCAATCATCTTTTCAAAGTTGGTTAATAATTCAACCCCTAATCTCCTCATTATTGTGATATTGGTTAAAATTGGAAAAAACAAACAAAAACTTCCATTGGTGCTTAAAATGAATTCATTTTGCAAAGTTGGTTAAAATGAATGATTTTTTTTTGTTCTTGCTATGTGTGTAAACTTATAGTCTGTATCCTCTCTGCTTGCACTTCATGCGATCTTGGGTGAAGAGAAACACTCTAAGTTAAGAAAACTTTCTTTGTTTCTGGTCACCCTAAGAACATGCTATGTATCATCTCCCCTTGTGCTTTGTGCAATCGTGGGTGATGAGAAATAACATTTTTTCTTATTAAGAGAGGGCCTACTAATGAGATACATCCTACAATGGAGAAATCATCTAAGTGATTCTTGATAAAATCACATTTATTGGTGAGATATATAAAGGTTGCGAACTTGAAAAGTAGTAGATTCAATCTGGGGCGGGATAGCATACAATGCCTAATCCAACTTCAGAGGTCTTATCAGGTTAGAAGGGAATGACTTAATTCCTTTAGTGGCTTGTGAGTGGATATGTGTCTTAATGCTCTTAGCTTTTTGTCTTTAAAAACCTTTGTGTAGAGGTCATCCTTGTTTCTAAAATGTTCTTTGAAAGTGGTGGATCAGAATTTACTTATGAGAAGTTACTTACCAAGTCCAATTTATGGTTTAGTAAAAATGTTCAAGGGTTCATTCTCTTGTACAATAGCTTGAGGTGCTAACATACCTCTATTTTACCCCTCCATAAGTTGCATGTAAAATCATCCCTTACGGGCATAAGGTAAGCCCACCTTCAAAGAACGTACCTACTATCTAGGTTGTAATGATTGTCTTCTATGAACTTTCCAAGTAAATATTGTGGAAGAATATTTAAAAAATATCTCCATTACCTTGGAAATTAAAAACATTACTTGGATTCAAAACATTTTAAACAAACATTGAACATTGGCATTAAGATTTAAAACTCTTTTGACCTAAGTGTGGATACATTTATTAAGCCCTATATTATTGCATGCCCTTAAAGATATCTTTTTTTTTTTAAATATCTTTTAAGCTTCATTATGTTTGGGTCACATCTCAATCCACATTTATTCCAAATTAAACCTAGGGAACTATAGCTTAAACCTCTTGATTTTCACATATTTGAGCTTTGTGGAAAGAAAGTTGTTGAAATTTATAGACATTTAGTTTGAAAACTTAATCAATACATTGGATGTGGTAAAACTAATTCATTAATCAAGATTAAATCAATTCAACCACACACAATTGCATGTTTATCATTTTTCCCATGTTCAAAACATATGGCTCTTCAAGAAAACATTGATCTTTTTGGTTTGAAATACTTTTAGGGAAAAGAATGTTCTTCAACACCTTGGTCTTGTAAAAAAGTCCCTCTTAGGTTCATATTAGGATAAAATAAATCTTTCCATCCACACCAAAACACTTGTCATTTCATCTCATAAAAAAATTTAGAACTTTGGATACACCAACCTCCTAGACTTGGGTAATCATCAAATCAAACCAAATCACCTTCTTTAGCTAAAGTGTGTGGGAATGCATCCTTTTTCATACACCTAGTTAAATTGGAAAAAAAACCATTTTAAAAAAAAAATTCCTAAACTCACAAGTCTATCTTAGGGCTCATGAGTTCATTATCAAATCTTAAAACATCAAAACATCAAACCCAAAGTCTAGTGTTGTCCAAACTTTGAAAATTTCATCTTCCATATCATGATTGATCCTAAGACATATTAGAGGCTCTCTTTTACCTAGATTTGAATCAACCCAAGAGTTTTCACAATACTCCCAAAGTTTATCCTCAAATTCATGGTAAAAGCAAGATCACAATACAAGAAGGACAAGTAACAAAACAAATATTTATCTACCATGATTACTTTAAACCAAATTGAATTTGATCCAAGAGATTCCATAAATCCTCTACCAAATTTTTCTCAACAACCCCATGATTTTCAAGAAAGGGGTCCATTTGAAATAGAGGATGTTACCAACAACTCACATGAGATGATTGCAGATGAATTTCTTGAGCTATCACAAGACCCCAAAACTCATCACCTTGTCAATACCATGATGAAGTTGAACCCTAGGTCCAATACATGTTGTCTTTGGTAAAAGAAGGAGCTAAACTCCCTTCTACCTTTGATTTGGAAATCATTGGAGAATAAAATTTGGGGAACATGACATCTATTCCTCAAACATTTACGCAACCATCATGATCATATGTACCAAGTCAACCCTTAACTACAAAAGGGAGTTCATTACTTCTTTCACTTCAAGGCAACCCACTTGTTAACAACCAAAACTTAGTAACTAGCACAAACTTGGGTACCACAAACACCTCCATCCCTCAAATCCATCAACATCCACACATACTACTCATGTTCCATAATGCCACCATGGCACCAAATTTTCATGCTACACCATCATCTCAATTCATTACCTCTACCCAAGGTACTCAAGTCTATGTTCCTACCATTCCACAAGATAAAACAAGTCAACTACCTCAAGTAGATTTATTTAGAAAAGTAAACATCATAATACATAGTTCATCTTCATTAACACAATGAAAAATATCACAAATTGGTCTATAAGTCCCTCTCATCACTCCATCACGCATGTTAACCTAAAATACAACAAATCAAACCAATCCATCAAGCATGTTACCATACAAAATCAAACAAATCCACTCAATCCATCAATCACATCAAATCTGATCAATCCTTAAATGAACATGATCCCAAATCCAAGTATTCCACTAACATCACAAGTGGCATCCTATCAAATGTCTCAAACATTAGTCCAACCAACAACACAAAATCAAATGGGACCCCAAGCATACACCCTTACATCTCAAAACCAAATCTTGCAAGGGATGACATCACAAAACCAAGGAAAAGATATGTGAAATCCAAACCAACCATCCACCACCAAAAAACTAAAGCCCCAAAAACCACACCAACACACACTCAACCCACCTTCACAAACCACTTACAAAAATCCACCATACCAATCTCAAAATCAAAACATTGCAAGCACAACATTCCTACCAACAAGCATTGCAACAACAAGAAGCACAAAAATCACAATCTCAATCCTTACAATAGCAACAAACACAACAACAATCCTTACAATAGAAACAAGCGCAACAACAAGAATTGGTAGTACAACAAGAATAGAAAGCACAACAATAGGCTCAACAACAAGCAATATTAGTGCAACAATAAAAAAAATACCAACAAAAAGCCTTGTTAATGCAACAACAACAAAAATCCCAACAACAAGAATTCTTAGCCCAACAACAATAGCAAGCCTATCAACAAGCATTTCTTGCACAACAATAAGGCTTCCAACAAATTTACACAAGCACATAACAAAAAATCTTGAATCCAAATATGCAAGGAACATATGTCACCCTACCACAGTCACCATTCACTAAACAATATCAATCCAACCCATCATATACACCATGCAACACATTTAACTCATCCACCATTCCACCATGTAATACGTATGTTCCACCTCCTAATCCAAAAGATGGTCTTTTTGCACAAGTTAGAATGCTCTCTCAACAAATACAGGATATTCAAGCAAGAAAGAAAAAGAGATCAATCACTCAACGTGACTTGTGTCCCTATCATTTTGACAAAAACATTGCAATGTTACTGTGAACCATTTGAATCTATACCTTGCACAAACACAATAAACATGCAAACAATTAGATCAAACACAAGATTAGAAACCAATGATTCCTCAAGAAATCCATTTGAAATTTGCAAAAGATAAGAAATGAAAATGAAGAACACAAATGAAACAATTAAATCCTATCTAATGCAAGCAAACTCTTGATCTCTTGAGGGAGTTGGTGCAAATAGGTGTGTGGAGATTTGCCCTTTCCAACTCCTTGAATGCAAATGTTGATTGAAGATGATTGATCCACTTGATGAAGACTTTGAATGTATGCTCCAAGCTTAAAATCTGCAAAAAAACCTAGCTATGATTCAATGAGATGGATGAGAATTGCTAAGTATTTTAGCATGGTAACTTTTCTTGAGATGTGGATGATAAAATGAATGGTGAAGCATTGTATTTATAGAATGATAAGTTGAAGAGATGTCCAAATTTGATCAATGTGGGACAAAGATTCAACCAATGATATAATGCCACTTGTCAACATGTGAGAGGATGAAGGTTGAGCAAGTTTTGAGGATTGTGCAAGTTTGAAATTTGAATTTGATGAGATGACATGTTTAGGGGGGATAAAAAATGAGTTAAATGCCAAGTGGGAGACATGTAAGAGACAATGTAAGAGCTTTAAATGCTTTGTTGGATGGACAAGTCCCTTTGGGGGGAGATTTCAAATTTGAGGAATATTCCCACTTAGATGCCTTTTTTTGAATGAAAATAGGGAATTATTAAATCAAATAAATGATTTAATTGTGCAAGTTGCAAAATCTAGAGGATTTGAGTGATTAGGATTAAATTCAATCGATTTGATTAATTTAAGGATATTTAGCTGGATTTGACAATTGATTTAGATTTTGGATTAATTTAAATCAAAAAGAGAGGAATATGATAAGAGGCTAATCAAATAAAGATTTTGATTTATTTAATTAAAAGGATGGTACTCAGATTAAATTAAATAAGGTTTTAATTTATTTTAATTTAATAGATAGACTTTAGAGATTTAATCAAATAAATTGATTATTTAATTAAATAGGGATAATTAGATCGTGATGAACTCCATTTAATTAACAAGGGAAAGTGACTTAATTAGACAAAATGATCTATTTAATTAAGAGATGAATATTGATGAATTTAATCAAATAAGGGAATTTGATTAAACAGCTAGACCGAGGGATGATTTAGGAAGAAACGATGTTAGTAGATCAGAGTGAGATGTGCAATGTCAACTTGTACATTTTGCGTGTCTACATTTTGCCCCTCTTTGAAGCAATGTACTTGTTGCATTGATTCAAAGAATGATCTTGTCATGATCAAAATCAAAAAAAATTCTAATTTTTCGAATGCCCCACTATTGCCCCAGTGAGAAGAATTGCACTGGTATATTGCCCCCTCGAGATGTTGAATGGGAATGCTAATTGCCAATCAAGATCGCGATAAAATGCGAGAGGAGTGGTTGATGTAGATGAATGGACATTCATTAGCTGTGGGTAGCTTCATGTACCAATTGGGATAGAAATGTTAGTAAAGATAGAAGAATGAAAGAATGAGATGATCATGCAAATGGTGATGACTACTTGCCATGGAGTTAGGATTTTCAAAGGGCGGATTTCCTTATGTTTGATAATACACGCAGTACGATGCATCAAGGTATCGAGAACCAGGATGGCATTGTACCTAGTGTGATGGACTTTGACTCGACAAATCAGATAGGAGTATTCTTGTTCACACCTGACATACGGAACCCTGTCTAGAAAATAGTTCAGATATTTCAAATATCTCAGACCAAAACATAGGAAGGCGAGCCTTTCTATGTGGTCAACAAGAAACTTAAAACACCCTTGCTATAGACTAAACAAAAGCACGCATGACCAAGGTTATATTACAAAGATATCCAACAAGCACAGCAGACAAAAGATAATGATCGTTGCCCCATTCCTATCTCTCTAAATCCTTCGTTCGGACATCATTGAGAGGTCCTTGGAATGAGCACAATGAGATAAATCAAACAAGATAAAGTAAGTGAGCAAACAAACTAATGTTCTTCATACCGTTAGCAGAGAGAAATGATGTTTCAAAAGATGGGAGTCGAAACTTATTGCCAAAAGATAATGTCCATTGTCGGAACGGATCCTAGGACATGTTAATGACATGTCGTTTTGTTTACCCAAAGTGGTTGGTTTGATAAAAGTGCCCATTGTCGGAACAGATCCTAGGACAAGCTTTTATCAAACAATGATGAAATTGATTTATGATTTATATGCCATTGATAAGAAAAGAGTTGACCAACTTGCTTGCTGACTGACCTATACTTGAGATTTTGACAGTTTAGGTTTTCACCTTTGACTGCTAGACTTGTTTCTGACTGTTTTACCAAAGGTTGAGGGTGATGACAATTTATTATGGATGATTGATTATTACGAGTGTAAGCGAGATGAGGCGGATGGATTTTTTTCAAATATTTGGATGTTTTTGGAGTTTTGCAATGTTTTGAGGCTGTTTTTGGTATTTTTGAGATTTTCCAATGTTTTGATTTTCAATTTTCCAATGTTTTGGGATTTTCTGAGATTTTGACCAAGAGACTAACCTAAAGACCTATCCTAGGGGCCTCGAGGGCCGATCCACAGATTAGCCTTGCCTACGTTATACACACAGAGACCACGTAGTTCGACTGACAACTCGACCGATTTACAAATGAATATATACATGATGAAATGTCAATTTTATTATGACAGACTCCTATAGGACTGACCTAAATGTCTCGGGGGATAATCAAAGATCAACCTTGCCTACGTTCAAGCTCAGAGACGACGTAGTTTGACTGACAACTCTATTTTTGACTTTTGAATGAATTTTTGACCTGTTTTTGGATTTTGATATGTTTTGAATGTTTTTAGATTTTCTGATGTTTTGATGTTTTTGGATTTTCTGATTTTGAGGATTTTAAGATCATACACGAATCCGATCCGATGAGAACGTGCCCCCAGTGTGAAGCGATAGACTACTCCAATATAGGCAGGACAAACTGACCTTTTAAGTGGGCCGAGTAGCTCTAGGAGGAATCATGACACAAATGCAAGACTAAGCTATGGTGCAGATGCGGATGGAAGGGTGAAATGCGATGATATGCAATGAGTGAATGAATGATGCAAAGCAAGTCACGGAGACCAAGATGGATGGAGAGTGCTTATTTACACAAGGTGCCTGTTTGCCAGGTTTTTACCAAGGTACTTGCCCAAAGTGCCACCGACGTGGTTTTCACTAGAGGATGATTTTTTCTCTTTACTATTTTCTTGATTTTTTGATTTTTGCTGTCACCAAGATGCTTGTTTGCCAGATTTCACTGGCAACCATTTTTCGTGGACTTTTATGATTTTTGGATTTTGGTTCCTATACCTTGGAAAGATTTAGGCATAAAACTTTTGAGATGGGAGCTATTCATTGGCTCCTGTGGGGGTTCCCCTTCGGGTGTTGATAACTGATATGCCCCTGATTTGTAGCTTGCTGTGATGACAAAGGGTCCCAGCCAGTTGGGTTCAAACTTTCCCTTGCCATTTGGGTTCAAGACATTCTTCTGATTCTCTTTTAGCACCAATTCTCCAACCTGGAAAGTTCTGCTTCTGATTTTCTTGTTGTAGCTCATTTTCAGTCTATTCTGATACACTTGCAGATGGTTTAAAGCGTCCAGACGTCGCTCATCCAACAATTCCAGCTCGTTCAGTCTTGAAACTCGATACTCCTCGTCTGTGATGAGGTTTTGCAATGATACTCTGAGGGATGGTAACTCGATCTCAATGGGCAAGATGGCCTCTGATCCGTAGACCAAGGAAAATGGTGTGGCACCAGTGGGTGTGCAGATGCTAGTTCGGTAAGCCCAAAGGGCAGGATTAAGCTGCAAATGCCAGTCACGACCTGCGTCATTGACTATTTTTTTAAGGATTTTGAGGATGGTTTTATTTGTAGCTTCTGCTTGGCCATTGCCTTGGGGATAGTATGGGGTGGAAAAGCGATGTTGGATTTTGAACTTATTACATAGGTCACAGACTTCCTAATTTTTGAATGGTGTCCCATTATCTGAGATAATGGCTTGTGGGACACCATAGCGGCATATGAGATAGTTCAGGATGAACTTTAAGATCTGCTTTCCTATTATGTAGGTCATAGGTATGGCTTCAACCCACTTGGTGAAGTACTCAGTTGCAGTTATAATGAATTTGTGGCCGTTGGATGAGGTGGGTGTGATTTTCCCAATGAGATCAAGTCCCCACTGTGAAAAGGGCCATGGCGTGACGATTGGATGAAGCTCTTGAGCTGGAGCATAGATGAGGTCCCCATGTTGCTGACATTGTAGACACCTCTTGACGTATTCATGTGCCTCTCTGTCCATGGTAGGCCAGTAATACCCACTCCTCAGCAATTTCTTAGACAAGGTCATGCCACTCGAATGAGAACCACAGATGCCGTTGTGCACCTCATTTAGGGCAGCCGAAGCCTCCTCAGGGTTAAGACATCTTAGTAAGGTTCCTTCTATGCTTCTACGATATAGGGTCTCTCCTAAAATGGCAAAACAAGATGCTTTTTTGATAAAGGTTCATCTAAGGCTTGAACGCAAATCGGCGGGAATGATACCTATCCTAAGGTATGTGTAAATGTCTTGGTACCACTGATCATTCGGACCAACGATTTCACCCACAAATTCTGACTCTGGTACCTTGAATGCTAGTACGAGAAGCTGCTCTACCAAGAAGTCGTATTTCGGAACATTTGGAGGGATCTCTAAGAGTGATCCAATAGTTGCCATTGTGTCTACTGCTCTGTTGTTGGTTCTTGGTACTTGCTCAAATGTGATGTCAACAAAATATTCCTTAAGATTTTCCACCAACCTTTTGTATGGAGTTAGCTTATCATCCTTTGTTTGGTACTCATTGTTCACTTGATTTATGATAAGCTGTGAATCTCCATATACCTTCAATGTCATAATGTTCCATTGTACTGCTATCCTGAGACCTATAGTTAAAGCCTCATATTCTGCAATGTTGTTGGTACAAGGGAATGCTAGTTTGTATGATCTTGGTATACAATCCCCTTGTGGAGTGATGAAGAAGATACCAGCTCCTGACCCATGTTGTGTGTAGGAGCCATCAAAGTATAGTTTCCAATGAGTAGCTATGTCAATGTTGAAAATGGATTCATCTGGAAATTCTGAAACAAGTGGGTTCTCCGCATAGATAGGTGCATCTGCCAGTTGGTCTGCAATGACCTGTCCCTTGATTGCCTTGCGCTCCACATACTCAATGTCATATTCTGATAATATCATTACCCACTTAGCCATTCTTCCCGTAAGCATTGCCTTTGAAAGAAGATACTTTAAGGGATCAATTTTAGCTATGAGTTTGATCTTGTGTGCCAACATGTAGTGTCTGAATTTTTGGGATGCAAACACCACTGCTAGGCAAGCTTTTTCAATGAATGTATAGTTTAACTCATGGCCCACCATTGTACGGCTGATGTAGTAGATGGCTCTTTCTATTCCATTTTCATCATGTTGTGCTAGGAGAGCACCAAGGGCTGCTGCAGTTGCTGAGATATAAAGGATCAATGGTTTGTTCTGAATTGGAGGCCTTAGTACTGGAGGTGTTAACAGATATTCCTTGATTTTGTTGAAGGCTTGTTCACATTTGTCATCCCATTTGTACGTTACCCCCTTGTGGAGTAAGTGAGAGTAAGGGATTTGTTTGTCTGCTAATTGTGCTATGAACCTGCGAATTGACTGAAGCCTGCCTTGGAGACCTCTCAGTTGTTTCAATGTCCTAGGAGCTTCCATTTCAAGTATTTCTTTCACCTTTGCCAGATCAATCTCAATGCCTCTCATTGACACTATGTAACCCAACAACTTTCCTGATTGTACGCCAAAGACACACTTCTTGGGATTCAAACGAACCTTGTATTCTTCTAGTCTGTCAAAGATAGCACTCAAGACTGATATATGATCCTTCCTCTTTTTGGATTTTCCCAAGATGTCATCGACATAGTCCTCAACTGTTTTGTGGATCATGTCATGGAATATTAGTGTCATGGCCCTTTGGTATGTGGCCCCGCATTCTTTAAGCCGAATGGCATTACGTTCCAGCAGTATGTGCCCCAAGGACAAGTGAAAGATGTTTTATGTTGGTCTTCCTCTGCAATTCTTATCTGATTATAGCCTGAAAATCCATCCATCAAGGAAAGCATCTCATGCCCTGCGGTCATGTCTACAATCATATCAATGTTAGGCAACGGAAAATCATCTTTTGGGCAAGCCTTGTTCAAGTCCCTAAAGTCCGTACAGATTCTTATGCCCCCAGTTGGTTTTGAAACCGGTACTAGATTGGAGACCCACTCAGGGTAGGCGATCGTTCGTATGAATCCCGCCTCTAGTAGTTTCTGGAGTTCCATCTTGACTAATAGAGCAATCTGTGGGTGCATCTTTCTCAACTTCTGTTTTACAGGTTTAGCTTCAGGATAGACTGCCAAGTGATGAACCACTACCTCTGGATCCAATCCTGGCATATCAGCATAGGTCCATGCAAAGTTTATCTTCCTCTCCTTTAAGAAGGTAGCCAACTCCTCTTGTTCTTTGCATAATAATGACTCAGCGTAGAATGTAATATGAGGAGTTTCTTGTGTTCCCAGATTGATGGGGTTGCACTTTTCTGCTAGCATAGCTGACTTTTCTTGGTGTATAGCTGTAAGAGGAAGATTGAATCCCCCATCCTCAGGCGCCTCAGAGAGGTTTTCACCATTGGATGCGTCCTTTCTTTTTACTTTTTCAGAGTCGGAGAGTGCCACAAGGTGGTTTTCACTCAAGGACTTGGAGATTATTCTCAATTTTTTATTTTTGCGACTGAGGGATTCAATCGTTTCTCCATAGTATGCATGTGTATCCAGCTCTATGATAAAACCTGCCTTATGATCCCCACATGGAATGTCATCCCTAAGTCCCATGAATTCTGAGAGCGCCTTATCGTTTTCAAACATGTCAAGAATTGGTGGTCCTCGTTGGTCGTAATCAATCAGTTGGGGATAGACTAATCGGATTTCATTGCTTTGGTTTTCAGACTCATAAGACAAGGTGCTAATCATAAGGACATTAGTATCCTCAAACAACAAAGGTAATCCTATTTCTGGTGACTCAGTTAAATCAGTGGGCATTCCTAAAGTCATGGAGGATTTTGGAGTAGCTACAGATTCCTGAGGAGGCGTTCGGTTCTGTCTACCATGGGCACCTCGACCAAGTACAGTTACCTTAGGAGTAGGATGACCAATGCCAAGATTTTTTATTTGCTTCTCAGGTATAATGGGTATTACACGCCCGTTATTATCTTGGCCTAACCCTTGGTTCCGGTTATAGCCCATCAAGAGCATCATCTTCATACCTTTGTTTTGTTCATCCATAGGCAATTCAACTGCCGGTATATCATCTCGATAGAGGAGATGAGATAGGTCCCCCTCTAATGTTTCCTGACCAAGATCTCCTGCACTTGTGAAGGTAGGGTTTCGTTCATAGGAGCCTTGAGATGTTGAAGCTTCTTGTGATTGTGGTCGTCCTCTTGATCTAGGAGATTGTGGTAGCTCTCCTACTACAAAAGCATTCTTAGGCATTGAATAGTTTCCACAACCATCATCTTGTATTATGACTTTGATATCAGAAAAGGCGGGGATGGCGGGGGTGGAGGGTGTCTCTGTCACAGAAGTGAGAGTGGCGGGATCCACGTAAGGTGTTGATGGGCCTTCATCGTTCTTGGGTACTTGCGGGATCTTGTAGTATTTTGCCTCTAGATTTTTGCAGTAGGCAAATGGCTCAGGATCTCCATGGATAGTAACCTCTTGACCTTCATGTGTGAATTTCACACATTGATGAAAGGTTGAAGCTACAGCTTGCATTGCATGTATCCATGGTCGCCCTAGGAGAATGTTGTATGGTAAATCGAGGTCCAAGACCTGACAGTTGGTTTGCATGATGGCGGGTCCAACCTGGACAGGAAGCTGAATGGTGCCTTGGGATACCCTTTCCTGGTCATCGTATGCTCTTATTGTGATGCCTTTTCCTTTGTCAATTGAATCCTCTGAAATGTTCAAATTCTTTAGAAGCTTTAAGGAGCAAATATTTAAGCCTGCACCTCCATCCACCAAGACTCTCTTGACTTTCTTTTTATTTACGTACACCTCCAGATGAAGTGCACGGTTGTGAGATGGTTGTGTGGGGAAGTCTTGTTCAGAAAATGTAAGAATGTTAGGTGTGGTGATACTTGCGACCATAGCTTGGAATTGTTCTGCATCTAGATCTGCGGGGACAGTAGATGACGCCAAAGCTTCTTCTAGAATCTTTTTGTGTGCAGATGAGATTTTGAGTAACTCCATGATGGAGATATGTGCAGGGGTTCTTTTCAATTGATCCAAGACATTATAGCCACTAGGGTTAGACCTTGGATTGGATGTGGAATTTCTGCTTGGTTGGGATGGTGCTGCAATGGTAACCTTTCCACCTCTTGTGGTGACTCCACAATCGGCTTGGGCCCCTTTGATGGTGATGACTCCACAAAACTCGTCTAAACAAGCGACAACACCCTCGTATGTGTGGTTGACATTTTTATAAGCCCCTTTTCCTTTGTCTTGATCTTTGTTTCCTTTGTTGCCATGATTCGGCATCGGATTCATGTAAATCTTGAGATCTTTGTTTCCTGATGGTGCTTCCACATCTATGATTTTGTCATCTATGAGGTCTTGAATTAGATTTTTGAGCCTCATGCAGTTGTTTGTCGTGTGTCCCTTGAGTTTGTGGAAGTCACAAAGATAATTCTCATTATACCATGGTGGCTTGACCGATGGTTCTTGATAATTATTATGTGTAGGGACCGTTATCAATTTTTCATCTACCAATCTTTTCATGATTGCTTCAGCAGGTTCCCCAAGGAGTGTGTATTTTCGTTTGGGGAAGAACTTGTTTCGCTGTGGTCCTCCCTGATTATCAATGTTGTTTGTGTTTTGGTTATGGGATGGTTGGACCACAGTATTGACTTGTCGATTGCTTTGATTGGTATTTTGGTGTTGTTGTTGTTGGGATGGTGGATTGTTCTTCCGTGGGGCACTAATGACAACTTTGGCGTCAACGACACCATCATTGGTTACATTACGATTCTTTGCCCATGTTCGTGGTTTGTCATGATAACTGGATGATGAGCGACCTTCTTGATATGATGAAGTTTCTCCCTGTGTGGCAAGGGCTCGTTCGATATTGAGCGCCCTAGGGATCAACTGGTCGTAAGTGGTGATGTTTTGCACTTTGAGGTGGAAGGCCAAGGGCCCATCAAGATTCGCAATGATAGTTCCCACTTGTTGCTCTTCAGGCATGGACCACTTGCTTTGATTAGCTTTGGATCGCCATCGTTGTAAGAAAGCACCGAATGATTCATTTTTCCCTTGTTTGAGAGATGATAATTCCTGTAAGCTAACCTCCATGGGAGTGTTGAAGGAATAATTATGTATGAAGGCATCTATGATTTCCTGGAATTTTTTGATTCCAGAAAGTCGAGAAAACCAATCAATAGCGTTTCCAGCCAAGCTTCTTGGGAATAATCTCATCAAGTACGTTTCATCGTAAGCCACCTCCATGCAATGTACTTGGAATTCCCTGATGTGATCTTCAGGGTTACCCGTTCCGCGATATTTGTCAAATTTAGGGATCTCAAACCCTTTTGGGAATGGTTTCATTTCTACGCTCCTATCAAATGGATAAGGGCATAGGTTTTTTTGTGGTTTTGGTGTCCTTCCTGATTGAAGGTCAAGCACTTGTTGTGACAGAAATTTTATTTGTGCGGTGACATCCAATTGTGGATCAGGAGGTGGAATGAAGGTGTTCTGGGGGGGTGGAGTGGGTGTTTGAATGGGTGGAATGTTTGCTTGTTGTGCCATGTATGCTTTCAACAACGCTTGTTGTTGATCTTGTTGTTGTTGCGCTAATAGAGCTTGTTGTTGTGCTTGATGTTGTTGGTCCAACAATGCTTGTTGTTGGTCAGCTAGGGCTTGTTGTGCTGCTTCTTGTTGCTCTTGGTATTGCTCTAACGCTTGCTGATATGCGAGTTGTTGGGCTGCTTGTTGTTGTGCAAAGTACTGCGCTTGTGCTTGCACTCATGCTTGGGCATCTTGGGCATCTTTTGCAGCTTGAGCAGCTTGTGCAGCTTGTGCGACTTGAGCAGCTTGTGCCGCTTGTGCAGCTTGTGCCGCTTGTGCAGCTTGTGCAGCTTGTGCAGCTTGAGCAGCTTGTGTGGCTTGTGCAACTTGTGCAACTTGAGTAGCTCGTTGTTGTTGTTGCAACAAAGCTTGGGCTTGTGCCGCTTGTTGTGCTTGTTGTTGTTGCAGCGATGTTTGAGCTTGATTTTGCCGTGAAGCTTGAGAAGCGTGCGTGGCTATAGGTGCTTGCTGAATTGTTTGATATTGTTGGAGCAATTGTTGGTATGCTTTGAATGCAGCATTGTAATGGCTTACTTGGCTTGGTCGCAATGGTGGTGGTGGTGGGATCGGAATTGTGTTGGATGGAGTGGTGGGAGTTTGAGATGCGCTTAGAGCGATGGTGGTGGTGGGAGGTTGTGATGTAAGGGGTGTGATGGGGGTAGTGGAAGTTTGAGGTATAGTGGATGTAGTGGTTGGAGTGAATGTGGTGATAGGTGCATTTGGGATGGGTGAAGTGATAGGAATGGTGGGACTAGGTGAAGTGGTAGGAATGGTAGAGATGAGCGAAATAGTGGGTCTTTGAGAGACCATATTTTGATTAGCTATCATGTGTTGGTTTGATGTGGATGGTGTGTTTGAAAGATGTGATGTACCCCCTTGGTTGGATGAATTGATTTGGATGGGGCGATTTATGTTAGGGAAAGGTGGAAATTTAGGTAAAGGGGGGATCCCTAAACCAAAATATGGTGTTGACGTGGTGGGAGGTGTGAATGATTTGAAAGGTGGAAAATTTTCTTGTGCAAATGAAGAGACAAATCCGTAGGGTCTCTCTATTTCGGATGAGCTTGCTTGTACCAAAGGTCTAGACACTTGCGTGTCAAGGGAAAATGATGAGGTGGTATGGTAAGGAACCTCAGATGTATCGATAAATCCAAGTGGGTTGTAAAGTGGATTTTGATGCGTGTTGAAGAGGGTATCATCCTCATTGATAGTAGGTTCTATGGTGGTAATGGAAGTGGTTGATTGTGGAAGGGTGTTTTGGTCATTTGGTACAAGAAGCTCATCCTCAATAGTGTTGAGAATTGATGGATTTATTTTAGCCATTGCGCGAAGAAACTTTTGTAGTTTTGGTTGTTTGAGCATCTCAAGAACTTCTTCCTCACTTAGTTTTGTTGGTGTGATGTCTTCCACCAAGACCTCTTTTTGTGGATCGTGTGTAGTGATAGTGAGGTCTGGAAGTGGTGTGTTTTGGATTTCTGGAATGTTTTGGCTTAGATCACTTGTGGTTGATGTTTCTTGATTTAACTCCATGTTCCTCTTGTGTTGTGATCTTGTTTGAACCATAAAAGAGCAAACTAGGATGTGTAAAAGATCAAAGATGTGAAGATGAAAGGTGTATGATATATGGGTGAGAATGGAAGTTTTGAATTTGTATTGAAAATCTTGATGTGATGCTAGGTACTTTGGGTTTGCTGATTGATGTTTGTTTGATGTTTAGACTTTGAATTCTGTCTTTTGAATGTTGATGTTTGAGCAAGAGATATCCCCAAGATGTTTGGATGATGATCTAAAAAGATAACTAATGCTCATAAAGGATAATTTGATTTAGGAGTGAGAATAGGATGTGTCTACTCACAAGCTAACCAAAAGATAATCCAAATTAGTGATGGGAGAAGGATGCATCTATCCACCATTAATTTGAACAAAGTGATAATTCAACTAAGCATGTGCAAAAGGATTCATTCACACACACTTGAGTTGAACAAGTTTGATGTTTGATGTTTGAAGAATTCAAAGTCTCATGTTTGAAAGGTTTTGATGTCTACCAAAGGAGCCTAGCATAGTTGTTTCAAGATTTTCTCAAAATGTTGGTGAGATGTTTATGGTTGTTGATGTTTTTGATGGATGAATGTTTGTTTTGATCTTAGAATGACCCTAGTTTAGACTTTTGTTTAACAAGACCAAGGTATTGAAGAACATGTTATGCCCTAAGCAAGGTATCCAATCCCTTGAAACAATCTTGGATTTTGTGTGTAGTAAAATGAATATAAAGTGGGGTTGTCTCTTGAAGCATGTCTATAGAAATTAGCCAACAACTTTTCTCTAAAATCATATAACCTTTTGAGTCTTTGTTGGTGTTGTTTTGGGCTAAGTTTCCTTTTCTTGGGTTTTTGTATCTTGATCTTGTGAGAAATCATTGAAAAGACATGTGTGGGGCTCAATTGCTTATCTTTGCTTTTAATGACTTCTTTTTACCAAATACACTTTCTTGATTATGTTTCAAACTAAAGATGTCCTATGTCAAAATTCCTTTTCTTCCCACAAAGTGTTGTGTGGGAGTTCCAAGAAATTGAGGCAAAGGGATTTCCTAGGTTAACCCTAGTTAGAGCAAATGACGATATAAATTCAAGTGATGAGAAACCTCTAAGGACATAATCCCAAGGGAAGGCAACAACACTTAAATTTGTCAAAAGGTATTTGCTCTATCAAAAGGGGTTTGAAATTTGCATGATCATGTTTAAGTGTTTGTTTTCCAATGTTTACGAACAAGCATGTGTTTTTGTAACCCAAAAGCATGTACAATCCTATGGATGTGATAGACAATGTTTGTTGGAGTCCCCACTTGGACAAGTCCAACTACGCCTACTTTTAGCGGATGGTTAGATGCTTGACCCCCGGCTCCCTCCACGGCACTCACTTATACGGGGCAGCCAAGCACCAACACCTATGAAACTCCCATGGCATGCTTTCCATCTCTACTAAAAGCCGTAGGGCCTGTGGGCTAGCTTCAGAATCCACCATATTCTTGCACTAACAAACAGCATTAAGGATTTTGGAAAATTCTAGCACATGGGTTCGTGTAAGGACTTTCCGCTGTGGAAATTAATCTATATGGTAAGAGTCCTCGGATCCATCTTGTTTGAGCTAAATCCACGTGATTATGGTATTTAACTAAACTCATTTATATCCTATTGGAAATACTCTTTAGCTTTAGAGTGTTACCGGTTGAGCCGTTCCCTTGGGTGATTATTTTTTCCCACAAGGCGGGCCCTCTAAGATAAACAAAAGCGAATGAAGAACAATATTCGTAACTCGATCAATCCTTGTAGGCAACAAGGAGAGAGAATGTACGCAACAAAGTCCCCACTCACACTCGCACAATAGTTTGTTCAATTTTAAGCCCAAATCGAAGTGTGGAGGTGATTGCTTTATCTCAACCCAAAGTCATGGAAAAGACCTTTTGATTCTCAAGATCGCTATAAAGCGCGAGAGAAGCGCATACGTCCTTTTCCAATGGCTTTAGTCTAAGTAAGCCTTCACAAACAAACAAAACTACACTTGTTCTTTTTAAACCCTCAAATGCAATGATGATTTTGTTTTAAAGCACCAAATGAAGTGTGAGAAATTGTCTTGTTCAATTGTTAATCCAATAAACCAAATCTAGTAAGTTGTAATCCTAAAGTTCATTTTAGCCTTTGCAAGAAATGAAAAAGGTTCCTTTGAAGCCCAATTGAAAACTAGTGTCCTAAGAAGGAGAATGATGACAAATTATTTGAAGAAGTGTTAAACAAACACTTAAGTGTTAAAAAACACTTTGATTAGATAAAATATCATCTCCATGCTCCTCTTTCTTTCGATTTCGATTTCCAACCTACAAAAGTGATCAAAATGTTAGATGAGATCAAAAGAAACAAAAGGATATAGGGGTTAGATAAACCATTTACCAAAACACCCTAAAACTTAGCCAAGTTATCATGTGTTTACTTTAAATGTAAATTTAAAAATTTTAACTAATTTAAAGTTAAGAAACACCTACACCATTGGATAGCTTGTGAAATTCTACCCTATTTTAAAAAAAAAGCATCAAAAAAGACCTACGTATGACCAAGATATGGTCATTTTAAAATTGAATCTAAAAACACTAAAATAGTGATCATATGCGGGTTAATGAATAGTGCTGTCAAAAAACAGCGAAATTTTATTAAAAAACGTGTTGGATTTGAGGTGTATGCCCTCCTTCTAGCGCCAATATGTGAACCATTTGAATCTATACCTTGCACAAACACAATAAACATGCAAACAATTAGATCAAACACAAGATTAGAAACCAATGATTCCTCAAGAAATCCATTTGAAATTTGCAAAAGATAAGAAATGAAAATGAAGAACACAAATGAAACAATTAAATCCTATCTAATGCAAGCAAACTCTTGATCTCTTGAGGGAGTTGGTGCAAATAGGTGTGTGGAGATTTGCCCTTTCCCAACTCCTTGAATGCAAATGTTGATTGAAGATGATTGATCCACTTGATGAAGACTTTGAATGTATGCTCCAAGCTTAAAATCTGCAAAAAAACCTAGCTATGATTCAATGAGATGGATGAAATTGCTAAGTATTTTAGCATGGTAACTTTGCTTGAGATGTGGATGATAAAATGAATGGTGAAGCATTGTATTTATAGAATGATAAGTTGAAGAGATGTCCAAATTTGATCAATGTGGGACAAAGATTCAACCAATGATATAATGCCACTTGTCAACATGTGAGAGGATGAAGGTTGAGCAAGTTTTGAGGATTGTGCAAGTTTGAAATTTGAATTTGATGAGATGACATGTTTAGGGGGGATGAAAAATGAGTTAAATGCCAAGTGGGAGACATGTAAGAGACAATGTAAGAGCTTTAAATGCTTTGTTGGATGGACAAGTCCTTTTGGGGGGAGATTTCAAATTTGAGGAATATTCCCACTTAGATGCCTTTTGAATGAAAATAGGGAATTATTAAATCAAATAAATGATTTAATTATAAGTTGCAAAATCTAGAGGATTTGAGTGATTAGGAATTAATCGATTTGATTAATTTAAGGGGATATTTAGTTGATTTGACAATTTGATTTAGATTTTGGATTAATTTAAATCAAAAAGAGAGGAATATGATAAGAGGCTAATTAAATAAAGATTTTGATTTATTTAATTAAAAGGGATGGTACTAGATTAAATTAAATAAGGTTTTAATTTATTTAATTTAACAGATAGACTTTAGAG
The DNA here is from genome assembly GCA_007258455.2 of Sequoia sempervirens. Lineage (NCBI taxonomy): Eukaryota > Viridiplantae > Streptophyta > Pinopsida > Cupressales > Cupressaceae > Sequoia > Sequoia sempervirens. The sequence continues at coordinate 170,748,622 of VDFB02058242.1, read as the reverse complement.
ATTTAATCAAATAAATTGATTATTTAATTAAATAGGGATAATTAGATCAGATGAACTAATTTAATTAACAAGGGAAAGTGACTTAATTAGACAAAATAATTTATTTAATTAAGAGACGAATATTGATGAATTTAATCAGATAGGGGAATTTGATTAAACAGTTAGACCGAGGGATGATTTAGGAAGAAACGATGTTAGTAGATCAAAGTTAGATGTGCAATGTCAACTTGTACATTTTGCATGTCTACAGTTACCATTCCTTCCTACATTTGAAATGCCTAAATTTTCTAAATACAAAGTGCATGGAAATTCGGAAGACCGCATCAAGGAATTCTATGTGCATTGCATGGAAGTGGACTATAACAATTCCTACTTAATGCAGATTTTCCCATGGAACTTGGTAGGACTAGTAATTGAATGGTTCTCTTGTACCTCCTGGAATCCAAACATTCCAAGAAATCATAGATCAATTTTTAAATCACTTCTCTTTGAACCTAGACATGGATGTCAGTTTGGAGGAATAATACACCCTAAAACAAAACAAGGGTGAAACATTTGCAAATGACCTACAACAATGGAGGTATAGAGCTAGAAAAAGAAAATGGCCCATTCTTGAGGAACAAAAAATAGGAAGCATTATTGCTAACCTTGATGAGGATTTATCCTTTCAATTAAATATGCAATGTGTCATGACATATGATCAACTCATCCCTAAGGCTCCTAACATCAAGAGAGCCCTTATAGCAAAAGGGGACATGCAAGCATATAGGGATAAGAGACCTTCATCTAGTTATAATGAAGGGCCCCGCACTTGGGCTAAGAATAAGAATGTTACCAATGATGGGTTCGTCAATGCTAAAGTGCTCATAAGTGCTCCAAATCAAATTACCACTCAACCAATGTACACACAACAAAACATACCACAATTGAACACGCAACAATAGGCCTATCAATAAAACATACCATAATAAAACACACAACAACAAACTAATCAAATGGTCAACAATGCTAACACTCAAACAAGACCACCCCCTAGGAATAACTACTCACAAAAATGCAAGTACACACCATTGGGGGAACCCATCGAAGTTGTCATGCAAAAGATAGTACAATCAAACCTCATCTTATCAGAATTAAGAAGAGCCTCAAGTAAAACCACCATGGTATAATGAGAAGCATCTTTGTGACTTCCATAAAATCAAGGGGCATAAAATAGTGAATTCCGTGAAACTAAAAAACCTCATTCAATATCTTATCGGCAATGGGAACATAACAGTTGATAAATAAGTAAGAAACCAAGACCTGAAAATATACAAAAACTCGATGCTAGATCATAACAAAGGAAAATACAATGGCAAAGGAAATGACTATACCAATGTGAGTCATACCTATGATAATTTTGTAGCATCGTTGGATAATTTTATATCTGGCATCAACATTAAAGGGCTTAACACGGAGTGTAGAGTCACCACACATCGAGGAAAGGTCACTATCCAAGGAGCATCACTGTAACCTAGGGCACCACCTACACTTCCAAAATACAACCCTAGTTATTATAGTGTCTTAGATCAGCTAAAGAAAATCCAACCAAAATCTCCATCATGGAGTTGCTGAAAATATCGCTTGTGCATAGGGATATCTTACAAAAAGCTTTATTTGCATCTTTTGTGCCTAATAAAATTGTTGTTTACTAGTTCTAGGCTATGACTAGACATATCACCACACCTCATCTTCTCACCTTCTTTGAACATGACTTCCCAATAGGAAAATCCCATAAAAATGCATTGCATCTTGAGGTCTTGGTTCACACAAATAAATTCAAAAGAGTCTAGGTGGATGGAGGTGTAGGTCTAAACATTTGTACCTTGTAGTTGATCAAGAATTTGGGTTTCTCTAAAGACATTATCAATAAAGGAAAAGGTGTTACTATAAGAGCCTATGATGATTAAGAATGGGTTTCTCAAGGCACAATCCAACTCCCCATCCAAGTGAGGCATGTCATCATGGAAACCACATGTCAAGTACTTGATCTTAAGCTTCCTTACAACATTATCTTAGGACATCCATGGATCCATGCAATTCAATTTGTCACTTCTACATACCATGAATGTGTCAAATTTCCCCATGGAAATAAGGAAATCACAATCCATGGTGACCCAAAACCATTTTACTATTGCAAGAACCTTGAAGCCAGGTATTATAAGGTCCCACAAGTTTACAAGAATGATGAAGTACCAACATCTTCTTCCTTTGTTGATCCATCTACCTTAGCTTCCACATCTGAGACAAAGACACTCCCCATACAAAATATCCTGGACATTAAAGCAATAATCACAGATAATGGTTGTGGGGAGTATATCTTGGAGAAGGATGCATTGTAATTGGAGAGTTACATCTTTACCTAAGTCTCATAGAAAACCACAACCTATTGACAATATATCCTAGGTAACCAAGGTAGCATCTTTCACTTTCAAAAAGTGGGGAGATTTGAGCAAAGAGGTTGTGGATGAAGAAGACGTATCAAGTTGGCTATATCAAGACAATATACTGCCACCCATTCTTCCAATGGAAGATGACAACAAACGTCTACAACTGATGCTTGGTTGGGGCTATAATAAGAATGAAAAGCTTGGGAAGAATGACAATGGTTTGCTAGAACCCCTTGCTCCTAAGAAATACCCAAAGAATCTTGGGTCTTGGATGTATCATTGAAAAAGTGACCATTCTTGGCAAAGGTGCTTATGTTAAAAAAATCGAGTCTTCCGCTTAGTTACCTATATCACTTGGTATTCCCCTTGAAAATTATACTTTTGACATAAAAAAGATATTTGAGGATTCTTGTATTTGCATTGTAACCACCACACCATTTGAGTCAAATAAACAAAAAATTGAGCTAAAACTAGTCTATCCCCAACTCATAAACTGGGACCAATGAGGACCACCTATCTTGGATTCATTCAAAAATGATGAAGCTATCTATGATTTTATGGGACTATAGGACAACATGCCATATGGGGATCATAAAGCATGGTTTATCATCGATTTGGATATGCAAGCCTACTACAGGGAAATGGTTGAATCCCTTAGTCATAAAATGGAAAACATGAGAATAACGTCTCAATCTCAAAGTGAAAACCACATTATGGGACTTTTTTATCAAAAAATAGTAAAAATAAAAGATGCTTCCAGTAGTGAAAACCTCTCTAAGGCACCAAAGGATGAGGAATTCAATCTTCCTCTTAGTGATATACATCAAGAAAGATCAGTGGTCCTTACAATTAAATGTGATCCAGTGAATGTAGGAATAGATGAGGCACCCCAAATTACCTTGTGGTCATGTAAAAAGTATCCCTTCTACCCTTCCCCTTGTTTAGGCCCTCCTTGTGATTTTGGATTGATTTTTCCTTGATTTAATGTTGTAATGTGGTCAACACATTCATATTAGATCTTGGGCCCTAGAGAATCAATAAGAATACTATGATGTCTTGCAAAAGTGTTGTGAAGTGTTTTAACCCACTTTCACACTTTTCTAGGACCTTAATATTATAATTCACTTAAATAACTTATTTTTATCACCTACCAAGTCCTATTTCAAAGTGTTGTAAGGTGTTGTAACAAACCTTCACACTTTTCTAGGCTTGTCATCAAAATTTATGCCTTTCTTATGCTTTAAATGGCCCCTTTATGCACTTGCATGCCTTAAGTGTCTTCTTGAAGAAGAACCAAATAAACATCATTTAATTTAACATAATTTATAATACCCACTCAAATGCCTTGAGTGGGACCAATTCACCATTAGGGGTGAATTAGTCCCTCTTGGCACAAAAATAAAAATAATTTCTATTTAATAATAGCTTTTTATTCTTTAAGACCTAAGGTCAAGCTATGATGAGGTATTTTCGGGAATTAGGGCATAATTCTATAAAATATAGGGTTTTCCCTCTCATCTCCATCTTTCCATCCTTAATCAATCTCTCTTCTTCTCATTCACTATTCTTCTCAAGCAAGCTAGGGCATCAAGATAGCTTCCAAAGACATTTAAGGGTAGATTCGTCATCCATTGTTGCACAAATTCAAGATCATCATCATGGAAAGTTTCTAATTCTTTCATCTCATGTTCATGCTTCATCTTATTTCTTCATTTTGGTTTAATTACCTAAAAGGGGTTTGACCAAGGAAAACCCCCATGCCCTAACATTCAACATTTTTTTCTTCTTCATTGTGTGATTGTAGAATTGGGTACTTTGAATACTTGGAGATCATTGAAGAATAGGTTGAATACTTGTTGAAGCCATCACCTTGCTGGCTAGGTCAAATCATCCACAAAAAGTCACTTTTAGTGTCGTAAATCAAGATTTCAGATCCAAACATCATGAGGAACAAAAAGTACAGATAGAAAGCTTCAGATCCCAATTTTAGATTTTTAGAAAGTCAAAGTGGACTAATTCACCATTAGTGGTGAATTAGTCCCACTATACCTATTTTTTAGAGTTTTCTGTAGATTCAGATACTCTTTTGGCTGAAACAAACTCTGGCATAGTTTTCCAGATATGGGACTAATTCGCCCAAAATGGAAAATGAGTCCCACTAAACCTAAAAATTAGCTTTTCCATATTTCTAGAATCATTTCCAATATTCAACATATTTCCAGGTGCACTCTTAAATCTTATAGATTTTTGCTTTGTTCTTCTTCCATTTCTATTCATCTTTCTAGGTCTTCTTGCATATCCCAATGTGTTTTCAAAAATTTCTTGTTTTCCAAGTTTGCATATGGTGGTGAACCCCTCATTCATCCCTTTTCCACCCTAGGATACCTTATTGTTAGATCTCTCACATCCTTTATTGGGTTGAGATCTCTAAGGTCATCCTTGAATGTGAAGTACAAACCTTTGTTTCCCTAAGTCCTAAACCCTAATTGGAGACAAAATTCTTGTTCACATACCTTTTATGTAGAGTCACTTCTAGTAGAAAAAAAGAAGATGTACCAACATTCCTAACATAAAGAAAAGGAAACTTTGCATGGAAATATGTTGATATTCCTGGCCTTGATCTTGAAGGAATCATCCACCATCTTGCAGTATATCCTGATGCTAAACTAGTAAAGCAAAAGTTGAGAAAGATGCATCCACAAATAGCATTCCTAGTCAAACTAGAATTACAAAAAATCCTTAACGCATAATTCATCAAACCAATTGACTATCTAGAATGGGTTTCCAACCTAGTGCTAGTCTCCAAGCCCACTAGGGGTACCAAGATATGCACCGATTTCAGGGACTTAAATAAAACATGTACCAAAGATGACTTCCTATTGTTGAACGTTGACATGATTGTAGACTTGACTATTGGGCATGAGTTGTTATTGCTAATGGATGGATTCTTTGGGTACAACCAAATCATGATTGCAAAAGAAGACCAACATAAAACAACACTTATATGTCCATGGGGAACCTACTACTAGAACATGATGTCATCCAGGTTGAAGAATGCTGTAGAAACTTATTAGAGGGCCAGGAAATTGATCTTCCATGATATGATACACAAAATTGTAGAGGACTATGTGGATGACATCTTATCCAAGTCAAGTAAATGAAAAGAACACATAGTAGTACTAGGACCTATCTTCGATAGGCTCGAAGAGTACAAGGTAAACCCTAAAAAGTGCATCTTTGGTGTAACTCTAGGAAAACTATTGGGCTACATTGTGTCACTACGTGGAATTGAGATAGATCCAACTAAAGTCAAGGAAATTCTACATATGGAGGCACCAAAAACATTAAAATAGTTATGAGGTCTAGAAGGAAGACTACAATCTATCAGAAGGTCCATAGTACAACTAGCGGACAAGATTATTCAATTTTCTCATCTACTTCAGGGTATGTGCAGGATCATGATGGGCCAAAAAGTGGCAATATGATGGGTATGTGTAGGCTATGTGGCTGGTGATTCTTTTTTACCCAAAATTGATGAAACGAGAAGGGTTTTTAAAGTAGATTCTCAGCTTTCCACCAATTTAAATTATCTTTACTTTGAATTTAATAAATAATTCTTATTCACTTTCTATTTGAATTCCGACTAAAGTCTTGATTGACAAACATCTATAGCTTTTGAACAATATGAAATTTTTTGAATCTAAAACATGTGTCACATTCTATGCTTTGCATACTATAGGATTAAAAAAATGAATTTCATGAAGTTTTGACGAAGTTAAGGTGGTCAGACATACGATTTTTTATATTTTTCAAAAGTTGTAATAAAAATTCATAATTAATTATTTACTTGGAAAAAAATTTATAAAAAATGTGCATCAGATCGAGACATGAGTCCTCTACTTACACCTAAAATATTATAAAAAAATGTTATTATTTTATTGTGGTTAGGGTGGTCAGACAAACACCTACTTGTTATGTTTTCCCTAAAATTGAAGTACTACTACATTGAAATTTCAAATTATCACCAAATAGATTTTTTTTTTAAATAAACCTAGTAGTTTAGAAACTAAATTCAATTTGCTAGAGATTCTATTCTTACATATTTTTGAAATAATATAGATAACTTATTCAAATTTTTACGTCAAGTTGCCTAACTCTGATTTTTTTGAATTTTTTGCCACTTAAGGGCCTATATTTTCCATGATGATCCTACTGTAAGGAAAGAAGAGGTGTGGAAACACTTTCCTAATGTCAAATCCATAGGGAAGAATGTAATGCAGGGCTTTTAATTTTTCAAATTACAATCTAATTAAGACACACATGAAAGATTTACAAAAATAGAGAAAATACTCAAAGATAATGAACAACAGATTTATGTGGGAAACCCTTACGGGGAAAAACCCACCACACCAAGCTAAACCTCTTTGTATTACAGTAACAAAATATTACATACAATTCAGAGATACAACTCTCTGGTTCTCAGTTCTCAGTAGCTACAATCACTGTTCATCCAGTTATAGAAAATGCTCTCTCAACAATTTGATTCACTCCTTGTTCATGTCCTTCAAATCATAATTGATCTACTTTAAATCTTATCACATTTTTATTTTGTCTTATGTGCATCCTTATCTGCTAGATCTCCATCTAAGAAAGTTTCCATGTTGTTTCATATTTTTCCCTACAAGTTGTTCAGTTCCAGAGTCACAACAGTTACAAAAATCCAACCGTCTGTTTGAAAACTGCTTCCTCTGATTGGTCCAGCAGGATGCCACAAGGGATGGTCACATAGTCAATGGCATTCAAACTTTTTTGGCATATCGGTGAGACACTGATAGTGTCTCCCCGATGCCACAAAGTATTTGCTATCGATATCGGCTTCAGACCCCAATAGTCGGCAAGATGATTCTCATTCAACAAGACTCATTCTAAAAACCATAAGTCATATCAAACTCAAAGAGACCAATTGCAAGACATACCGAACTCGCCAAGACTTCATATCGAAGTCTTCAAGTCATGCCGATGAGTGATTTCCATTCGGCGTGACAATTGCATTTCGGTGAGACTCATATCAAAGTCATAAATCACAGCGATGAGTTATACTATCGGCAAGACATACTGATCTCACCAAGACTTCCCATCAACCATTGCATGCTACACCGAGGCCTTACGACTATCGACAAGACCCCATGGTTTCAGTGAGACTTCACACCGAAAGACAAAGCTTCCACTGAATGTCACATACTGTTGGCAAGACTCATGTCTTTTTCCATGACCTTTCTCCAAGTGCCCCACATCTTACCGAAGACCATCGGCATGACTTACCCAAGTCGTCAAGACTTCTCAATGAAATATTTTGTCATCGCAAAGACATACTCCCATCGGTGTGACCTAGCTGCGTTGCTAATACATCTCCCTACGACCTTTATGTTACCCCGATAGCTTTACATCCTAGTCAGCAAGACCTTTCATACTTGCGGAGACATCTTATCCAAACCCTTGTTTCACCAATAGAGCCAGATACTGTCAGTGAGACATTCCAAATCGGTGAGACCACATACCGACAATAGACCCTTTGGCCAAGTCTCCCTGATGCTCGATAAGAACACACTGTCGCCCAAAGGTTTCCATTCACCAAAAGGTCACAGTGAACACACAAGGTCACATCGATAGACTTGTTGGAAAGGCATCAACCCTGTCACAATGATATGAACATTTCAAGAGATTCAGAATAGCTAGTCGCCCAGACATGAAAAATGTCACAACAACTTTTCCCTTCAGGAGTTCCATGTTAGTAAGGATTGAGGCATATATTCCAACAAGCTCCCACTTGACGAAGATCTTACTGACACCTCTAGAGCATAGTAAAACTATTGAAATTCATGGGCCAAGAGGCCCATAGAACTGACACACCACCTGAACTTGTTTGTGCTTACAGGCTTCATCAATGCATCTGCAACATTCTCTAGAGTATCTAATTTCTCCAAAGAGACCTTCCCATCCTCCACCATATCTCATACAAAGTGATACTGTACATCTATATGTTTCATCCTGGCATGGAAAGTAGGATTCTTTGCCAAACATATAGCACTCTAGCTGTCACAATAGATAGTAATCTTTTCTGCATCAAAGCCAATGTTAGAACAAAAACATTCTAACCAGATTGCTTCTTTATAGGCATGTGTGGCTGCCATGTATTCTGCCTCTGTAGTGGACAAAGTGACTACCGCCTGCCGCTTGCTCATCCAACTCACTACACCACCATTCATCATGAAAATATATCCACTGGTGGATCTTCTGCTCTCAATGTCCCCTGCCCAATCAGAATCCACATAACCTTGAATGTTGAGAGTCTTCTATGATTCAACCAACTTACCATGATAACACAAAGCATAGTCTGAAGTACCCTTCAAATATCTAAACACTCTCTTCACATCATCCCAATGTGTCCTTCCAGGATTAGCCATAAACTAACTAAGAACTCCCACTACTTGGGAAATGTCTGGCCTTGTACAGACCATTGCATACATAAGGCTACCAACTGCACTTGCATAAGGCACATTGGTCATGTCCTCCATCTCAGAAGGAGATTTTGGACAATCCTCAACAGATAGCTTCGTTCCCTGTGAAACTGGAACAACTAGCTGCTTGCACTTAGTCATACAAAATCTCTCCAGAACAGTCTTGACATATTTGCTCTGACTGAGCCAAAGCTTTCTATTCTTCCTGTCCCTAGTTATTTCCATTCCCAGAATATACCCTGTTGCACCAAGATCTTTCATTTCAAACTTTGCAAACAACTAAGACTTAAGATCATAAATCATTAGCTTACTATTGCCTATGAACAACATATCATCAACATAGAGTGCAATAATAAGGACTTGATCACTTTCAGCTTTGTAATACACACAGTGATCACATTTTGATCTTACAAATCCCAATGACAAAACAAAAGTGTCAACTTTCTAGTACCACATTCTAGGATACTGTTTTAAACCATACAGATATTTCTTCAACTTTCAAACCATTCTTTCCTTAACTTTTTCCACAGTGCTCCGGCTGGGACATATAAATTTCTTCTTCAAGATCACCATGAAGAAATGTTTTCTTCACATCCATCTGTTCAATCTCTAAGTCATACGCTAATGCAAGTGACAAAAGAAATCTAATAGATGTCAACTTAGCTACAGGAGAAAATATTTCTCCATAGTCAATTCCCTCTACCTAGGAATAACCTTTTGCAACCAGCCTCGCTTTATATTTTTCTAAATTTCCATCCAAACCAATTTTATTTTTGAATATCCATTTGCATCCTATAGATTTTCTACCTTTAGGAAATGGAACCAAACTCCAGGTATCATTCTTTTCTAGTGATGCCATTTCTTCATTCATGGCTTCCAACCAAGAGTTTGAATCAGACATTTTAAATGCCTCTTTCACAGTCCTAGGTTCATCAGTGCTAGAAATTAAAGCATAGGAACAAGTAGACTCTACCTTTCAGGCTGCTTTCTTTCACGAATTGGCCTCCTCACAGGCTGAGGCTAAGGTGGTTCTTCATCTTCTTTAGAACTTTCAAAACTGCTTGAGCTCTCCTCAGTATTAGGTACATTTTGATTTTTCAATTCCTCTTTATCTGGTGTCTGAGGAATTTCTGCTACATCCTTTTCATTTTCTGATTTCTTCTCTAACTACAGATCCAATGTAGAAGGTTTCAGTTCACGAAAGATAACACTTCTATTGTACAAAACCTTCTCAGTCTCAAGGTTCCAAAGCTTGTATTCTTTTATGCCAACACTATAGCCAATAAAAAAACACTTCACATCTTTTTTTTCCAACTTAGATCTTTTTTCAAATGGAACATATGTATATGCCTCATAGACAAAGACACGAATATGTCTCAGAGAGGGCTTCTTTCCAGACCATGCTTCCAAAGGTGTCTTCTCAACAAGAGCAAAGTTAGGAGAATGATTTACCAAGTAACATGTTGTAGATACTGCTTCAGCCCAGAACTTCTCCTCCAAGCCAGCACTACTCAGCATACTTCGTGCTCTTTCCATTATTGTCCCGTTGAACCTTTTAGCAACTCCATTTTACTATGGAGTGTAAGGTGTAGTCTTATGTCTTTTAATCCCATGATCTATATAGTACCTTTCAAATTCATCTGAACAAAACTCACCACCATTGTCAGTCCTTAAGCATTTTATTTTTCTACCAGTCAAATTTTCTACAAGGTTTTTAAATTCCTTAAACCAACTGAACACTTCTAATTTACTTTTTAGAAAATATACAAATGTTCTTCTTGAATAATCATCAATAAACGACACATAGTATCTTGATTTAGATAGAGAAGGAACATTCAATGGACCAAATACATTAGAATGAATATAATCAAGAAAACCAGAAGATTTGTGAGGACTGGAATAAAATGAAACACAGTGTTTCTTTCCATATATGCAATGTTCACAAAATTTGAGCTCAAGGTTACAATCTTCAAGCCCTTCTACCAAGTTTTTATTTTTCAAGGTTTTTAAACCTTTTTCACCAATATGGCCAAGCCTATGATGCTAGAGCATAGTCTTTTCTACTATAAGTTTAACCTCCATGGCATTTACTACATCAGGAATGTTTTCCTTCTTATCTCCATGAGTAGCCTTAAGTGACTTCGCAGAGACACTATTGCATTGAATAGCTTGTACATCCATCTTGTACAAGGTACCAATTCAAGCACCCCTAGCTAGCACCATAGAGCCTCTAGTCATCTTGCAGCCATTTCTAGAGAACGTGACATACACTCTGATATCATTCAGCTTACTTATAGAAAGTAGGTTTCAAGCCAGACCTGGTATATGCATCACATCATTGATTCCCTTCACTCTTCCATCAGGGAATTGAATTCTAACTCTTCCACGACCAAAAATTTCCAAAGATGAGTCACTTTCCAAGTAAACCTTTCCACCATTGTATTCTTCATACTTCGTGAAACAATCTCTATGAGATGTCATGTGGAAAGATGTTGTAGAATCAATCAGCCAGACATCATCTAATGCCCATGTAGCCAAAGTTGCAATGAAGGAATCTGCATCACTCTAAGAAGAATCATTTCTAGAAGAGTTCTTCTTCTTTTTCTCCTCCTTGCAATCCCTTTAGACATGACCAAGTTGCCCACAATTCCAGCACTTCACCTTGGACTTCTTGCTAGGAGACTTTGATATCCCTTCTAATTTTGATCTGGACTTCTTGTCCTTCTTCTTTCCTTTCTCCTTCGGTTTGCCTCTGATAGCCAGAGCCTCCTTTGCCATCTCAGAAGATTTTCTTCTCATTTCTTCTGGAAACAAAGAAGCAACAACATCTTCCATCTTGAAAGTGGATGTCTTACTCCCACTAGCCATCACCAGATGATCCCAAGAATCTGGCAAAGAACACAGCAGCAACATGCAATGATCTTCATCTTCAATCTTCACACTAATAGATGTCAACTGAGAAATCAACATGTTGAAAGCATTTAAGCGATCAACAATAGACCCTCCTTCCTACATTCTCAAAGAGTACAACTTCTTCCTCAAGAACAGCTTGTTCACCAAGGACTTGCCCTGATAAATGGATGCCAGTCTTTTCCATAAGGAAGAGGTATTCTTTTCTTCATGCACGTTCAGAAGAACAAAGTCTACCAAATAGAGCCTTATCAGCCCTTTATACTTTCTATCTGCTAGGTCCCAATCCTCTTACTTCATGCCTTGAGGCATTGTTCCAGACACACCAGTCCAAATATCACGATCTACTAACATATCTTCCATTTTGAGTTTCCAGAACTCAAAATTGCTACCATTGAATTTCTCTATTTCCATCCTTCCGGATGTGCTCACCATCTTAATTTGTAATTAAATTTCAGACCTCTACAAAACTCCCATTGAAAAGGATTGACACAAAAAACCCAACCCACTCACAAGGACAACACAACTGGCCAAGCTCTGACACCACTTGTAAGGAACGAAGACATGTGGAAACACTTTCCTAATGTCAAATCCACAGGGAAGAATGTAATGCAGGGCTTTTAATTTTTCAAATTACAATCTAATTAAGACACACATGAAATATTTATAGAAATAGAGAAAATACTCAAAGACAATGAACAACAGATTTACGTGGGAAACCCTTACGGGAAAAAACCCACCACACCAAGCTAAACCTCTTTGTATTACAATAACAAAATATTACATACAATTCAGAGATACAGCTCTCCAGTTCTCAGTTCTTAGTAGCTACAATCACTGTTCATCCAGTTACAGAAAATACTCTCTCAACAATTCGATTCACTCATTGTTCATGTCCTTCAAATCATAATCGATCTACTTTGAATCTTATCACATTCTGATTTTGTCTTCTATGCATCCTTATCCGCCAGATCTCCATTGAAGAAAGTTTCCATGCTGTTTTAGATTTTTCCCTGCAAGCTGTTCAGTTCCAGAGTCACAACAGTTACAAAAATCCAATCGTCTATTTGAAAATGGCTTCCTCTGATTGGTCCAACAAGATGCCACAAGTGATGGTCATACAGTCAATGACATTCAAACTTTGTTGGAATATCGGTGAGACACTAATAGTGTCTCCTCGATGCCACAAAGTATTCACTATCGAAATTGGCTTCAGACCCCAACAGTCGACAAGAGGATTCTCATTTGACAAATCTCATTCCAAAAACCATAAGTCATATCGAACTCAGAGAGCCCAACGACAAGACATACCGAACTCGCCAAGACCTCATATCGAATTCTTTGAGTCATGCCGATGAGTTATTTCCATTCGGTATGACAATCGCATTTTGGTGAGACTCGTATCGAAGTCAGAAGTCACAGCGATGAGTTATACTATTGGCAAGACATACTGATCTCACGAAGACTTCCCATCGACCACTACATGCTATACTGAAGCCTTACTACTATCGGCAAGACCCCACGGTTTCGGTGAGACTTCATACCAAAAGACAAAGCTTCCACTGAATGTCACATATTGTCGGCAAGACTCATGTCTTTTGCCGTGACCTTTCTTTGAGCACCTCACATCTTACTGAAGACCATCAGCGTGACTTGCCCAAGTCACCAAGACTTCTCAGTGAAGTCTTTTTTCACCACAAAGACATACTCCCATTGGTGTGACCTAGTTGCATCACTGAGACATCTCCCCGCGAACTTTATGTTACCTCGATAGCTTTACATCCCAATCGGCAAGACCTTTCATACTCGCGGAGACATCTTATTGAAACCCTTGTTTCACTGATAGAGCTAGATACTATCAGTGAGACATTCCAAATCAGTGAGACCACATACCGACAATAGACCCTTCGGCCAAGTCTCCCCGACGGCCGATAAGAAAACATTGTCGCCCGAAGGTTTCCATTCACCAAAAGGTCACAGCGATAGACTTGTCGGCAAGACATCAACCCTGTCATAGCGATATGAAAATTTCAAGAGATTCTGAATAGTTAGTCACCCAGACATGAACAATGTCACAGCGACTTTTCCCTTTAGGAGTTCCATGTCTGTAAGTATTAAGTCACATATTCCAACACCTACACATACCCTTCATAAGGAGATAACATATAAGTTGGATGAGAAATGTGATAGAGCATTCAAAAAAATCAAGGAGTATCTATTGATCCACCTCCCATCCTCATGCCACCAATATCAAACAAACCTCTTATCATATACATTTCAGCTACATCAGCAGCTCTAGGGGCTCTCCTTGCTCAACACAATGAAATAGAAAAAGAAAGGGCCATCTATTATATCAATAGGAATGTAGTGGAATATGAGATAAATTACACATCCATTGAAAATTCTTGCCTTTCAATAGTGTTTGCTTCACAAAAATTTAGACACTACATTATTTCCCATCAAGTAAAGCTCATTGCTAAAATAGATTCTCTGAAATATATATTTTTCAAGGAAACTCTCATAGAGAAAATGGCTAAGTGGGTGATGATCTTGAAAAAACTTGATTTAGAATATGTAGAGTGAAAATTCATCAAAGGGCAAGTAATTGCAAATCAACTAGTAGAGGTACCCCTTTATGCAAAGAATCCATTGATGTTTAAATTCCTTGATGAGTCAGTATTTCTCCTAAATGCATTAGATCATTGGAAGATGTACTTTGATGGTTCACACACAAAATGGATCAGGAGCTAGCATTCTTTTTATCACCCCATAGGGGGAATGCATTCCAAAATCATACAATTTGTTGTTCCCATGTACCAATAACATTGCTAAATATGAAGTTCTCATCATAGGGCTTAGAATAGTAGTATAGTGGAAAATCTTGGCACTAAAGGTCTATGGGAATTCCCAACTAATCATAAACCAAGTCAATAATGATTATCATACCAAGGACAACAAACTCACTCCTTACAAGGAGATGGTAGAATATCTCAAGGATTAGTTCATTGATATCACATTTGAGCAAATACCATGAATGAATAACTAAGTAGCTGATGTTGTGGTGACTATTGGGTCCTTGTTAGATATACCACATAACACTCTTAAATGTGAGTTCCTCATTGAGCAACTTCTTGTCCCAAGTTTTGAGGTACCAGAATATGAGCTCATATGCAAAATCGTTGGTCCTAGTGATCCCTGGTATCATGATATATTCACCTACCTAAATAGAGGAATCCTCCCAACTGACATCACCTCAAATCTCAAGAAAACCTTTATCAAAAAGTCATCTTGTTTTGTTATCTTAGGTGATACCCTTTATTGTAGAAGTCTCAAGGGGACACTATTGTGAATCCTTAACTCTGAGGAAACTTTTATTGCATTAATGAAAGTACACTAAGGAATTTTCTAATCACATTCAAGTGGTATGACCTTGGAAAATAAAATTTTGAGTATGGGGTACTATTGGTCTACCATGGAACAAGAAGCTCACCAGTATGTCACGAAATGTTTGCAATGTCAACAACATGGGGACCTCATCTATGTATTGGTTCAATAACTTCAATCAATCATGACACCTTAGCCTTTCTCATAGTGAGGAATTGACTTTATAGGAAAGATCACACCTACCTCCTCTAATGGTCACTAGTTTATCAGTACCACCACTAAGTATTTTACAAAGTGGTTTGAGGCAATTCCTATGACCTATATTACAAGAAAGAAAATTTCCAAGTTCATCTTGAACTACCTTATTTGTCGTTACAATGTTCCACAAGACCTTATCTTAGAAAATGGGACACCATTCAAAAACCAGGATGTTTGTGAGTTGTTCCAATGATTCAATATCTAGCACTGGTTCTCCACCCCTATCACCCCCAAAGAAATGGTCAAGCATAGGCCTCAAATAAAACCATCTTAAGAATTCTTAAGAATACAGTCAATGAAGTTGGCCATGATTGGAATTTGCAACTAAACCCTACATTATGAACCTACAGAACCAACATCCGCACACCTGTAGGTGCTACACCTTTTTCCCTAATATATGGATTTGATGATATCCTATAGGATTGAGGTCAAGCTCCCATTAGTGAGAATCTCCTTGCAAAATCTTATTATTGATTAAGAATATAGGGTTTCATGGTTGAATGAGCTAGAACTATTGGATGAATGTTGTCTTGATGCCTTGAACCATTTACAACTTTATCAGAATCGACTCAAGAGGAGCTACAATAAGAAGATCAAAATTTAGTCCTTCTAGGTTGGAGAGCTTGTTTTGAAGGAGAATCTGAGGAATATACCTAATCCAAAAAGCAAGTGGAAGTTTGAACCCAACTAGTTGGGACCCTTCATAGTCATAACAAGTTATAGGTCGTGAGCATATCAATTATTGACATCTAAAGCTGAACCCTTGCAGGATCCCATTAACAACTCACGTCTTAAAAAAATATATGCCTAGGCTTGAAAGGTATAAATGCAAAAATACAAAAAAATAATTAAAAAAGAAAAATCAATCAGAAAAAAGATTAAAAACAAAAAAGATAAAATAATCATCCTATAGTGAAAACCACTTTGTGGCACTTTGGGAAAGTACCTTGGTGAAAACCTAGCATATAGGTCCCTTGTGTAAATAAGCACTATCCATCCATCGTTAATTCTTTGGCTTGTCATGCTTCACTTTCCATCGCGTTCATCCTTCATCATGTTTTATCATATTATTTCTACTTCCCATCCACATTTGTATCATAGCTAGATATTAGGTAAGTATTATGTTCCCCTTTAGTACTTGGCACATTCCTAAGGTTAGTTTTTCTTGCCTATATCGAGGTACTCTATCACATCATGTTGGGGGAATTTGTCTATACTTTCATAGGATTGGTTTCATGTATATTCTTAAAGGTCTTTCATAACATCATAAAATCAAAAAACGCTTGCAAAATCATTAGAAAATTCAAAAACATTTGTAAAATCCTCACAAAATCCAAAAACATTCATAAAATTAGAAAATCCCAAAAATAGTCAAAAAATTATACAGTTCAAAAATCTAAAACATCCAAATCATATCAAAATCCCCAAACTAGGTCAAAATAAAAAAAAAATCAAAAACATGGTTGTCAAACTACATTTTCTCTGAGCTTGAACATAGGCAAGGCCATCATTGATTCGCTCCCTAGGCATTAGGTTAGTCCTTAAGAGTCTATCATAATAAGCTAAAAATCCATCACATGTTCATATCTCATCAATAAATAGTTATTGGTCAAAGTTAGTCAAACTACGAGGTCTTTGCGTGTATAATGTAGGCAAGGCTAATCACTGATCAACCCTCAAGGCCTGATCAACCCTCAAGGCCTTAGATCATTCCCCTTAGGTTTGGTTTTTGGTCAAAATCTTAGGAAACACAAAAACATTTTGAAATTTTGAAAATCAAAACATTTTTTAAAACAACCCAAAATCCAAAAATAGCCTCAGAATATTGCGAAAACACCAAAAACATTGAAATATTCCAGAAAATCCAAAACCACCCACCCCATTTCACCTTCACTCATGATAAAATTCCATCCATAATTAAATGTTCATAATCTTCAACCTTTGGTAAAAAAAATGGAAAAAAGTTTGGCTCTTCATAAAGTGTGGGCATAAACGAAAGAGTCTTGAGTCTAGATCAATAGGTAAACAAGTTGGTTAACATTTGTATCAATAGCTTATCATCCAATTAATTTCTAAATCATTTGATCAACATGTCCTAGGATGCATCCTTCCGACAATGGAAATTAACATTAGGCATCACCATAGTTTTAGTCTTGGCCAAAGGTATGAAAAACATTTACTTTTTTTTTACTTCATCTTTTCTTGTGATTTATCTTATTGTACTCATTCCAAATGACCTCTCAATGATGTATATCAAAATTATTTAGAGAGAAAGGAATCATGCATTGATCATTATCTTTTGATTTTTGTACTTGTTTGACGTTCTTGTAATATAGC